>JALIRH010000090.1:1200000-1580646 GCA_023055505.1 Callipepla californica brunnescens
TTTCCTTACCCAGCTCAAAAGCATCTTGGAAGCACCCCGGACAATGTCTCATAGACAGCCATTGAGGGTTATCCGCTCCAAAATAGCTCTTATAATCTGAATGGAAGAACCATAAATGATTCAATTGAAATAACTTCTGAAAATGAAAAAGGAAATGAACACAGAATAAACTACAATATTAGGGGGTCTAGCAACCCACACACCTGATGATCTTAGAATTGAAGACTTTGGAGTTTCCCCTTATAATTACCCTATGTTATATAATGGCTACTTCCAGATGCTGAGAACAGTATTATTAAAACTGACCTCCACTGATTTTAGAAAGTAATTTTTCATCACTTCAGAGACAAGTCAACCAAGCACATATCCAGCTGCATCTAATTTAACTGAAACCAGGTAAAAAAGTCTCTTTCGTCCCCATCCCCACTTTCTTTGAAAAAGGCCAAGTATTATATCTTCCCTATAAAGGAAATATATTATATAGTGTATAGCGTGTATCTACTTACAGCCTTCATAGTAAAATTCAGTCATATAAAATAAAAACTTAAATTCCAATGCCATCAAATGTTGGATCCATAAACAGTTTGCTTTGCTGGCTTTTTTGTTATTGTTGTTGGTTTTTGTTGTTGTTTTGGTTTTTATGAGGAAACTGCTATAAAAAGAACACCCCCTTTTATTCTTTTTTCTTTCTTTTTTTTTTTCTTTCTTTTTCTTTTTGCTACAGAAAACAAATGGTATTCCACGAAAACAGGACAAATTGAACAACCCAGTAACATAACAATTACTTGCAGAAAAGAGGGACTAGCAAAAGACAATATAACAAACTAGAATAATTGTCATAGGGCATTTCAGATTTATTTTAAATGCCAATGACAATAACATTGTATTCTCTTTGCCCATGCAGATTCTTCTTCCTTCACTAGGCATCATTAGTTTTTTAAATAAACATACTTCTTTCATAATCACTTTAGAAGAATACAGAAGAGATGCGAGAAGCAGGTAACATGATTTCTAATTGCATACTGAGCATCACCTAATGGTTTAAGGTCTGCAAAGAGATGAGGAAGGGAGAAGTTAATCTGTTGAAAATATGCACAACTGGCATCAATCCTAATGACATGCCATAGATATGAAGCTGTTTATCAATAAAGTTGTCCTATCAAAGTGGACAGAATCAGCATATGAGCCAATGACTTCCTACTGTGAGAAATCACAATTTACTTTGCCATTAGGAAAAGCTTACCCTTTACAGATTATGTGCCCTACTGCCTCGCATATAGAAAAAAGCCTCAAGAACATGTTGGCTTAAGGTAAAGCAATCATTAAATCATAGTAATGCAACTGTAGTAGTCTGAGTAGGTTTAACTGCTTTTGTTATACCTCTTCCAGATATACTACTGAAGATATGTTTGTTTCTTTTGACAGACATTTTCATTGCTTGTGGTGGTCGTATTTTTTAATGTCTGGCAATCAGAATGGAATTATGTAAGCAGGCATCTTTTGTACACTAATATTAAATATATTAGTATATTAATCATCGTTATCCCAATTATTTTTTGTGTGTGTGATGCAGACCATGTATCAAAGACCATTAGTTTGACATAAAGTGTAAAAGATTCCCTATTTTTAAATTAACAGTGGACTTTTGAGTTACTTTTTATTCTTTTTTCCCAAATATTTTGGTAGAAATTTTATTGCCATTGCAATAATCTAACTACGAAAATATAGTCATTGGGGAAATTTTTGGTAACAAAGGACTAAAATAATGCCTTATTAACAGAATCACTAGGAACCTAAAAAGAAATGTTACGTAAAGCAACTTAACTAAATATAATATTTCATTAACTATTGCTAACGTTGCTGATGTTTCTTCTTGATTTTACTCCTGCATCAGGTTTTACTAAAAAGAATTTTGAATTCCGATTGAGAATCCTCAAACATAGGTCCTGCATCTTTTGACAGACTGAAATGAGAAATGGCTGTTCTGACTCTTTTGCTAAAGCCTAGAAAACAGCGTACAACACATGAGGTTGGGAACACACTGATGGTTGTGAACGCATGTTAAAATTATGTGCTGCTACCTGTAGCTCCTTCCAAAGTAATTTTGTGCTGGAATAGTATATCTTGATTATTTCTTTCATTTGTAGTTCTTCTGCCCATGGTGGTATATATTACTTATATGTGTAAAAGAGGATGGTATCAAATCTATTCAATTCCCAGTCACAGACAGGGGAAAAAAAAAAAAAAAAGTAATAATAATAATAAATGATACTGCACTGTCTTTATGTATAGCAAATAAAGTCTAACCATAGCTTAAAAGCAGTATTCCTCTTGAGAAGCCATCGCTTTCAGAAGCATTTCCACTATCACCCACACAGGAACTTTTTAAAAAAACAACCCTATTCAGTGCACATTCAAACAACAGTGCAGGGGTGGACTTCACTGCGATCAGTACATTAATATCAAGCAAGAAGCCTAAGAAGCAATTATGCCAGTTTACCTATATGATTACATCTTGTAATTGACTGTAAACTCTGATTTCCCATAACTGGATATTTTTGAAGATCGTGTGGATTCTCTAGATTTAATACAGAAACAAATAAGCCAGTATCTGTTCCCACCACTTTGGCATTTTCAGCATTTCTGTCTTCCAATGACCATGCATTTTTATAAACCTTTTGCAATTTCTAGTTGATATTTCTATCCATTTGGGAAATGTGTTTGGTTTCAGGGTCCCAAATTAAAAAAGTTTTACACTGATACACAACTGATACTTTGTTTTCTGAGTCTCAAAACTGTAGAACCCTTTCCACTTCTAAGAAGGACTGCTCACACTCATCCAGATCCCTCACTTCCATAATTTACATCTTCTGCCTCTCGTTTCTACAAACAAAATCAAAACACAACAGCCCTTTATGAAGTCTTTGCAGCAACATTTTCCCTAGATTGGAAACTTATTATCAACAAGTTCTCTATGAAGGCCTTGGGAATACTTAATACTCTTTTTTTTCTCCTTGGTGCTAATGCTCTTAGCCCCACATTCAGATTTTAATACTGTACAGCACTCAGCTCGGCAAATTATCAAATCAAATTACAGTGGCTCACCAATTTACCTCCCATCAGCTCTAAAGCAATACCTTGTTAACCTGCTGTAACTGTGTTGTGTGTCTGAACTGAACACGAATCAGTGAAGGTTATTTCAGAAAGAAAGGACAGACTGAAAGAGCAGCTTATTTCCACGAGGAAAAAAAAATAGGGTAGACATTTGAGCAAACTGTTTAACTTTAAAGGCAATTAGGCAATGGAATGACTTGCCTGAGGATGTAGTTTAGACAATGTAATGAGAAGTGCTTAAAATAGAATAAACTATTTGTGAGACAGATACAGATGTAAATAATCCTCCATGTTTTGAACTAGATGAATCAGGAGAGGTATCTTTTCTATTCAAATTCCTGAGTATAAAATTTCTATTCTCTTCCTCGGGAGCAGCTTTCAAACTTATGACTGTTCCCACCTGTTCTGAATACTAAAGTGAGACTGCACTCCAAAAGGCAGTTTAACCTCGCTGTATCATTATAAAGTAGATTTATTCATAACAAGCATTGATGAAAAACTTCCAGCAAAAAAGTCCTTAGTCAGGGAGATGCACATTGTTGCAAAAATGGATTGTTTCTCTAAGTGCTTATATGGCCCCATCACTATAGTATCCAAGCGCCTTACAAACATTAATGAATGTATTCTCACAACTCCTCTGGGAGATAGAGATAGTATTATTAGCTAATGCACAAAGAGTAGCTTGTCCAAAGTCACACAGAAAGACTGTGGCACAGCCAAGACTCAAAACTGTGATTTCCTGCTCACTGCCGTAACCATGACTATATTCTGCCATCCATATACAGCATTTCAAAATATGTTACATATAACCTCAGATGTTTACACAATAAGCCTTTCTGTTCAGCTGCAGATTCAATTGCTGATTTAATAAATAATAATAACTTTATTTATTGGGAAGCTTCATTATGGCAACAAATTTGCAGGTTACTGAAACAATGACAGTTATATGGGCCATAACTGGTTCTAACATAGGGGAGCAGCAAAAGTGTATTCCCTGATCACCATATCCAGAACAGGACACAGCATATCCAGAACATGATTTTAATACAAAAATATTTTCCTTCAGATGATGTAAAGTGTTACATTATACAGAAGTAAAAAAAAAAAAAAAAGAGTGAGAGACAAACAACAAAAACAAACAAATCAACAAACAAAAGCAGGCTAACTATATTCCCAACATGATTTCTTTTGGATAAAATATTTCTGCTATTTGTGTAATAAAAGGTATATGGAATTTTCAGCTTTAATTAGGTCAAATCAGGAGGGACAACTGCAGTAAGTGTATTTACTTCAGAAAAACAGAGAATAGAATTTGGCTTATAAATTAAATATTAGAATCATGCAAAGATATGCACTCAACATCAAGGAAGTTCTCCATATTATAGGATAATTTTTTAGTAATTTAGAGAGGTTAACAATATAATGAGCTCAGAGATCTGATGGAATGATAACATGATTCCACTGAATCAGAAGCACAGCATATTGTCTTTCACTAGAAAGGGGAAAGGTATAGGCATCACATTTTTCCTCAAATGCTAAATATTTAAAAAAATAAGAAGTATCGGACAACTGCAGAAATACTGGAAAAAGCTACGAAGGGATAGTGGATCACGAAGTGAAAAATGATCCAAAACCAGCATGTTCAAACAAAGTAAAGTATAACTTTGGAATTCATTGACAAAAACAAAGAGACAAGGCAAGCAGCATCTGTTAAACTTCACTCCTGCAGTTCCAACAATAGCACATTTTTCAGTTTGTAGCTTCATGTCTTAAGAAAGATGTAGATAAATTAGATCTGGTTTTAATTAGAGCTACCAACATAGCAGAGGGGATTTACATCAGATGCTAATTGAAAACAGTCTAGCTATCAGGACAGTTAAATGATGGTGCAGATTATCACTGACAGGGAAGCCACATCTTAACGTGATTTTTTTTTTAAAGATGTTAAAGCAATATCCATTAGGGGTAATCCTAAGGCAACAGACTACACTATGCCTTGAGATTCATCCCAATATTAAATATGTATGTAGATATATATTTATTTATTGCAGTACAAATTGTAGAAACAACCATTCAGATCACCTGTTCTCAGTGAACCTCAATTTAGAATCTATTATTCTTTCCTTTTTCTCTCATTCTCTTACTGAGATTTCCTATCAGTGTTTGTTTTCCCAACAGATCAAGAAATCATAGCCTGACCACAATGAACTTTATCAGACAGCAGTGAATTAATTTAAATATTGAGTTGAGAGCAGTGCTCCCATTTGGCTGCAGTAGTCCAGTGAAGCCTCAAAAAAGGGGGTTGTGGGTTGCGTTTCTAGGCTCTCCTCTGTGTTAGTACACAGTCACTGATCTCAAGAACAACAAGCAGGTATCATGCCCTCACTTCAGGATGAGAAAACTGCAACAATTAGGTAACTGACAAAATTTAATTACCATTAAATAATAGAAAAAAATAATATGTAGATGAACTATACATGAGTAAAATAATTAGGTTAGAAAAACAGACTCTTGCTATTAAAGAGCTTAAGTGTCCAGTTAGGTTGCATGAGTAGATTTTAATTTTCTCTGATTCTCCCAGCTATTTTGAAGTTGGTTGCTTGTTCCTGTAAGCCACCTGCTTTTGTTTGCACCTGCAAAAAGCATACTGAATCAATATGATGAGTACAGGTGGTGGTTCTGTTTCATAAAAGACAAAAAAAGGACAGATGATAGACGACAAAATGGTCAGCTGTATGACCATTTCTTTATTTCTTTTCATTTCTTTGGAGGTTGTTTAAACAGGTTAGTTAGAGATAGATGGAAAATGCATCCAACTAAAAGAGTAATAGTATTAAGTAGTTCCTAGTTCCAGGTGAGAAGTGGCATTTAAGCAGTGAAACAAGACCGGAGGAAATGTTCTTAAGAACAAAAACAAGACTTTAGGCCCTCTTTGAGATATAACCTACCCAGAGCAGCTTTGTGATGAGTTCAGGACATGTTATCTGGTTGGAATAGGTTTCTGTATTTCCCAGGCCACTTCATCCCCAGAGATGCACAGCTAATTGTGAGAAAACATTCAGTCATTTGAAAGTAAATAAAAGACAGTTTCTCACTGCTCTAGTCTTTTTGTAGTAGTCAATAAACTATATTAATATCCCCATGTTAAGTGGGCCCATGACTGTAATAGGTGAGTGATCTCCCTGTCCTCGTATCAATCCCTTATATCAGTCTTCTTTCATCATATTTTCTTCCCATCTTCCTTTCAGGAGGGGGAGCAAAAGATCAGTTGTGCTGGGAGTTTAGCTGCCACCAGGGTGCAGCCACCACAGAAGTAAACATGTCTTCACTCAAAGACCAAATATACCTTTGTATATTACATGGAAAAGCCTGCAGGATACAGGCAAGAAAGAGCAAAAGAGTTATAGATAGTTGGGATAATATAGGCAACAGCCTTTGCTGTTCCTCATAGGAAGATCATGTAGAGGAAAGGAATCTTAGAACTGTGAGCATCAGTTAAAATGGATGGCTCCACTTAAAATGAAAAACCACTATCCACATAACCAGCAAAGTGAATGATGAAGATTCAGTAAACAAAAATGTCATAAAATGTTACTTGACTTTTGCTCACGAGCAGTACTGTGCTCATTTTACCAGGAGCTAACAGACTGCCACCCTAGAGGTAATATCTCAAAGAGTGGCACAAACAAAGCAAATTCATTCTCTTGCAAAGGTCTCATTTTCATTGTCTGTATTAATAATCTCCATTGAAAATATTTGTAAAAGACAGTCTTCTAGATGTAAGGTGGTTTTGTTTTTTCTTGAGTAGTCATGTGCTTGACTATGGACAAGTACATTGTTTTTTTCACTTTGGCCAATTAAATAATAAAAATCTGTGGAATTAGTGGTAGTCATCATATAGAAATTCAGACTGAAAACAGAAGTTTTCCCCAGGTAGCTTCCCTTCACCCAGAAACATGGAAAATATTCTCCATTTTCACAGAATCATGGGGTTAAAAAATAGCCGCAGGCAGAAGGAATCTCTGGAGATCATCTAGTCTGAACTCCCTGGTCAGAGCAGAGCTAACTGTTGCTGGTTGCTCAGAACTGTTTCAGTGTCACGATGTGAATCTCCACAACTTTTATGAACAACATCTCCCAGTGTTCAATCACTCTAATACAGTAAGTAATGATAATAAATTCCTAGGTTTAAAAGGATTTTTTTTCTGCATTTGCAGTAATATACATATATATGTATATAATGACATAGTTCTATCTATAAAAAGAAATACAGTAGCAAAATAACTGATGATAGCACCAGAAAAATAAGGTCTATCCATCTGTCTCCATGAAGACTGTGCAATGTTTTGTTAGGTGAAATTCATAAATTATTGAAAGGATCAGCACTGATAATTTGTCAGAGAATAGGAAAACTCTGCACCCTTGTAGGATTAATTTCTTTCTGCTTTTTCTTAATGCTCCTATTTAATAAATGCCTTCTTCCTTACACAATGCACCTGACCTGGAATTGCACTTGCAATTTCTAGCAAAACATACGTAGTTTCAGTGTTAGAGGCCAATGTGCACAGCTACAAAGGAGCAGTCCAACAAAATAGATAGCTTAAAATGTTACAATTCTTCTAAATGGATGTCCGCTTTTTTTTTTTTTTTTAAGATAATTTCTTATATCTCTCTCTGCTGTAAATTTGCGCTCAAATGGATAGAGGTTAGATAAAACAGAACTCTATCAAATGAAATCTAGAATTCTGAAACTATACCATATCACTAAGATTTCTTAAACATGCAGCTGGTATTTTGCATAAATGTATGATTAGCTCTACAATCTGAATTAATGTGTTTGCCATATTTTTAACATATTAGAATTTTCTGAATCTGAATTTAGATATTTTAATTATTAATATATTACTTTACAAAAAGGTTAGGAATTACAGCATTATTTAAAATTTGAAAAGACATTCATTCTTTCATTCAGAAGGTAATAATCACAGTACATGGATAACAACATACTATTACAAATGATTTCAATAATTAATCCTCAATGAATAGATGTATCAACAGAACAGCAATGATTGTTGTAGTATTTCAAATATACAAGGCCAAATTTTGTTCTCAAATATGTTTTTGTACTAGCTCCTGTTGAAGCTTAGGTGTGAGTAGGCCTCTATATGAAGTAGAGGGCCATGTCACAAAAGCTGTGACAGATACTTTAAATATTTACAGATTTGAGTTGATATACTGAACACACTGTAAGTCAACAGAGAGAAGTAATAGGAAAGTTAGACCAGAATTCTTTCTGACTCTACAAAGGAAGACATAATTCCTGGTCATTAATGAGATCATTTCCTACAATAATAAAAAAGCACATCTTCATACTTATGTGTTTGAAATTACTGAATTTAATGTTTATTCTCAGGAGTTCTTATATGTTTACCTTCGGAGCAGAGGTGTTTTTTATTGTTGTTGTTTGTTTTTTTCTGTTTGTCTTCTAAAATGATGAATAGCATATGAAAATCTAAAAGATCAATAGAATTTTCAAAGTTTGCTTAATATATCAGAGATGAAATTACTAATGACTGAATAACTGGGTTAAAGAAAATTAGAGCAAAGTGCTAATTGCCTCATTATAATTCTGCTGGTTTGCTTTTGTTCAATTAAAGCTTAATAGTTTGAACTTTTCATTACTATTGAGTAACATAACAGATTAAAATCATATTGCGTGATATCCCAAAGCAAAGGATTTGCAGAGAAGGTGAGGGAGAATTAACACACCATATAATAAACTAGTGAAAAAGAAAAGAGGGGGGGACGGGATTGGAGACAGGAGGTGTGGAATTAAAATAAAAGAACACAAATACCAACATTTTACTTTTCTTGCTCTTCTAAGTGCTAAAGCAGGATCATTTAAAGGAAGGGTCCTCATAAATTACAAGACTGTATGACCTCAGACATTGTAGAGTATTCCATAAGGAAGAGGAACACAAAAAGAAAATATTCCCTATAATCAGCCATATTTACTTGAAATATAATTTAAAAAAAACCAAACGTATATACTATAACAATTTCTATAGCGTTGTGCATTCTTCACCATTGAAGCAAAGCTTAGCACTGCCATGAGCTGTCCGTTCAGCACCACAACGTACCAAAGCACCACCAGCTCTCATGCTACAGCTTCCGCAAATAACTCCAGCAATTACCTTATAAAACAGCAAGAGTTCTCAATGTATTTTCAAACTCTAAAGCCTACATAATTAAAAGAAACAAGTTAAAATATCAAATTAAGATCTATAATACGTCTTTATAAAATATTAATTTGCAATGGAATAGCACCACTGATAATTTTATGAAACTATATTTATTGTATGGATCAAACGAAACGCCTTTTAAACTCACTTAGTTGTTCAATCTCCATCAGTATTTTAAAATCTTATCACAGTTACAAAGTAATTAATCATGTAAACTGAAGCGTCATCTGAAACTAAAAAGTGTTCTTACAACTTGCATTTATAAGACAATTTATTAAACAGTAAACTAATTATACTAAATCCCACTTATTATAAAAAATCAATTTTTTATATATGCGGTAAGTGTAGATGCTGTTTTCATTTCCAGAACTTCAAGTATCAATGTGGCAGAAAGTTCCTTCTTTGTAAGCAGTATTAAGATAATCTTTCCAATATCTTTCATATGCTGCAGGTCCATCGTTCTTAATGAATATATAAGGGAATAGGAAAAGATGAAGAAAATATTCTTAGACAGTAAATTTATATGAGAATGTGCTAATTTTTTTTTTTCCTTGCTTTCATTGACTATGAGCATAGCTGACTATAAGAGATAAAACGTGCAGGTTTAAAACCATCAATAACAATGCATTAAGACTCCGTCTTAGACATAGGAATAATTCCAAGGTTGTTTCCTTCTTCTGTTGAACGTTTATACTGATAAACAATCCTGGAGGTTTCAGATATAACAGAAGTATAATATAAAAAAATGATGTTTACTCCTCCTTGATACAATGAAATGATTGTTCATGATGGAAAGTTCAGAACTCCATCTTGTGGTGATAATTTTAAATATACACTGAAAACAATTTTGGAGAAGTGAGCTTCTTATGCTCCACTGGTGATGTGCCTTTGTAGAAAATACGAACTGAATGATCTCAGCTGTTAAAAACTAACACCAAAATACTAGAAACTTGTCTACTAATACTGTGGTTGGTTTTGTTTGTTTACAGCATTAATTGAATTAATCGATTTACAGGAAAAAATCCAGCCACAGAAAGCCTGTTTCTGAAGAACAGGCCACTATTTGAACCTCTTCAATCTTAGGTAAAAACAATGAATGTAGCCCACCAGGGCTACTCAGCTTTCTGTGTACGTAGCACAACTCCATTTATGGGCAGACATGCCTTCATTACAGGAAGTACTACTGTGTTGCAAGAGATATTAACAGCTCTACATTTAACCACACATAAACTTAAGGAAGAGACATCATGAACTGTTCCCTTGTGTGCATGTCAAAGCCTTTATACACCATCATGAGTCTCCTGAAGAAGGAGGATACAGATAGGAAAGTAAAAACACTTTGCTAATCTTAAAGAAGACATTTCAAATAGAATCTTTAAAAAAAGTATGCCCATCTTTACTATATATATATATTCATTGTTCCCTAACAGCTCACACTGAAAATGATGTCTGCAAGCAAGTGCTGTTTAGCCCTGAGTAGCTATAATTTCAGAAGTGCAAAGATTTCAGAAGATGGTGTAAAGATTAAAAACCCAGAGCTTACCCTCTTCTACAGATAAATTAGCTCACGCTTGTGCCTGAATAGACTCATTAAAGTGAACCCATTACTATAAATAAAGGTAACCAAAACAAACTTACAACCCACATAAACACTGGAATATAACCATCATGACATGAAACTAGTAGCAAAAGCAATATACAGCTTTAAAGGCTTGCATATAATTAAAAGTCAGATAATGACAGAAAAGATATCACAAAGGCTGTTGAGTCTACAGGGCAGTTATATAGAATGATACATTTTTCTTAGTTTTTAGCATGGCTACCCCTTAGTGAAGTGTTGCTACTGTTGTTCTGCTGCACAGACAAAGCAATCAGAGGATGTCCTGTCAAATGAATGCATGCAGTCACAGAACTCTGCAAGAAAATAAGTTTTACTGGAATGAATTAAATACTTACCATACTTGATTCCCATAATGATAAATACATCAGCAGCTCAATTAAAATTGAGCTCAGTCTACAGACTACTGAAACATGGCAAAATGGGCAGGCACAAAATCCCAAACACGTAAACTTGCACATCAGTTACCAGGGTCATCCATAAGTTTCCTAGATACTCTCTCCTCTCAGTCTCAGTTTTTCCTTAGCAGGAAGTCACCCCATCTCTTGTTCCCTCAGATCCCTACTTATAATCTTGTTCACAACTCTCCTGAAAACAGCAAAGCAGGCAGAAGTTCATTTTGGAATGTCCACATTTTTGTATCTTATTTCCTGAATTTCCAAGCATAAAATTAATATATATATCTATAAATATTCATCTATCTTTGCTCCATTTTATGAAGCATTCTCTCTGGTGGTAGAGAATAGTGCATAAAGCCCTAAACTGGGTTATTACCTTCTTGACTGTAATGGCTTTACATAGCTTGTAAATGTATTATTTCTGTTTCAGTATTTCAAACGCACACTCTTAAGGGTGGTTTATGTATGCACTGTGTCTGTGACAGTACTTACCATTATTGCATTTCTTATGATACAATGAGTTCCAGAGGGAGAATCTACTGGCAATAATTTAGGAACAATTTTTAAGTGAGAAATTCTTTTCTTAAAGAACTTAGCCACATGTCTTTATTACTGCCAAATTCCCACTCAATACAATAATCATGGTTCTTATAAAGTGGTTGCTTTTGTTGGTCTAATTGGGCATACACTGTAATTACAGATTTTCTTGAACCCAGCATGATTTTTTTTAGTTTCTCAGAGATTCCACTTGACCCCAGGGAGTTCAGATGAGCGGTGTCTGAGTGCACTGTGCTGACCTCAGGTAACTGCTCTGATACTGTCACTTGCTGAGCATGAGTTGCTACCTTTTCTCACTTTCTTTTCGTGGAGCTACCATTTATGCTGCATACAGCACCATTATAGTCAATGTTACTGGCATTTTATTCAGCATTAAAAAAAAAAAAAAGAATATGAAAGCAATTAAAGAAAGTGTAGTTCTCAGTATAAATTTTACTGAAAGCTGAAAATAAAATCCTTTAAAATAAAATAAATAAATCCTGTTTGCATATTGTTTTTTGAACAAAATAAAAAATAAATTCTAAAAAGCAGATATCTAAGGAAAAGATTTTAATCAAGTTTCTATAAGTTTCAGTCATAGCTCCTAGTAAAAGACACACTTTAATGGCTTTAGTGAAACGCTATTGCTTTCTCAATGATCTTAGGCCGTATTGTCCACTAAAGTTCTTTAACAATTTCCTTGTTAAATTTTATATATTCTGTTGTAAACTGTAACAAGCCACAGGAAAGCCCACAGCTTAGGACAATTATCTATATGAACACCTAGAGGATTTTTTTTAAGTGCCTATTCACTATGCTGCAATCATTTTACACTGATTAGGTTGTAAGTCAGTCCATCATCTTCTATTTAATATTTGTAAGAATAAACAAAAGATTTTTAGAACATATGTGGCATTTATTTTTTTTTCCAAAGAGGGTATCTTAGCAATCAAAAATTTCTGATATCTATGACCGCAGACATGGCTATCATTCTGCTCTGTGACAAAAGAGACGCAAAAATCACAGCAACAAACTAGACTACTAAACCCAAAGTTGCTTTACTCAAAATATGGATACTTTAATGCTTATCCCCTTAAAAGATGGTGTGTCATCAGACTAACTTCTCACTCTGGTATGACCTCTTTTCTCTGAATGAGTAAATATTTCTGTGTATGGATGGCATTTTTGAAATGACTGATATTGTACAACAGTTTTACCTAGACTTTAAGGAGGAATCACAGACAACACACAGGTTAACTATGACTGCATTCCTTAAAGTACTTTGGAGCTGCTGATGTGGGTCCAGAAGAGGGAGGGTCCATGGATTGTCAGAAGGCTGGAGCACCATTCTTACAAAGAAAAGTTGAGGGAACTGGACTTGTTCAGCTTGGAGAAGGTTCTGGGGAGACTTCACTGTGACCTTCCAGTACTTGAAGGGAGACCAGCACTCTAAATGGTGGTAGGACAGGAGAGGAATGGTATTAAACTAAGAGAAGGGAGAACTAGATTCGCTAGAAAATGTTTTACTCAGAGGGTAGTGAGGCACTAGCACAGACTGCCCAGAGAAGTTGTGAATGCCCCATCACTGAAGCATTAAAGGCCAGGTTGGGCAGACTGATCTTGTGAGTGGCAGCCCTGCCCACAGCAGGGAGAGTTGCAACTAGATAATCCTTAAGGTCCCTTCCAACCTAAGCCATTCTGCGATTAGATGAGTTAAATACCTTCTACATGTGAAAAATATAGACAAAAGTCTATTTAATGTTTAATCAAATCAAATAGCAACTGAATTCTAATATGAGAATCAGTTAGCTTACCTGTTAACTCATGATGAAATAAACTAAGAAAATATTCATTTGTTTTAAAAATTACATTACGATTGCAAATAATATTATTTATGACCAAACATTTACCATTCATTTGACTAAAAATCTTCTTCAGTTTAAAATATATGTTCATATATAAAATATATGTTCATATAAACAGTCAGACTTTTTAAAAAAAGAAATGTAAATATGTTTCAACTGAATTTCAGTTGATGAATTAATTGCTCATTTTCTAATTAGTTTAGCTAACTAACAGATTTTATGTGATAAAAATATGCCAGTACTTAGAATTTTTTTTTTTTTTTTTTTTGGCAGAAAATTACAGAACTACTCTTCAAAGCTATACTCAATACATAGAAAAACATATTACTTCCAGGAAAGGAGGAGGAAGGACTAGAAAAGCATTTGAAAATGTCATGGGGAAAGTATAGCACTGATTGCTGCATTTATAGCGATTACTAAGGAAATGAAAATAAAAATCAGAAATATTTAGAATATTCAATGTGAAAGGACAAATGTACTTCTGAAAAGCTATTTGCTGGCTTCAAACCAATTTTTATCATCTTTTCAATTCTCATTATCCTGTTATTCTTAAGTCCAAGTTACCTGAGATTTGTTCTCAGTATTTCCTTAAGTTCCCAGCTCTGCAGTAAAAATAATTAGGCATAAAACACCCATATACTCTGAAGGGCTGTTATCTTCAGTCAGTTGTGCAGGCACAATATAAGCACAACAACAGTTTCCTGTTTGGTGCATGGCTCAAAGCAGATGCAAACATTTTCTCCATGGTTGTTGGCAGAGAAAGGGTAATAGACAGTATCTAACATCTACTGCTGTTAGCAGTGTGCCAAAACAGAGTTCAGTACAAGAAAATACTGCAATTATCTCAGAAAAAAAAAAAAAAGAAGAAAAATACAAGTGAAATGAGGTAGCAGAAAATATCACTTAGTCATAAAAGATATGTATCATAAAAAAATCTACTGACTGTTGATCTCATTTATAAAAGGGTCATAAGCAATGTTTTATTCATATTTCAATTCTAATAAAATAAAACAAATTTCAATTTTCCACACTGCACTAATAGCAGTAATAGTATGCTGATGTCCAATACCCACTCTCTAAAACACTCACTATAGAAATTTCTAACACAGCATTAAAGTGTAACAGGGAAACTTGGAATTATGTACATCAGTGAACTGACTAACAAAAGAAGACATCCTGGGAAATGACAGGACATAACTTCCCTGTCGTCATATGCCCTTTTCATACTCCTATTATTTAGAAGAATATTTTAATATAAAAACAAAACTAAACCCACAAACTTTAAAAAGACGGTACAAATTATTTTTTCCAGGTAAGAAATGAAAGGAATCTCTAACTCCTCCCAGTATGATACACAGCTCTTAGCCACTCAGCTAAGTTACGGGTTTCGTATCTTAAAATGGAAAGTGGCAAGCAAACTGAAACACTACTAAACATAGAAGTTTAGTGATCCTTGAACTATAGAGTTCGGTATAAAGGTCTTCTCAAGACAGCTTTACAAATAGGGTGATGTGACAACAGAAGCATACTCAGCATAGGTCAGCACCAGAATATCTCTAGCACAGGTTATAACACTGCAGATACAGTTCTCTGTTAATTGAGACCTTGCTGATATGAATTTCTTGCCATTAGCTTTCTGCTGGTTTATTTGCAGGGCAGAGTAGTCAGTAGTAATGAGGCATACAGTACTATTTATCATGCAAATGGCAACCGGGAAAATGACAGTAGTTTATAAAAGCTGTTTCTGCTTTCATCATCACTTTTCCTATACCTACAGGTAACCTGGAAAGAGGAAACAAATAAAAGAAAATTTAATGAAAAATTATATGGGGGGAATTCTAAAAAGCAATGTCTACTTACTTTGTGGTTGTTCGTCTGAATATCTGTGCCTAATGTTTTCAGGAGTGGATGTTTTAACTTGCAGAAATTAATGGACATATTCATACAGCCAGAAAATTAGAGGTAACTGCAGTATCATAAGTCAACACTTCTGAATTTTAAGAATTTTTAGTCTTGAAAAGGGAAGAATTGGGAGCATGAAAGAGGTAGACAAGATCATGACAACACAGGGGAGGTAGACAAGGAGCAGCTAGTTTTTGGGTTTTTTTGGTACAAAAGTTTGGAGCTACAGATGAAGCTAGCAGTAATTGTGCTCTAGGGAAACAAAAATGAATATTTGTTATCAGAAACAGACCTGTGGAACACCTAGTGTTGTTGTGGATTAATTCAAAAGGAAACAAGACATGCAGCAATGAAAATTTCACTGAGAGTTGTTAATCTGAACAACTACATCAAGCTCAGAAAAACTCCTAACCTAGAAAGAAAAAAAAAAAAAAAAAAAGGCAAAGCTGTATTGGGAAGTACTCTACATGCTTGTTCTATTTCTACTCTTAAGCACTGACCTAGGAGTATTGCTGGAGACAGAATACAGGGCATTTACCTTTAAGCTGAATCTATGTGGCTATTAGGTTCTTATATTCTTGATTAAAAATGATTATTAAAAATGATTAAAAACTTCTATACTCTTAGTGAATCACTTTCCTTGGCACTTTATGTTTGTGTGTTACCATTTCAATGGTTTCTATCCAATAGATCCCATTTAAAGTAATCCTGTTTATCTCACGTATGCATCCTTGAAGTTTGTTGTTTTTTTGTTTTTTTTTTTTTTTTTTTTTTTAAATAGTGTTGTTGCATTGGCTTTATTATTTTTGATGGAAAGAACAGGATTATTCAAGCCTTTGAAATGTCTGTTTTGAGTACATTATTATTGGCATATGATGGCCATGACATTTTGTCTGTGCAGTGCATTTTCACTTCTATCAGTGATGAGATCAGTGTTCTAATCGTTCAGCTTGCAAGTCACTCACATACTTCACTGTTTTTTCACTATATATTTTCAGTAGGATCTCTGATGTCCCTACAAGGAAAGGCTAATTGTCATCACAGTACAGCAGTGTGATAGTCAATGGATATTAGAGTACTGCTCTCATATCTTGCACCTTCTGCAGTAAGGATCACCCTGAAAGAATTATTGGCATTAAAAAAAATTGGCTTGAGCTTTTACTGTCACTTTCACTCCTCCTTGACAAAATGTAAGGATCAGAGACTTTAAGCCAACATCTAGTCTTGAACTGTAAAGTATACATCATACATTATTTTCATCTGATTCTTATCATTATGATAAGCTCCAGGTGTGCACATACAGTATAAATCAGTTAACCAGTACACAGAATAAATCATTTTCTCTAATTTGGAATATGCAACTTTGAACTACTGGAAATAGCTAACATTGCTGATATCTAGTCTCTGAATTAACTCTTGACAGGTTTTGATCTTTATGCAGAACTCTCTTTTATGGGATATAGCTTCTAAACCATGCAATTTTTGCATTTGGAAAGCAGTTAATATGAAAATCCAAGGTTCTACTTACAGAATTATTTAGGGTGTAATATTACCAAGCAAGGCATTTGTGTTTTCACCATTGTTTAAAACGTAGCTATTATACTTACTATTACATACACATACTAAAATCCAAGAAATTTTACTGTTAAATAATCCTGAGAAAAACAGAAAGGATTTATGACTAGTCAAAGGTCTGTTAAACAGATTTAGATTATAGCTGTGTCCTCAAATTCAACAGATCATTTCCTTGACTGAGTTGTTTACAGTCCCTCCAAGAGGATTTATGAAATGTATACATCACCTTCAAAGCATAAACCACACCTGTAGACAGTTCTTAAAGACAGAATACTTCTTTGTTTTCAACAGAAGTGATTATTTAACACAAAAGATTCAGCATTTAATATGTTAAGATATTAATATTCCCTTTCAATATAATGTAAATGTTTCTGAAAATGATAAAAAAAAATATATAAACAGCATCTATGGAAATCAGAAGAAATTAATTCTGTCACATACAGTGAATATGCACTGTAAAGAGAAACACGTAAAGAATTTTCTTCCATAGAAAAATAGGCTTCAGTTATTAAAAACAGAAGGTCAATTTGTATTTAAAATTTTTCTAGGGATGAATCTTATACTTTGGATGGAGTGTGCACACTTAAATTGATGTTTTCTAAAAGTTAACAAGAATATAAAAATAAAAAAAAAAAAAAATTAAATGCTCCTTATGTTGCATTTTCCCAAGAGACACAGCTTCAAAGACAGCAGAAAGCTGGGAATCTGAAAATACATTGTCATACATACATACCAGTGTGTATCATAAATGTTAAATGCTCCAAAATTTCCTGCAATTTTACATTTGTTGAACACATTTAGGGATCCTTCTTTGTTGGCAAAGTTAATTAAACTAGTAGTATTACAACTTCCATGATACAATGGAGGAAAATTCTATTATAAGGGAGCTCTCTGCAATGACTCTACCTAGTAGTACCATTTGCCTATTCAAATCATTTTATTCTTTAAACAGATTGTATATAATCTACCTCTTTACATCCTTATAAATAAGTAGTAAACTATTTCAATGCATTTTTTAATGTTTTCTTTAATTCATTTGAAAAGAGCAACACAGGAAAAAAGTCCAGCCCATCTAAATTCTTTATAAAATAAAAAAAATTGATAACTAAATTTAAAAAAATTATTTTTCAGAAAGCTCTCCTTTAATTTAAGCTCTTTAAGAAGCAAATTGTAAGTTCTAACATTTATTTGGTCATACCCTTATTCCTATTCATCTCTGAATACCGCTGCTGGTAGTCAGCCCTTAAATTGGGTCTTGGAGAGGTGGAGCCAGACTCCACCCCTTCTGGTCACACAGGTGAATTCCCTTCACCTGTGCTCCTGCAGCTGACTCAGTGCTCACCTCACCTGATCAATCTGTGGTTCAGGCCGTGATTCAACAGTTCCCATACAAGCGGGTAGATAAAATCCTGAATGTACATGAAGACATTTCTAATATTTTCCTATGGTTTTTATAGTGAGCAAACTAAATTATCTTCTAGATACACTTTCATACCCTATGTTATCAAAAAGGAACTGTTTAATTGGGATAAAAAAAGTTCTACCTACAAATCTAGACAAAGCAATGTATGGGTTTTATATTATGTTGTGTTGTGTAACTATTGATTTCAGTGGATTCAGGTTGTTCAGTGAGGTCAATTTTAAGTATATACTTGGAAAGTGGAAAGGTTCAGATTCTTTTATTTAAAGAAGGATAATACCGTCAAAGAAAAGAATAAATAAAGTCACAGTTGATTTTAAATATAACCTGCAAGTCAAGATTTAAAAATACCTTGGTGTTATGTGAGGATAATAGGTCATCTTTCTAAGTGCTAGGTCTAAAATACTTAACAAGTTAAAAGCACCAAAGGAAAGAAATTAAATTGTCAAAATAAATTGCTTCTCCCAGCTACCCATTAGATAAAATCAATATCTATTTTCCATATGACTAGTTGAGAGAAAAAGAAAAAAAAAAAAGTATCTGCAATTATCTGTGAAATTGTTTGTCAGGATCTTTAGTGCGCTCCTCCCTCTTGGGGTTCAGCCCCTTGTGCTGAGGGTGAGTGCTGATGTGACTGAACCGTGGTTCAGTCCAATGTGAGAAAGGGCTATAGGAAGGAGCAGCCTCTCCACCTCTTTCTGAAGAGCTATATTTGAGCTCAGGCTCTCACCCTTGGACCCTTTCTAATTTACAGTACAACTATGTCCTGCCTGGCCATGTACTCTGCTTATCAGGACTGGAACCCTGTTCTAGAGACTCAGTTTCTTGGCTAGCCTTGGGACCTGACTTCTCACTACAGACTTTTCTGGTGATCACTGTGCTGTAGTTGGTCCTGGTTGATCCCAGATTGACCTAGGATATCTCTCATCACTTCAGTATTGTCTGCCACTCTAGACTGTCATCTTACTCTGGTTAATACCATCAGACCTGCTCTGCTTGCTTTGTTTGTATACTGTAGGTCTGGACCATTTCTGGTGAGGTCAATGTTGTCTTCCTTGCTGTCGCACAGTTCCTTACTTGCTGCTCCTTCATATTATTGCTATCACCTTTTATGAAACCAAATCATGGAATTATTCTTTATTCAGTCATTCTATCAATCTATTTTTTTACATATTAGGAGACACCATAAAGAAAACTAACACAATGATTTGACTTTCTAATAATGAAATATTAAGATTATTAGAAACAATGAACAGATGAATGAATAACTAAAAGAGTAAGTAACTGTGTTACATTCAGTTAAAAGTCGGTATTATTTGGGGGAAAAAAGTAGAAAGAGCACTGAGCACTTTCAGCATGAAATGTATCTTGATAAAAGTGGTATTAATGCAATTAATAATAACATTCTAAGTATATTCAGTTAAAGTAGACTGCCAAATCTCAACAAAATCAGTAGCCACATTTAACACAGAAAATTTAAAAAAATCAATGAAAGTAAAGTGAAGAATGTATCCTATAAAGTAATCTAGCACTACATTTATTTAAAAGAAAATATGTGAAAAATGCTAACTCCTACAACAGGTAGGGTAATATAATTAAAAACATTGTTACCATTGAAGATGTAAAGCTCACGATTCATCTTAGCATTGTCTTCAGTGTGGTATTTTTCCCCTATTATTTCTAAAATACGAACAGAATTCACATGAATAATTATTTTTAAAATATTTTTCTAAAAATTCCACCTTCTATTACTGATCTGATGTGGAGTTATAAAAGGGAATCAAATGCTATAAGTAAATCACGACCAACTCAATTACATATGATGCAAACAATGGAGTTACAATGATATGAAGAATAAAAAAAAATAGAAATTGTTATGTGCAAGTAGGTGTCACCATCATGAAATGCAGCTTTTACACTCAGAGCATTTCCATAAAAAATAAATAAATAATAATAAAAAAATACAAGAAATAGTATATACATAAACTTAAGGGCAGTTAATGTACAAAAGAGATATAATGCAAAGCATAATTTTATTTCTGTTCAGGGCAGGTGAAACTGGCACAAACAGGATCCATCTCACCAAATTTGTAAAAGCTCAGAAGCCTAACCTCAGCTGCTCAACTAGATTCCATCTGTAATCTGAGAGGGAAGGCAGGTTTCCCAGATGGTATCATTCTATTTTACTTCGACTCCTACCTCAAGATACCTACCTCTCTCCTCCAAGTTTAAATGTAGCCTATGTGATTAGCTTTAATGCTGTACCTACAGTTGTCTAAGAACACAGATGAAACAAAGCTGGTAGGTAGATATATAATTTCTTTATGTAGGAGGACTATTATTCCTATGCATTAGTCATTGAACTAGAGTTAGTATTACACAAATTTGGTTGGTGTTACTGAGCTCCTGCATCAGTTTAAACTAGCTATCTGTTGGAAACAGATAAGGATCAGGTGAGTCACAGAGTGAGCACACTGGTACGGAACTTCAAAGCACCAGTGCACATCCCTACTGGTATTTAGGGTACACATAAATGAAGATTTAAGAAGCATGGGCTGCTGTACACGAAGAGACTTAATGGAAATAAATTCCATATTACCTTATAGAAAACACATGTCCATGTGGTGATATAATAGAAAGGAGAGAGGATTGTCACCTACCCAAACAACCAATCCAACATTTACTGACTGCCAAAACAAGGTCGTGTAGCCATATAATTTGTACCACAAGAGAACAAGAGCTCTGATCTTTCTTCCATCTGCTCTGAAATGAGCAGACATGAAAATACTACTTGTTTGACAGTTCACTGACTAATTCTTCCCCAATAATTCAAGCTTTTGAGTTCATCTTTTCATCTTTATTTATTTATTTGTTTATTTAATTTGACATAGGTTTAAAACGACTAATGCTGATAAAATTAAGAAATCCTTAATTCAAACCTCTTTGTAAATGCGTAACAGTAATTCGTGTTTCATATTTTCTGAAATTTTCATTAGTTTCTTGGCTTGAAGTTTCCTTTTTGCACACCTGTAGGAAGGTTTCATGCATTATGAAGTTAGTATTATAATTTAGATTCCATATCTTGATATAAGAAGTGAAAGTGCTTTATGGCCTTGAAGCTGATATGTGGTATTCATTTGATTTCACTTATTCTCTAGGATAGCAAGCAATAATCAAGAGTGATTGTTTGACGCTGGAAAATTTTTCAAGAAAAAAAAAACTGTTCTGCTAATTTAGTTGTTTGCGCATGTTTTTGTGGGCTTGTCTAAACAGTTTGATGTAGAAAGTAGCTCATAAGTGCAGCCCACACTGCAAGCTGTCAGAGTGGGAATTGTTAATGATCCAACAGCTATTAAGTCATGTTTGCAAAGAACTGTGCCTGTATTAATGAATCTCTCCTCTTACTTGATTATCTACATACCCAAAAGATGCATAAGCTAGGGGATCTGTGACACGATAATCTTATTTTAAGATCAGAAAGATTTCATAAGAATTGAAGCATCTGTTTACAACAATATCTGCCCATACTTGGGTGAATACTTACGTATTTTTTCTGAAATTGTTTAGAATGAAATCTTCTAATCACATCATTTTGAGCTTATATTTTAGACATATTAAAGGAACATTTTTTATTAAATAATAGGTATATTCAAACTGTAAAAATATAAACTTGGGCAAATTAAAAAGAGCAATGAGATTTGATTTTTTGTGTTCTTCTGTTTAGGTTTTGTGAATGCTTCAGATAAAAGAAATATCATTTTTCTGACTTCCCTCTCAACATTACATTCTGTTTTTGAAAACCATATAGTTGTAGAGATGCAATTTATAAGGTAAAATGAGATTCAATTTAAATTTCAATTAAGCGATTCTGCCCTAGGAAATTCAGGATTTTTATTCAACTTTGTAGGAGCATATCCTTGCAACTTATCTACACTTAACTGAAACAAATACTTTACAAATTCATCATGATGAAAACTGCATTTTCAGGGGAAAAATGTGATATCTTAGACAGAAGCATAATGTCTTTTTAGAACTCTTATTTGTACACCACACTAAGTCATCTAAAATGTTCATTATAAATAAATGAATAAATAATGCCTACATAGTTTGCTCTTGAATCTGTAGATAAGAGCCAACTTAAACTGAACTGCATGTGTATGAGGACAGCTGGTCAAATTCTAGAGCAGTCATAATTTTGTGGTTTAATCTGTTAAGACAACAGTTTTTATTAATACTCATTTGTTACTTGTGAGAAGTTGCTGACACAAATTGATGATTAAGCTGCTCTGACCTTCACTGAACCTTAGTAATTCTCATTTGCATTCTCATTAAAGCTTGGTTTCCGTCTTTTTCTTTTTTTTTTCAAATCTGTAATATCATTCTGTTCAAGTCTTTATAAATGTTTGCTCAAGAGCATTTAACTGTTCTGATAAAAAAAATTTAAATGGATGCACATAACAAGTAAAATACATCTTTATACTGAAGCTTATGGATAAATATTTTTGTTCTGAATCAATTAAATATTCTTATTTGCCATATACATTTAAATATATTTGTTTAATACAATTAAACTGAGCATTTTGCCAGAACTACCTTACTGGTCAGTTCTTTGTGAAGGCATAGGTGTATCATGAAAAGCTAGTCAAAGAGACGTGTTTAGTGATCATGGCCTGGAACCAACAGTTTTTTGTGTTTCAATAAAAGCCATCACTGGAGAGATTTGTGCAACTACTGTGCATTTCATTTCTGAATGTAAAGACTTATCAACTCTGTTTTTGAGAGGGTCTTTGTTATCAGTGTGTAATAATTGTTTACAAAAGATGTAATGCCATATATGCATCTGAAACAGTTTTTATTCTAAACATGATTATGGCTCTAATTATCTTTCATGCACTACACATCCCCATAAATAAATAAATAAATAAATAAAGTGCTTTCAAAAAAAAAAATCTTCCTTGGAGTCTTCAAAATCTTAGCCCTTTCCATATATTCTTAATTTTGATTTTAAATTACTTTCAGGGCAGAAAGATCTGCAGAGAGATCAACCTTTATGTACTGTCAGTATTTAGAGACATGGAAGAGCTGTCGGGAAGTAGTTGCTTTATCTTATTAGTTATGAAGAACTACTGAAGTCAAATGTAAATATATGTTCTCTTTATAAGAACTACAGAAAAGGTAGGTGACTGATTTTTATTAACATTTTTTAAGACTTCTTCCTTTTTGTTAGTTGCTATAACATAACAAAACCTTGCTAAAAAAGAAAAAAAAAAAAAAAAAGAAGATCAGGTAATGTATATTAAAACATCCTGAAACTATTTTAAGCATCATGTGCTTAGCAAAAATGCTGATAGGGTATTTGAAGTGATTGACCTAATTAAAGCACATATTAAATGTACTCAACAAATTCTAACTAATTCAAGATCCAAGACTGAGCACAGAGAAAAGTAAAGGGCTGAATAATAAGGCAACAGAAATGTATGAGCCAATGTTGTGCAAACTGGAATATACTGAAAAATGTTTTATTCCAGCCACACACACATGATTACAGTAACTAAAATCATGCTTACATCTCAATCCCACTGATCTTATTTTGAGATCCAATGCCTTATAGTTCTAAATTGTTTATCTTTCACAAATAAACATTATGGTAATTAAAGCAGTAAGCATGGCCTTGAAAACAAACAAACCAGCCTTAGGAGTGTCAAGATTATCTCTTTATCTGCACGACTCACTCCAGACACACTCAGAAGCATTCTGATATACTTGTACAACTATAAGCAAGACACTGAGTAATTATTTTGCTATTGCAGGTTTACATTTGAGGTGATACAGAGGTCAATTCCTCATTTTGTTCTACTTAAACAACTGAGAACTAGATAATCTCACAGAGCACTCAGAAAATCCCTTCTCAGTTAGTTCTTCATTCCAATAAAGATACATTTGATATAGTGATACATTTTCCTAAAAATATAAATACAAAGTGATTTTCTTCATGAACAGTAATTTGGAAAGGTGAGGGGATAATCCAATTAGTGGCCAACTTCTAACAGAATATAGTAGTGAAAGGAAGAATGTAAAGAGTACTAAGGAAGTTTGGTTGATTTAATTAACCTTCCTACAAATCTGGTCTATGCTTGGTTACCTTGATGACAATGCAGAACTAATAGTTCAGCTAATAAAATATCACTATTTACAGGATAATCTGTTCCACAAATACTGGCACAGGTTCATAGACATTTCTTTTACTCTGATTCATACAAGCTATAAAAATAATGATTTCCTGAGCTTGTTTCTGCCATCTAAAATAAGTCTCAAAAATAGTAAATATGATTTCATGAAATACTGTGGCACTTCTAGGCTACAGCCCAGGCTTCTGTCAGATGAGCATGACTTCTGAGAGAACAAAATCATGTACCTGATTTCATCAGAACTGTAATACTACTTTTTATATAAATGTAACCAATGCTGTACAAATGAGTACGGCTTATGTAACATCTCTTCTGTTTATTAATACAACTAACCAAAAAATTGTCATTGTCAAGCAGGGCAAATCTCTCTCCCATTACTCTGTAGAACATTAACACCCACTTTGCCCTAGGCCTTCTGCCTCCTCTCTTGAAGTCTGGATAAAAATCCACAGGAATAACTATCTTTTTGACAGTCTATGTCTTCTTACACACAGTCTATGTATATTTCTGGATATATATATATATATATATACCTATATTCCTATACAAATAATAGATATTGAGTAACTGACTGTTTATACTATTTGTACCTTGAATTTTATATTGCAATACATTTAAAGACTTTCCTTGAATTTCCGTATGTTATTTTCTGCTTTCAGTTAACCATGAGCAACAAGTCTTCAGAAATTACTATGCTTGAATATGCTTCTGGTAGGTAAAAGTCAATTGCCATCTACCAACCTTGTAAATTACCTTGTGATTTTGTACAAGTTTGGTTATACAGTTGAGGTCTAAATCTGCATCTAGGATATCTGAAAACACCTGATTAAAAATGAATCTTCTATTAATATTTCTTGTTGTCTTCATCCAAAATCTGCTAACAGCCCTTTATCATGTGGTATTCAAAAGAGAAGAACACTGAGGGCATTGCAGTTTTCTCATTTTGCCTTTCACTTCTGTGAAACTTTTGAGAAATTGAGTTTGTTTGCCTTTTTATACCAGAAAAAAAATTTTGTTTCTTATAGTCATCAGGATACGGAATGTTGACAGAAAATAAACTGTCTGTTCTTAAAGTCAGGAAGACAAAATGCAATCTGTGTTTAAACTTGCTTTTAATTAGAACATAACAGTTTTCTTGAAGGCTAAACAACACTTCAACACCTTCACTCTCATGTTTTCAAGTGGGTAAAACTAGGTCTATGAGTGGATGTACCTTGTATTTACACAGGCATCACACTGAGCTCCATCCTTATTTAGGCCATTAAACAGTGTATTAGCCTGAGGTTATAGTATTAATTAGTACCAGTAGTAACAGGAAAAATAAATTAACAATTAAAGACTAATGTCACTATTCTGTATTTGTTGTAAAGATGTTTGGCTATTAGGCAAGTTAAGTTTAAATGCACTATTTCTAAATAACTTGTGTCACTTCCATTCTGAATTATTTTCCTATAAACATTAAATTTATTGAGTTAAGAGATGTGCCTGTATCTGCACATTATAGGAAAAATACGTGGGTCACTCCAAATGTACTGCCTCCTATTTATTTCCATGGAAACTATAACAGATAGAAAAAGCACAATAACATTATTAGATTGAGTAAATGCTCACCCACAAAACACTATTTTTCAACATTGTCACTAACATAAGCTAATGAACTTATTCTCATCACTATCTGCATAGCCATCTGGAACATGGCTTGTCTTTCTCGTCACTGTCACCACTGCTGAAATGCACCACCCACCACTTCCTTGTACTCACAATCACTGTTTGGTCTCAATAAACATTGATCAAACATCAATGAATGACAATGGGTGCACTTTTCTCTGCATGAAGAAATTAAATTCCATTCCTTTGCTTCATAGTTACTTCACCATTTTGTCATACTGTCCCTCTGTTGCCATCTGTCATACTGGAACAAAATGTAATGGAATATTGTTGGGAAGGTTCAACCTCTACTGCCAAACCATCAACACCTGCCTCTGATATTGTGAGTTCACATTAAAAAAAAAATAGGAGGCATTACTTTTGGAGCAGTCCTCACATAATTTCTAATTTTCGCATGTTCTAACATTTGTTTTATAAGAAGTTTTCTTTTTTGAAATGAATTTTTATGCAAATTAAAATATACTGATATTCAGTATGAAGACATTCCCATAAAGGATGCTAAATATGGCAATATAAAGCTTATTTCTCATAAATGAATGTGATGCCATAACAATATAGAAAAGTATAAATCTACAAAATCACAGAAACACAGGAGTTGGAAGGGACCTCAAGAGATTATCAAATCCAACCCCCTGCTAAAGCTAAAGCAGGCTCCCTACAATAGTTTGCACAGGTAGGTGTCCAGATGGGTCTTGAATATGTCCATAGAAGGAGACTCCACAGCCTCTCTGGGCAGCTTGTTCCAGTGCTCCATCATCCATACTGTAAAGAAGTTCTTCTGCATGTTTGTATGGAACTTCCTATGTTCGAGTTTTAGGCCATTACTCCTTGCTACACACCACCAAGAATAGCCTGGCCTCATCGATATGCCTCCTACTTCCCTTTAACTATTTGTAAGCATTTACCTGATCCCCCATCAGTCTTTTTTTCCCCAGGCTGAACAGACTTAGGTTACTCAGTCCTTCCTCATATGGGAGATCCTCCAGGACCTTTAACATCTTTGTGGCCCTCTGCTGAACTCCTTCAAGGAGACTCCTGTCTTTTTTGAACATGGTAGCCTAGAACTGGACACAGTAGTCTACATGTGGCCTTGCCAGGGAAGAGCAGAGGGAGAGGATCACCTACTTTGACATGTTGGCCACAAAGAAGATATGCATAACAATTTAGCACTGACCTATATTTTATTGAGATCTCTGTATTCCATATTTTTGCTAAGTTGTGTAACCAGTGATGATACTTGTATGACTAAAAGCTGCTAATAGCAGATATGTTACATGGAAGGTACTTTTCTGAACATCAGTACTGAATGAGAGCTAAAGAACTACATCCTAATTACATGTTTTCAGGCAATTATTCTTCAATAAAGTAAAAAAAAATATATTTTTAGATGTATTTGCAGCCAAAATCTAGTCACAATACATGCAGAAGATGCACATTAATTATGAAAGCCAAAGGAATATATTTATTTTAGCACAACATGTTAGGCAGTTCATCTTCAAGAACTAGTCTTTATATTTAAAGATAAAAGCATGAGATAAATCAAACATTTACTGAAATTTTGAAACCTTGCTTTGCTAAGAGCTTTGCAGTTAGATAGATGGATACACGCAATGGTTCAAACCTTTTCATGAAGGTGTAGTCAATGCTCTGAATTACCTAATTTTCCCAAATCAGTGGTCAAGATGCAAGTTTCAAAGTTTAGACTCAGTTCTTTCTTTTTCCTGAGGAGAGAGCCAACAAGATTAGTGTATGAAGCACTGTGTCTTGCTCCAACTAATAGGAGGGAGAGGAGGTTCTTTTGATATATTGTATGCAACAGTGAGATTAAGACACAGTGGGTCAAATGTTAGCCTGGCCAGTTTATTACAAATCCTAGTTGCTTAAGGAGATGGGGAAGGGAAGTGGGCAACTGAAAAGAGAGAAGAAATAAAAGCAAGGAGTCTTTGTAGGAAGCAAGAGAGAGATAGTCACCACTGGGATTCCAGCACTGATCGTAGTTCAGCTGTTGGTCCTCAGTAGTGATGGGTCATCAGAGGTTGTGTTGTTCAGTTAACTACTTCTTCCATACTTCTTTACAACGGTACAAACTTATTTATAAGTCCAAAGTGGTCGCTAACAGCTCCAAAGAAATGCTCTCAAATATAAAAATGTCCACAAAGTGACGCCGGCCACATGACATCTACCCCTCTCCTCCTTTGATAAGTCAGTCTCATTGCAAAAAAAAAAAAAAAAAGAAAAAAAAAAGTCTCAGAAAGCAAGCTTTGAGCCATGAGAAAAAAACATTTGTCTTTCACAAAAACCAAGCAAATTGATCTCATGCCAGAATTCCTTTACAGGCAACAATGATTATGGAGGAAGTAGATTAATGATAATACCTGTGCAATAAATAGGGTAAATAACCCTAACCCTACATACCTTTCAAACAGAAACAACTGAAAGTGACAAATATAGTAATAAAATAGTCCTTATAGTGAAAATCAACCTAAAACTTTATGGTCTCATAGAATTACCTAGGTTGGAAAAGACCTCCAAATCATCCAGTCCAACCTCCCACCTACCACCAATATTTCCCATTAAACCATGTCCCTCAATACAACATCTAAACATTTCATGAACATGAAATGAGTCAGTGGCTCCACTACCTCCTTGGGCAGCCCATTCCAGCACTTGACCACTCTCTCAGAGAAAAAGTACTCCCCAACATTCAAGCTGAATCTCCCCTGGCACAACTTCAGGCCATTCCCTCTGTTTCTATTGCTAGTTGCATGGGAGGCCAAACCCTTACCTTGGTACAACCTCTGCTCAGGTAGTTATAGACAGCAAGGTCACCTATGAGCCTTCTCTTCTCCAGACTGAACAATCCCAGTTCCCTCAGCCTCTGCTCATATAATGCCTTTGCTCCAGATACCTCCACAGCTTTGTTGTCCTTCTCTGAACATGCTCTAGGGCCTTGATGTCTTTCTTGCAGTGAGCGGCCCAAACCTGAACACAGTATTTCAGGTGTGGCCTCACCAGAGCTGAGTAAAGAGGGATTACTTCCCTGCTCCTTCTGGCAACATTATTTCTGATATAAACACAACATTTATTCCACGAAACTCATCTCTACAGCCAGTAAATCCAACTGGATTTTACAATTACCTAACAGGATACAAAATTCTTGATTTTACCTTATTTTTCTCTGGTGACAAGATTCTAAACATTCTGAAGATTAGCAATGAAAGAAATTCTACAGCTTTTTTACTTACTTAATGTTTGCACACACTTCAGATGTTACAGACACTTAAAAATTAACAAATGAAAAATAATAATGATAAAAACACAACCAAACAACAATTGATCCCTTAGGTAATCCCAAAGTGAATATCCTAGCCTAATTTTCATACAACACTTGATTGCAGTAAAATATTACGGAACAACATTTTGCCTCTGTAGTACAAAAGGAAGTTTTATTTTATCAGTGTCACTTTAGTAATTTGCTATTTTTTTTTAACTACAAAGAATATGATAACAAATGTTAAGGTCTTTTTTAAACGAAATGAATTGAAAAAGTTCTTAAAATACTGTTTTCAGAAGTTTGTTTCAAAGGTAAACCTGTGGCAGTGAAAAGAAAACAGCTGCATACCACAGCAAATGCAAACAATGGAACAACCAAAATAATAATAATAATAATAATAATAATAATAATAATATTAATAAAAAATCTCGTGACATTTTCCTTTTACAGAAAGATAGGAAGGAATTTACATCTTTTAAATAAAATTAACAATAATTTCTCTTTCTTGATTTAGTGTTGATTGTAATTAAACTGGAATCTTTTCTTTGCAGCAGTCTGCACTGAAACCAAGAGTCTTTCTTTGTGGGATATTAATGACCACATAATTAACTACAATAATTTCATGTAGGCCATTAATTAGCTACAGAGTACAGTATCAGTAAATGAACCACAGCTTTTTGCGGGAGAAAACCATAGCTTTTCAAATTTTGTAACTTCTTCCTAATTCTTCTAATTCTTCAAGAACTGTAAGTCATCGACATCCTACTGACCTTGATGTCTCAAGTCCTTACTGTACTCAGTTACTATTCCTCTTCTAATCAGTTCAAAATACTGGTAAGTGAAATCGTTTTTTAGACTATCACTAACTACTATATCTTTTTTAAAGTTGTTTTTTTTGGTTTGGTTTGTTTTCTTTGTTTTTTTTACTATTACCTGTCTCATTTCTGCCTTTCAAACCCAGATCAACTTGCTCCACGCTGGGAAGCTCTCACAAAGTTAACCAAACCTTTCTTACTATACTTACTGAAAGGCCAGCCTCTATGTTTTAGCTGACAGCCACACTAAAGTGAAAAATGTAAATGTAAATGTAATTTTCACATGTAAAGAATTCCCATTCAAATCTATGAAAACAGCATCTCCTCCACTGTTAAGTTTCTCCTGCTGTCATACATACTGGCGGATAACAAGTAATAGAAGCTTAATGGTCAAGGATTTCCCTCTACTTATTTTGCTAAAAATCTTTAATTATCATTGTTATCCTCCCTTCTTTCAATCCTTTTATCTGTTTTTGTCACCTTCTAGTCTTTTAAGTTATTAGCTGTTTGAGGAACAGTATTTGAATAGTGCCGTAACAAATGGAGTCTAAACTAATTGAGTTATCCATTACCAGCCACTACCGCAATAAATACAAAATATATTATTACTACTACAACTGTGAAAAGTTATGAGCATTCTTTTATTACCATGCCTCTATTTTAGAACCCTCAAGCAACAATTAAGGGATATTTGAGGTAAATGAGGCACAACATAACTACTGTGCTTTTCTGGCCTTAGCACAGAAGTGTTGCAATGCTGCTTAAAATGATCACACTGAAAGAGGACAAATTCATGACAGCAATGTCATTCCCCATTCTACCTTAGAAAATGGCCCCACTTTGTCAGTTGATCCAAGCAGCAGTGAATCACCCTTTCATAATCTTGAGAGAAAATGTTCTCTGAAAGCAGCACAAATGGAAAGGTGACCACCACTTTTGTGCTGAACACAGGGAGAAGGCAGCTGAAGGGAAGGCAGCCATTTCCTTCACAGAGTTCCCTGCTATATGAACCAATTCTAGAAACCACAAACATGAAACAAAAGGTGAATATCTTGACAAGGAATTCAGACAATGAAGGAGGTCACTAAACCATTTATTACTCAATTTCTCAGTATTTTGTAAATTTAAACCCACACAACCCCTTGCTTCCTACTGGTCTTAATTATTTCCCGTTTCTTGCCTTTTCACCAATAGTGTAGAGACACCTGCAAAGGGCTTCTCAACTTAAAAGGATATTATATTATTATTGGAATTTTTGTTTTTTGTATTTTGTTTTCAGTGATTAATATTTTTTCTGTTCATGGACACTTATAAAGGAAATTAACTCCTGCAAACATAATAACAATTAATTATATTTTACATTGTATAGATAAAGCAGCATTATAAAATGATCAGCTATTTATGAACTGTCATCCAACATGCAGCATAACAATGGTCAGTTTAACTCATCACTAAATGAGTATTAACTCAGGATTACTCCAAAGTTTAAAAGTAAATTGGAACAAAGAAGATGGTTGATGAAGAGGGAAATACTGTTTATCAGCACCAAGATGGTACAGAATAAATTTCATTGTCAGAATTGACCTAGAATACTTCCTCCATTTAATTACTGATCTCACACAGCTCACACTGACATAACACAGATAACTTTCAACATGGCACACATCAGTTTCAGAAGCCAAACTTCAGCATAATCTATATAACAGATAAATATTAATCCAGTTCTAGCCTGTTCCAAGACACACAAAACCATGCAAAACTGGGAAAAACTCTGCTGTCAGACAGCCAGATTAGAGCTAGTTTGTATCTAGATGGAGCCATGAGAAATGATGCAGGGCTTCATCTGCTAGGACATTCATGGACATGACATATTCCCTTCACAGACATTACTTGGAGCAAGGAAAGAGCCCTGGATTCCACTGCTTCTTCTCTGCTTTAGTATCTTTAACTCTGTTTAGCACATAAACACTGCTATCTCAGAAGAGGTGGAATGGTTCACCCCTCTGCTGAAGGCATGAAACATTCTTCAGGGGGCTGATGTCTGGAAAGGTTTTAAGTACAGTTTTTGGTTTGTTTGTTTGGTTTTTTTTAATCATAAACTGTTTTGAAGTGTAAAGATCTAAAAATGTGGTAATGTTATTTGTTTATTTGGTTTTTGTTTGTTTCAAGCTAGGTTTCTAGCTTTTCTTTATTCCTCTATTTATTTATTTATTTATTTTTACCTGGCTAGCCTCAGAAGCCTGCTTGCCCAAGGGCTACTCCCCCAAGGAATCTGGCTATTTCTAATAGTTGACTGAACTTTGTACAAACGTCTACATATTTGCAGCAACGAGGTTAGAAAGTGCACTCCAAATGACTCATTTCTTACATTTCTAGAAAGGTGAGAAACCACTGGGGACTTCATATAAAGGAAGCATAAATGAAAATAACTGGAATAGGAAGAGAAATAAATATCAATTCCATATTAAACAACAAGGGTGTTTTTTTTTTTATTTTGTTTTCATTTTGTTGTTGCTGTTGTGGTTTAATGTAAGCAGAACAATACTCTTTATTTTAAATGAACATCTCAAACACTTGAAAATGTTTCTGATAAGGCAGAAATTTATTTGTTCAGATCTGTCATTTAAGTCATTCCCTGGCACTCCTTAAGGCTGATTTCACTCAGCCTGTAAGCAAAAAATCACTGTGAACAGTGTTAACATGGCCACTGCTGTGAACTGTACGTTGGAGCTCCTCTGTTTTCAAGTTGTGATTTTTCTACAGATGAAACTTTACGAAAGTGGAAATTCCATGAATTCACAATAGAAAATGCTGTAGTTCAGACATTAACTGATCAAGGCAATATTTTATGTCAAGTATTCAGGTATTTTCATCCAGTATAAAACCTTCTTAATATAATATTTCAAGGTTGGAAAGGTTTAGAAAAGAAGCAGAAAAGCAAGAACTGAGAAAATGAGGAAGAATCAGCATTAGTCCTGATCCATAGTTTAAACTAAAAATCTAGCCTTAATTCAGTACTTTAAATGTGAATTTTGTTGCATTTTACAAGCACATTAACATCTCAATGGGTCCATGCTTTAAAATCATTTTCCACTAGCATATACGTGTGTTGTTTATCGTGCTTTCAGAAGTGGTATATACACAGCATAAAGGAGAACCTGATAGGACATCCTGTAAATGTACTTCAGAAATAAGCACAACTCTGGAGTGCATGATTCAACAGATAAGGCACTCATTAATCAGGTGTTTGTCTCTCTGATTTTCAAGAGAACTTGTGCTACCATCTTAAAATTTCACGATTCTCTTAGTCTACATGTAAATACTGTATATGCCATCAAATCATGATTTATTTCTATTACTTTTATTTGTTCTCTTTATGAAATTACACTAATACATTCAGTGTGCCCTGGTGATCAAGTAAGTATGGCAAAAGTGACCATACCATATCCTGCTGGCTGCAAACTCACGTCAAGACTTTCCATCCTGCTCAGAGCTCCAGTATGAAATTATGAGCTATGAAGTCAGGATTTATTTAGTGCATTCTTGGCATTCCCTATCATTATATACAGCTGAATCATTGGCATCCCGAGGCAGTGAAAAACCTCAGTCACCAACTCTTCATGCTGTTGTTGCACCATGTTCTGAAATACACAATGAACTTCTGATTCTCCTTAGCTCCAGGCTAGGCTCGTTACAAAGGTTGTTCTTTCTATGCCCTACTTTCAGCTCATTTTATCACGCAGAGCTTAAAGCCCTTCTTCTAATTTATTTATTGGTCTGAACACCAAAGAAGCTTTCTATTATGATCTGCAGCCATAGCGGCTTTTGAAATAGATTTTCAACTTAATATCCTGCTGAAACTAGCAGGCATAATACTTGAGTGTGTGAAAAATACTGACCAAGTCTCGGAGAGATTTAAAAATATGTACACTCTACAACAAAAGGTAAAATTAATAAAACAGATAGTGGCATAGTTTATTTGCTTACTGGATTCAGAATTCCATTTGCTTACTAGCAAATTTACAGACAGTAAAATAAACTAATGCAGATATTAATTTTCTGTTTTCTCACACCACTTGGCCTGCAAGGTAGTTGAAGACTGCAATTAACAGACTTTCTCCCTGTAATCCTGTTGACTGTTCCCAACAAAACTGAAAATGGAAAGAACTAGGTCAGTTCCATCACCGAACCCTCACAAGCTTCTAAGAATAATTATCATTCACCAGAAATGATATCAATGAGTTGCAAATGCTAGTTAATGCCTACAATCAAATGTGTTCAACAAAATGATCCTTCTTTGCTTTTTAAGAGATTTATGTATATACATAGTGTACATAGTGTTGTCTAATGGTTAAACAAAACAAGCCACTTCAGGTGAATTAGAAAGGTCATATTGCTAGAGACTGCTTTCCCTTGAACTACCTTGAGAGAGAATGTAAGGCAGATTATGCTGGTAATTCTTCAGGTTTCAAATTCTCTGAAGTACTTGTTTTTGGTGTCTTACATGCTCAGAGCTTAATCAGAAATGGGATTCTCAGCCAGAAAAAGCTTTCCTCATCGGATAGGCAGAAAGCATTGGCTTCTCTGTTCAGGATATAGTCCACATTGTTTTCTCAACTGTGCTGTTCACCTTTATTTTTTAAAATAAAGACCAAGCTTCTGCATGAATTGCTCTTCCTGCATTCCACAACCTCACTGTGGTTGTGCTTCTTATGCAGGTTTAATGTTTGTTATAAAGTGTGATATGAAATCTGCAAGAGGTTTCACTGATCCTCTTAAGCAAAGGCTTTATGGTGTGACTGGCTACAACTACAGGCAGCCTGAAAAATGGCTCTCGAGATTTCTGTATTACTACAACATAACAACCTAAATATTTAGAGTAAATCCAGTGTTTCATATTACTTCTGTTTCACAAAATATCATCCTCTTGTACCTAAACAGATACGAAGTAGCCTCTGGTAGCAGTGGTAATGAGAAGATGGTTGGACTAGATGATCTTATAGGTCATTTCTAACCTTGTGATTTTATGATTCTATGATTCTATGAATGAACCTAATTGAACTGAAGATTTAGAAGAGAAGATGCCAAGCCTAGCGATGTCTTAAAAACAGACTGAAGAAGAATCTTTAATGTGAGTTACTTGGAACAAATTGCATTGCTATTATTTTTCCAGAGTGAAACAAAATATACTACAATTTAATATGTGCCAAAGAAGGCAAAAAAATAAAAAAATAAAAAAAGTCATTCCAAGGAACTGAATTACTTTCCTAAAAATGGTTTAAAACTAATGACTAAACTGAGTAAGGCATAGTTCATGACAGGATTGGATTATTTTAATAAGTTCATAACAGGATTGTATTATTTTAATAATATCCTCTTAAAATACAGCAGCGTGTAAATGGTAGAGAATATTTTAAAGACTGTGAGCTAGTGAGACAATGCAATGCTAGTCTGGCTCCAGATCTTATTTTCAAAAAATGCCAATTGCAGATTACTATTATTACAGCAGAAACTAAAACTGAATTGCAGAAATCTTGAAACACAAGGTTTAAAGGAGAAAAAAACTTACATTACAAAATGCAGCATCTTAATAGGATATACTCAACAATTACTTAGTATAGCTTCTCAGTTTCTCAACATGGACAGACTAATCTACATTTTGGTAATAATAAACAAGGGAGAGGATAACAAAACAAAAATTCAAGTGGCTTGTTAAAATGATTTTTATGTACTTACTGTTCTGATCCATCAGCAGATGAACTGTAGATGAACTTTTAATTTACTATTTTACACAGTCAAAAAGCCCTACTCACTCATCATTCAAAAGTTCTGAAGATGTGATCTTTCCATTAGATTTATAAGTATTAAGGATTAGTGAATTGTATTATTTTAATTATTGTTTGTGATGCTGTATATGTCCTATTTTCTTATCAGGAGCAATTCCACAAATGTCTATTAGTGATGCATTATTTCATTTATTACTATTATAATTAAAGCCAATAAAATAATTAACAAGCACTAGACTTAATTTGAAAGATTGCTAAAGTAAGAATTCTCTAATATAACGAATGTCACATATTTACTGTTGTGGGCATTTTGCGGGATTAAGAATAGTGACAGGGCACGAAATATTGAAAGAATAAATATATTGTCATCACAACTTCAAGTAGTGCACTGGGAGTTAAAGAGTTAATGCTCCAGTTCCATGGATTGTGGATATTTCTGGGTTCCTTTCTCAAAAGAGAACTCCAGCTCTTTCAGCTCTTACCAAAGCTGCTATTATCCAAACGTGCCAGAACAGTGCTAAGCAGAGCAATGACACCAAAGAACAGCAATAATTCTATTAACAAAGCCTCACGGACTTTCTTTCAATGTATAGACTTCACTCACTGTAAGGATAATGAACTATAATTTAAAATCATTAAAACTTTAAGCCTATATTTAAATAGTAATTATACTGATTAAACTCTTGCACATTGTTTTTAATGTCTTCTTTTCAGAGCAGCTGAGTGTCTTGCATGATTAAATGCCAAACTCTGCAAAGAAGTCCACTGTCTACAACGACAAATAACATCTTATAATTGTGGTTACTTTAATTTTGAAATATCATGTAATCTGTTAAACACAAAAGTTGAATAAAGCCTTTTGACTTTCAATATGCTGCAGCAAGTCATCTGCACGTTACGTTTTGTGAAAACTCTGTAAAGCCGCCATAAAAAATGAAAATTGCCTTTTTAAAATCACATTTGTATGGAGATGCGTCTCTGTAGCTTCCTCATAACAGCTGCCAATGACAGAATGCACACCAGAGGTAAATGGAACTGCGCTGCCCATCTGCGTGCTTCAAACAACATTGTGTGCCAGCAGCTGAGAAGTATACGTGGAAATACACATATAGATGTATATAACATCAAGCTGCTTCATCCTGGAAAGTTCAGTTTGAAAAGTAAAACCACGGTAGTAGTCCATGACTGTCATTTGAGTTAACAATGCATCAACTGCGGCACCATGTACAGCTCTGGGACAGAAAGTAATACAGTTGGCAATGCCTCTGAAGTCCTGCCAAGATGAACATGTGTTGTCAGGGCAGACTTCAGTGCAGAACAGAACTTGACAAGCAGGCACTGCTTCCACCCTCTTGGTGAGAATCACTTGCCAATAATGTGGTTATCAGTCAAAGGAATTTCTGAATTACGTACATTAATTGCTAAATACAGCAAGAAGAGATTTCTGTTCTTACCTTTTATTATTTCATTCTAGCCCTAAGTGGTAGCCCTTCGTTTCCACAGACTACATTAACACACATGGAACTGTGGCCCAGATTAAAATAGATTTGGACTTAGTTTAGACAAAGAAGGCAAGTAAGTTTTGATTGTGTTTAGTAGTATCCTATCTGTAATGTGAACAGGTCTTGAATATTTGCAATTATAAAGCTGAAAAGACTAAAGAAAATTTCAATGTGTGTAAACATCTAGAGGGAGGTTACAGGTAAACAGATGAGGCCAGGATCTTCTCAGTGGTGTGCGGCAATAGGACAAGGAATAAAACTGGAACATAGGAAGTTCCATACTAATATATGGACAAACTTCTATAAAATAAGGGTGACAGAGCACTGGAACAGGATGTCCAGAGATGCTGTGGAGTCTCCTTCTATGGACATATTCAAGACCCATTCTGATGTCTAACTGTCCAACCTATTATGGGGAACCTGCTTTATAAGAGGGGTTGGACTCAATAAATTCTTGAGGTCCCTTCCAGCCCCTGTGATTCTGTGATTCATCACTGGTGACTGTGACATGAAAGACAAGCCACATTCCAACATCCATGCACAGCTGTCACGCCATGAAATGAAGAGCACCATGATCACTTCATCTCCACAAACCAGAGCAGTACAACAAGGAAACTGTGAATGGAGATGAATATCAGCTTCAATGCATTATGGTAACAACACTGGGATATTGCAAAGTTTGTGTCAGGTGTATTCCATAAATGTCCACAAAAGAACAGAAGAACATTCTATGCGATTTTTTCAGGATCTGATGAACTGATATGAGGCTGTAGGTGACAGTTTCCTGGTTCACAAAATTATCACTGATGAGATGTGGTGTCACCACTACGAGCCAGAGCAAAAACTGCAGTCCACAGAGTTGACATGTGAATTCCCCATCAGAGTAAAAGTTCAAGACACAGCCCTCAGAGGGTAAAGTGGTTTGTACTGTCTTTTGCCATAGGAAAGAGGTGATCGTTCTGGACTTCCTGGAATCCAGTAAAACCATCAACTTTGATTTCTACATCATGACACTGACTAAGCTGAAGGCTCATACTTCCAGATCAGGGAATAACACTTTTCCCTTGAACCTGTACCAATTTGAAGACTGTGGAGCATACTGCCAATCTTAGATGGACTGTCCTACCACACACACCACATAGTCCAGATTTGGTACCTTCTAATTTCCATCTGTTCAGGCTGATGCACGATGGGAAATATTTTCCTAACAACAACACCATCATAGCAGCTGTGAAACAGTGGGTCACCTCTGCTGGTGCAAATTTCCATGAGCATGGCATACAGGCTCATATTCATTGCTGAAATACTCATCACTGGTGCAAATGCATAGTTAATGGTTGTGACTACATTGAAAAATGGAGTTTTGTAGCTCTTTGTATCTGTTGTAGTTTCCATGGAAATAAATAGGAGACATTACTTTCAGAGTGACCTACATATTACATACATAGAATTAATCTTAACCTGGAATGTAAAGCTATCCATCTTTCCCAAAACACAAAACATCCTTAGCTAGTAATACTTAATTCCTTAAAATGAATAGATCACTGATAGATCTCTCTGCATCAGGAAGGGAGGGTGTGATGTTTAATGCTCCCCACTTCAAAACTTTACATTCCCTGTTTTTTTCGTATAAAGTGTTTCACCCTATTTCAATATAATTTGTTAATGTCCAGAGAAATCTTAAAACTCAACCAAAAAATTATTTCTCAAGAACTATCCTTCTCTTTTTACTGCCTTTATATCTTTCTTTTGGTCTATTCAAAATTACTTTCCCTAAGAGAAGTTGTCTGATGGCCTTCACTAAAGGCGTTATTTCAGCTCTACTCAGATTGATCATACTTCCATGAATTATAAAACACATTTCAAGATAAGGGTACTAGACAGAAAATAGTGTTCATGATTAGCATTAAAGGAAGTATTTCTGTCATGTCAAACTTCTAAAATGCAGTTGAGAGTATGCTTCAGTACTGAAATACTCTTGTATGCAGGTTGTAGGGAAGCTTTGTGCAAGTATTCTTTATTTTAATTATAGTAAGTCTGCAGTAGAATTTGGTACTCAATGCACAAAGACACTGCCTGACAGGACATTCATCCTGTCTGCCTTCACCCAACCGGCAGGTCTTAGAACTACACATGATCAGAGTCCAGCATGGCTGCAAGCAGGCCATGTGCATCTGCCTGCTCTGGCTTGCACCTTTCTTTCTGGTTCTCTCCAAAGTCAGTAGCTCACTTACAAAGGAAGTGAAGATAACCACAAGTTTGACATTTCAACACTATGAATAAGACTTCTCAGCTAAATTGTGACATCCATGAAACAGATATTTAACTGGCAGATTGAATATTGTTTTTCCCAAAGGGATTACAAAAGACAGTTTCAGTAGTGCCTCTTGAGGAGTAAAATTAAGGTTTGCCAACAGAGAGTGATATGTGGAGACACACTACTAAGATTCTTGAAACCAGTTAGCTAGTACAGCTGTATAAGGAGCCTCTCACAACTTGACAAACAGTACTGACAGTCCAAAGACTTGCAAACCAGCAGAAAGGGATGAAAACAGCTCTTCAATTTTGTTATAGCTTCCCTATAGCATTTAGATCACAGAAATACAGTTAATTTTGGCATGATCCTGTGTTGAGCCAGGAGCTGGATTCAATAATCCTTGTGGGCCCCTTTTAACTTCAGATATTCTATGATTCTGATTTTTTTTTCTTTCTTTGGGCAGTAAATTTTGGCCTTGTAGGCTGTTTACACTAAAAAAAAGGTTTTTAATTGTGTGTTTGACTGCATGTTTATAAAATATTGATAAAAATCACTCAGCAAGGCCTCTATCAAAAATTTACAGCTATCTATCTGTTATTAATTGTACTTCAGCAAAAATATAACTTTCTAGTGTTTAAAAACAAGACAGTTTTTTACAAGTCTACCTAAACAGTCAAGTAGAACACTAAATATGAAGGGCGTCAATGATAAAGGATACTGCACTAGTGCAGTATTGAGAATACCAATTGAGTGAACAGTGGTGCCAAGCTCCCAATTACCAGAACACCATTTTAATATCAAATGAGTAACTTCATATCCAAACCTCTATGTCATACTGTTAACATTTCAAACCACACAGCAAATTCTCATACTAGGGCATCAGGCCTTGCTTGCCCGAAAAAAAAAGAAAAAAAATATTATTCCTAACACAGTAAATTTTTCGAGAACAGAAAAACCATAAGGGAATTATTTGAAAACTATTATAGCCGAATAATTTATTCCAATCCATTTCTCTCCTATATACAAACCTTGCTCTAACATAATTCTACTGACTTCAGAAGAATTAGTCTCAATTTTCCCCAAGCAAAAGATAAAATTCAAGTTAATTGTGTTCTGATCACCTTCAAACATTAGACCTACAAATTCATATACGGTTAGTAATTGTTGTTATCTCTAGACTTAGAGGTTCCATTCACCAAATTACAACCACCCAGTAGGTAAATTTTCAAAGAATCTCCAGGCCTAAGGTCAAAACATGACTTTTTTCCTTTTATCCTTCAGTAATTTTTCCAAAATATAAAATAATCTCTGCATAGAATATGTATGGTCTACATTCTTCAATGTCAATTAGGAACATAAATGTGATCATCCCTCTTATCTTGGAAAAATAAGACATGCGATGGATGAATGTCATTTCAGAAGGATTCATGCTTTAATGGAAGCAAAAGAAAATGTATTTCCTTCAAGGAGCTATTTGTTTACATAAGTTAGCAGGACACAGATCATCAATCATTGCCTGAATCCATCTTGGAGCCTTCCTTGAAATGCCTGATGTTACACCTACTAGATTCCAAAATCAACCAGATTACATGATGGAGGGGCTCAGAATGTGAGGCATGTAAGAAATATATTTCCCTCTCAGGAAAGTAGATCAGCTAAATCAGAAGCAATGACTTAGATGCCACAGCACAAATTGTAACAAATTTGAAATGCTACAGTTGATTTAAACAGACTAATGTGTGTCCATAAAAATCTGTACTTCAAAACTCTATTTGAGGTATAGAAGGCATCTTGAATACTTATAATTGTTATTTAAATAACATATAAAAGGCAAGCATTGCATTTTACTTCCAATAAGATACATATACATATATACATATATACAGATATACAGATATATATATATATATATATAACTGAAGTCGCATTTAGAGTGGCTTATAAACAATCACAGTTAACTGCCACATACACAATTTTTTTGTTTCATGATGACCTCAGCCACATTAGAACTCATCTTAGAATGTGCAAAACTTTTATTCCAGCTCTCTATATCTATTTAGTAATGTGAAATACAGAAACAGTCACACAAAAAGTTTGATAAAAATTAGCATTCACTGTTTAGGTTCTGTATAAATCAAACTTAACATAGGTCAGTTGTCCCTATTGATTTCAGTTAGGGTATCTCCTGTTTACATCAATTAAATGAGGCCAGAAACAAGTGCAATCAATAGCTACTAATCTTAAATATCTCTACTAGAAGTAGTGATACTCTAAAGTAAAATACTGCCAAGATTTTGTTTGTATGTATCTTTAACTGCAATATAAATTTGCAACTTTGATCCTGGTGTGTGAAATCTCAGAGAAATCTAAAACAAATTTCAAGTTGCATTCCTCGTAATTACGTAAATTACAGATGAAAATGGAAAATATAGCATGTGATCCAACATCTCATGCTTTAAAAACATTGTGCATTAACAAAGCAGTTAAAATTACATTGCAGAGGCAATCTTAATTCTTACTTCTGCTAATTTCTGAGTACTTGACATTGAGAAATTAACGATATTCATATAGTGTATTTTTAGCTCATTTCTTACAGGTATAAAATGTAGATAATTGCTCTGAACATCTGCCATTCTATGTAGCTCTCATTAATTTCTGAATCTTTTGGACAATCTCTGTTTATCTGAAAAACATAGTCCATTACTTTCCTAGTTTTATAAAAATGGCTGGTTAGGTAAAAAACCTTCCTAAACTTAAGATCCAGTGAGAACAGAGTTCATAACACGCTGTTTGACAGCAACCAGCTGGTCAGATGTGTATATTGGCCAGCTGATCAATATACAAATAGCTCTGTGTGAACCACAGTATGTGCTGGCTCTTGCCTAGAGGATTTTCCATACAGGGAGAGCTGTGTTTGTTGCAGAAGGAAGGAGGGAAAGATAATGAATACAAATCCCTGGGAAACCAAGCACCGTTAGCTCTTCTTCTCATGGAACAAAATGTTTTCCGTGTACTTACTAAATGTCATGAGAAACAAAATCCTAAAGCGTTGGCAAAAGAGTAAACAGGTATTCTGAATCTTTCATATTTACATATGAAGCACACATGACCCACAGAGGAAAAATATTCTTACTATAATATCTCTGAAGTAGGCTTTGAACACAAGGGAAATAAACAGTGCTTTGTCTTCATTCAGGGGTAATACAGAGTGCCTGCACATGTGTCTGTCTCACCTGCTCAAGGCATTCAGAGTCTGGTGATAATGTATTCAGTTCTATACACACATCTGATTTCTTCTCTTGTCTTTCAGAGGGGAATGTAGCAAGTTTGGTACAGCCCTAAGGCAACAACAGTGACTATGAAGTGAGAACAAATGACACTTTATCTCTCCCCATTTTCTTTTTTACTTTTGTGAGTTGGAAGGAGATTGATTAGTTCACTGTGATTTCCTCTGGTTATGATAGCAGCAAGAAGTCGGTTTATTTATTTATTAGGTAAGAGAGAGAGCGTGTGTTTGTATTTTCAAATTCTTTTAAATGAGACTTGAAGCTACTCAGCTTCATGAAAATTATTCAGTACCTGAAACTAAACTTCTAAAATTGGAAGCACTCAAAAGAAACCAACACTTTTGCTTAAGGTTATTCAAGCAAGTTTGCACACTGAAGAACAGAAAATTGACCTCTGTGCTCCTAATCTTGTTCTCATATCACCTACTTTAAAAATATACTTATCTAATTGTTGATATAAAGTATTATCAAAGCCTGATTATCATTTAGTCAGGCTGATGACATAAAAATTATGCTGGCCTCAAGAATTCAAGGTGATCTAGGTATTATACAATTTACTCTGAGCAGTAATTGGAGTTGTGTGAATTTTCTGCAGTGAAAATGAGACAAATAGGTTTCTTAATTGTTAAACAAAACAATCTGCTTCATATTTTCATGAATGGCAGAGATAAATCAAAAAGATAATGATAAATAAGAAAAGCTGTTTTCATGGAAACAGTTAAAAATTTCTAATGTTCTCTCAAAACATGAAATTTTGATAACTAGGTTGGATTCCCTGCTCCTTAAAGTAAACTATTTGGTAAAAAAAAAAAAAAGAAAAGAAACAATTGCTAGCATGAGTCTTTGACAACAGATCATCTTCAGTGGTTGAGCAAAGCCATATTTTTGCACTGCTATGTAGTCGAAGACAGAAGTTTCTAAAATTTCTTGGACAGTGTAGTGGGGGAAAAACAGCAACATTATGATATGAAACTCAGATTTTGGATATTCTGTCGTTTTTGACAGAGGCATCACTTGGGTTTTACAGAAACTTTAAAGGGCTCAAACATAAGTTAAATTCAGCTCCTTGTTTGTATACACAATAATGACCATGTAAAACACTTTTTACTGGTCTTTTCTCTTCTCCTCTTCTCTTTTTTCTCTTTTCTCTCCTCTCCTCTCCTCTCCTCTCCTCTCCTCTCCTCTCCTCTCCTCTCCTCTCCTCTCCTCTCCTCTCCTCTCCTCTCCTCTCCTCTCCTCTCCTCTCCTCTCCTCTCCTCTCCTCTCCTCTCCTCTCCTCTCCTCTCCTCTCCTCTCCTCTCCTCTCCTCTCCTCTCCTCTCCTCTCCTCTCCTCTCCTCTCCTCTCCTCTCCTCTCCTCTCCTCTCCTCTCCTCTCCTCTCCTCTCCTCTCCTCTCCTTTCCTCTCCTCTCTTCTCCTCTCCTCTCCCTGTGAAGTATTTTATTTTATCATAACTGATTTTCCTTTTCAAAATCATTTTCAATAATAGTGAGTGTCTAGAGACAAGCCAGGATGCTGTATTTAAAATTAGGGAAAAAGACTTCAAGTATACTCCAAGTATACATCCCTTTGTTATGCGGTATATCCCTGTGTGAAGGGCCTAACTGCAGAAAGAACCATTTCTCATCACTAACTTTCCCCAGGGCTATGTTCCTGAACAGTACTATGATACTGTAATGGAATGGTAGAAAAATAAATGATACTATCTGAATCCCTAACAGAGGAGCTGCAACCAGTCATTACATTTGGAAGAGATGGAAAACAACTGCCGCACTTAAATGTGAATGACACTAGAACAATATAAGGTCCACATATTCTCACACTTTAGAGTAATCACTACAGAAATCATTGGACAAACTGACTAGTAATTCTTATCCCAATCTTAATCAAACCAGAAATCTAGTTCAGAAAAAATATCTTCAGACTTAGTATTTTATTCTCTTCTTCAAATGCACATGTAACTCAATCAATAGAAATAATATATGCATCATATTATTAAGAGAAAATACTCTTCAGTATTTTCAGGAGATGTTTTACTCCAGGAAGGAAGGATAATTTTTTTCTGGCTTGGCTGCTTAACATTTAAATGTAATGTTCCTGAAATGTATCTAGTCTTTATGAAGAAATAAAATACCAGTAGAGCTACATAAAATTGTTCTAAACAATATGAGAATAAGATTAAAATGACTGTCATAGTATCTCATTTTTAATGTTTATTCTACATTGCCATCTAACTTAACAATTTAGAAAATGAAAAATAATCTAGGATGATAGAAATTATGACACATACTTAAAAAGATTGACAATTTGAAGCACTTTTCTTCTTTTCAGAAGAAAGCTCATTTGAGTAGATGCTTAGTTAGATGAAAATCAGCTGAAGTTTTGACCTGTAATATAATTAAAGAACACTGCAGAAGATGGATATTAGCTAACACTGATTCGTGAATAAAAAATATAATATGACATACAAGAAATTCACCTAATACTTGCATCAGCCACCACTGACAGTTTTTTAGTGATTAATGATTAAGCCATGGTAAATACTGCATGCCTGGAAAAAAAAAAAAAAATCAAAATAGATAAAATTTTAGACAAATCAACTATTATTATACTTCAAAAATCCAGATGCCAAAAAGAATGGTCATCATGAAATAGAAGAAAACTCATCAAGAACTCTTTTGTTGTCAAAGTTTAAAAATAAGCAAGTAACCAGACAGAGGCCCAGATTTACTACTAGCAGAAAAATGCAGAACCTTACTGAATTATGTTATGTTGCATTCATCTTTCTGTACCAATAATTAATTTGGGTCACACAGTAGTACTGATGTTATCAGTATGAAAACTAATTTGAAAAAAAATGTTCTGCAAACGAAAAGCATCAAGAAGCAGATTTTGTGTTTCAAAAGAAAAATTAGGAGAACAGTCAGAACAGGACAAGTTTGTATAAAACAAACTTTGCAGCTGAAGAGAATCCACAACAAGGCTTTTCAAAAAGAATGTCATTTTAGTATGACTTTACTGAAAACTTCATTATTACTGGGCTTTCTTTCTGTAATGATGACAAACAGATTTTACTGCCTTTTAAAACTGTACTTTAGCAGGCCAATAGAGCAACAGTGATAACTAACTTACCAATTGGATTGCATGCCACTGAAAGTGAAAAATATAAGTGAAAACTTTTGGTTCCTACATGACTGTGAGATCACAAGCAAATTATTTACAAAATCTTGTAATTAAAAAAAATGTGTAAATAAGCCCACCAAATTTTTTAGATAAGCTTGACGGATGAAAGATCTTCCACAAGACCTCATATAAACTTTTAACAGCAAGTGATCTCTTCACAGAATCACAAAATGGTTTAGGTCATAATGGATCTCTGACATTCATTTGCACCAACATTTCTGTTCAAGACAGATCACTTAAAGTACATTGGTGACATGGATTTTGAATATTTCCAAGAATGGAATCTCCATAAACTCTCTGAGCCACCTGTACTAATACCATCATTCCCACAGTACAGAAGTGCTTCCTGATGTTCAGCCAGCACATTCTGTGTTTCAGTTTGTGCCAGCTGCCTCGTCTCATTTCCATAAGCATCACTTAAATGAACCTGGCTCCATCATCCCTATATCCTCCCTTCATGTATGTACAGACATTGATGAGATCCCCCCTGAGCCTCCTCTTCTCCAGACTGAACAGCCACGGATGTCTCAGCCTTTTCTCACAGGAGATATGTTCAAGTGCTTTCATCACCTTTAAAGCCTTTCACTGGACCTTGTCCAGTATGTCTATGTCTCTCTTGTACACAGGAGCCCAGAAATGGATACAGTACTCCAAATGAGGCATCACCAGAGCTGAATAGAGGGGAAGGATCACCTCCTCAATGTGCTAGGAAAGCGTTTCAGAAGATCTCCAGAGAAAAAAAATATTCAGCACTAAATAGATAGTCTTCCCAACAAAAACATCCAGTACTTCCCTTCTGCCCCCATACTTCCTAGAAACAGGAACAAGTTAAGGAAGTTCTTATCTGTCAGTAAAATTACACTTGAATTATAGTTATCATTGTGATTATTAATCATTCCTTGAGATTTTTTCTTTAACAATAATTAAATGATGAGTAAAACTGAAAGACAGATTAACATTTACACGATTGCATAAAAATGTTTAGAAGGTCTACATAAATTCATAAGAAAACTATGGACAGAATATATGTTAAAATAGAGGAAAAGATGGAGAAGTCCTGAACTACAGACTAATTTTCCTCACGTCTTTTTGAGAGAGTTCTCACTGGGAAATGTTCTGTACATAAGAATCAGAATGAGATGACTTAATTTTATATTATGCTGACTAATGTGTGAGTTCAGAAAAAGTCACTTAATTTCTTATAATTCCAGTTTTCACCTTTAAATAGTAGAGGCAATGATGTTTATAAGATGCTTCAAAGAAGTGAACTATATATTCTCAATGTTATGTTTCATACTTCAGCTACCTCATGGAATAAGATAGCCAGAGTCAATTCCTAGATGACATATGTGCTGTATTTTGCTACACATTGGCAACTGAATAAAACACTGCTGTTGCCTTCTCCTGCTTCTTCTTTTCCCTCCCCTGAAGGATCAGTTAGATGTCAGGGAAAATCATATTTACCTGACATCTTTGAAGTTAGAAGCACTGTGAGAAAATGAAAATCAACCAATCCTAAGGAAAGGAAGAATGTTACAGGATATGTCTAATAGTGAAGCATAAGAACAAAGTTAATAAAGTATAGCAATAGAAATAGATGTATCGCAAAAAAAAAGTTAAGAGTTATCACACATTTTGGTTGATGATCTACTGCAAAAACGTGGCTAATGAATAAAAATGGTTATTACAGACTGTAAATAATGGTGATGTCCATGTTAGAAGCAACAAGAAAATATTACTTGGTAGAAAATTACAAAATTTGGGATCTGCTGGAGATGATGTCCAGGATCTTTCCATGAACCTGGAAACCCACAAGCTGCTGCCAGATGTTTTCCAGGGAGAGATGGGACCCAACTAGCTAACTGGATGGCTGATCATGGATGCTGGGAACAATGTAGGAGGGTGAGGATACCAACAGTCCTGATGGACAAGGTTGACAAAAAAAGAGCTAGACAAAGCCAGTGCCAAGAAATGACTAAAGTTTTCCTGATATCAATCTAATACAACATTAACTCTATCTGTCACAATACAAAAATCTACACTGTTTACAGAGTCTAGACAACTAGATGCCTTGTACAAACTTCAATTGAATCCTATTTTCATTTTTTATCTCCTAATTGTTTCTGCAAAACTGTTCAGCCCACACACATTCTTGTTAGAAATAATTGCTACAACATGATTATGAAAGGAAATTTGTTCCATTCTTGATGACCAAGTCTGGCTTTCTATTGAGAATGTAAATGAAATAATGTAAAGTGCTTCCATGCAAATTAGAACATTTTAAGGAATGAATTGAGTAGAAACACTTCTCTATATGATAAGATAATATCATTTCCTCTCCAACTTTCCCACTTTGTTTCACAATGAAGTAAGGCAGACACAAAACCGCATTTGGTATAGTGAGTGATCCAGTGTAAATTTCAGGGGCAGGAGGAGATATAACAGTACTTAAGCAGTAAACAGAACTTCCCAATCTCTATACAGAAAAAGGTGCAAATGAAAATACTAACTCAAAAACTGTTCATGAGAGCTGTGTCAAAAATTGTCTTCATCAGACCAGGAGGCTAAAATTTAAACTGTGACTGGCCTTTCAGAATAAGGAAGTAAATTGAAAACTTCGCATAAACCCAAAGCTGCAAGCAATTTTCCTAAGCAAAACAGAAATTAATCTGACTCATCTCTTAGAATAATTTTTTGCCATTTATACAGAATAGTAAACTATTCAATGTAAGTACACAGAAGTAAACAAACAGAACTAAAATACTGTTGCTGCACAACAAGGATCTCACAGTTTCTATAAGGTAACAATTTACTTACTGAACATAACAAATGTTTTGGACTGTATGTTAACATACTAAGATGTGGAATTTTATTAGATATTTCATTACTCAGAGTCAGTACATATTGAGAAAATCAGCAAAACAGTGTAATTTTTAAAAGTGACTGAAGCCCTGGTGTTTGTGTAGGATAAACTGAGACCTGATGAGATAAAAGAAAAGCATATTTAAAGAGAATTGAAATTGTTCCTGTTCCAGTACTTCTATATTTTGATTTGATGAATGGACCACTTGGTCAATAAGGAGTTGGCTGCAAGGTTGAAATTGAAGAGTTGCAATCAATGACTTGAAGTCCAAGTGGAGTCCAGGGACCAGCAGTGGGATTGCTACTATTCGACAGCTTTGTTGGCTACATAGACAGTTGGACTGACTATACTTTCATCACGTTTGCCAATAACACCAAGGTGCATGGTGTGGTTGACAGACCAGAGGGAAGAGATGTCATTCAGAGTGTCCAGAATAGGCTTGGGAGAGCCTATGTAAACCTCTTGAAGTTCAGCAAAGACAAGTACAAGGACTCAACCTGGGTCAGATTAATCTCATGCACAAATAAAGGCTGGGTGGAGAATGGCTTGAGAACAGCACAGAGGAGAAGAACTTGGGTGTGTTGGCTGATGAGAAGCTCAACACAAAATGGAAATGTGCACCACAGAGACAACTGCATTCTGGGCTGCATCAAAAGAATCCTGATCACCAGGTTGACAGAGGTGATCCTCCCCACTGCTCTGCTTTCAAGATACTCCCTCTACATTCAGCTCTGGGGCCCCCAGCACAAGAAGGACATGGACCTGATGGACTGAGTGCAGAAGAGGGCTATGAGTATGATCAGAATCCTATGAAGGATGAAGGATCTGGGTTTATTCAGTCTAGAGAATGGAAGGCTACGTGGAAACCTTATACTGGCCTTCTAGTACCTAAAGGGAGACTACAGGAAAGCTGGAAAGGTACTGTTTATCAGGGGGTTTAGAGACACGACAAGGGGTAGTGGTTTTAGACTAGAAGAGGGTATATTTAGATAAGAAATTTGTTACGATGAGGGTAATGAGGCACTGGAATGTATTGCTCAGAGAACTTGCGAATACTTCATCCCTGGGAGTCTTCAAGACCAAGCTGAATAAGGTTTTGGGCAAACTGATCTGGTTTGAAGATGTCTGTCCAAGAAAGGTGCCTTCCAACCCAAACCATTTTATGATTCTGCAATAATTCTTCTTTTATTTTCTTTTTCTTAGGAGATTATAGTATGTACAAAATCTTTACTGAAGAGAGATGAAACAGACTGCATCATGGAGCATGGAGAGATATATACACAGGTTGTTAAAAAATTAATGCCACTTATTTATTTCCATGTAAACTACAACAAACACAAAGAGAACAATATCACTGTTTGAGAGGGCAAGTTTTCAGCTACAAAACATTATTTTTCAAATAGCCACCACCATATGCAGTAGTTAGGCATTTCTGACAGCAATGAACAAGAGCCTGCATGCCATGCTCATGAAAATCTGGACCAGTGGAGCTGACCCACTATTGCTGTTGCCATTGCTGAAAGGCACAACACACGGCCTCACTGTGCTCACATCTACTGTTTGGTCTACATAAATGTTCAGCAAGCTTCGATGTATGTCAGTGGGTTTCATATTTTCCATGTGGAGGAATTAAATGACACATTTTTCTTCATACAAATGCCCATTCCATTTTGTAAGGCTGCCTCTTTGCTGCCATCTGTCACACAGCAACAAAATATAATGGAACACTGTTGGGAAGTTTCAGCCTCTACCATCATACCACTAACACCTGTCTCTGACACCATGGGCCAATATAAAAAAAAATACAGGAGGCATTACTTCCAGAGTAAACCCCGCATATATATAATATCTGTATCTACCTTTAGATATCTAAGGACATTAAAAAAGAGAGAAAATATTCTGTTTGAGAAATTAAAAGTATTAGGCCTGCTCTCCCATTCTTAATGCTACAATCTTATCTCTTCTGTAGAAATTATAACAAATCCATTTAAAATTGACTTTCACTGACCTAAAGTTTCATCTGCAGAATAAGATGATTGCAAAAAAAATTATCAGCAATTATAGCTGGATGGAAGGAAGGGGAAGGAACTTTCTGTTCTTTTTTTAACATACTTCAAAGCTTAAATACTGCTTTTTAATAAAGAACTTCAGTAGTGCATATGATTAAACAAAAAATGTCTAAATCATAAAATTATAGAATCCTTAGAGTTGGAAGGGGTCTTTACAGGTCACCTAGTCCAACTCCCCTGCAATGAGCAGGGACACCACAGCTAGATCAGACTGCCCAGGGCCTGATCCAGCCTCACCTTGAAATTCTCCAGGGATTGGGCATCCACCACACCTCTGGGCAACCAGTTCCAGTGCCTCACCACCCTCAGTGTAAAATACTTTTTCCTTATATCCAACCTAGATATACTGTCTTTAAACTTGAAGCCATTTCCCCTTGTTCTATCACCACAGACCCTGCTAAAGAGTCTGTCCTCATTTACGTAGCTCCACTTTAGGCTTAACATGAGAAGTGATTAGATGCTTTTTCTTTTTATTTAGATGTTTTTTCTTTTTATTTATGGAAAAGGAGTATGTTTTCTTTAGGGAAAAAAAAAAAAAAAAAGGAAAAACAAGGGAAAAACACCAAATTTCATACTCTATAGACTACATTTGGGTAACTTCTTTCCCCTTTGGCTTCCCTTGCCACTCTGTCTGAAGTTCCAGCTAGTCTGAAATGATTAAGTCAGAACTACAAACTTAGCTTTCTTTGTTTTTCCTAATATACCAGCAAGATGAACATATTCAAAAAGAGAAACTGCTTCAGTAGTAGTGCACTGCTCTCATAAAACACTTTCTGTGAATTTAGAAGACATGATTGGCACCTCTCTCTACTCCATGCCATTATGTCTGTCCTGTGTGGAATGGAGAAGTTTTCAAAAAAGTAGACGAAACCTTCTATCTAGAGAAAAAAATATTCAGAAAAGTTTGCATGAGTCCATCTCCCCTGATTCTGGAGACTTAACAGAAACTTCCATTTTGTATTTTGATTCCTTAGATTTTTCCTAAATTCAACGAAGATAGATGGATTACTTTTTGGTACAGGTATTAGTGAGTTTTGCACAGCTGCGCAGAGTCAAGACCCAGTGGGAAAAAGCATTTTATTCTTCTCCAACCTCTAGAAACTGGGCATGTGTAGAAAGATCTGTGAAAGTTGCACAATGCAAAGGGGAAAAAAAAAAAAAAAGGCTTAACTAGAAGTTAACTAAAGCTTAACTAAAAAGAGCAACCTAGTCAATGTATTGTCAACAGTTAGACGTTAAAGCACTAAAATGAATATTCTGCAAACAAAAGGGAAGTAATATTAGCATCAATAGTAATTTACTTCTACAGTTCTTTTAAGGAATTATTCAATTTTTTTGTTTAAATACAACAACAATTTTACTGTCTCCCTGAAAGATCTGTGGGTCCAATTAATATTCTAGCACTTCAGTATCTCAGAACAGTACAAACCATTCTATTTTCCATACATTTAGAAAATAAATACGATTATTCAAAAGTTCCTTTCATGTCTTGCTCTTACTTCATTGTGCCGGAAATATTTAATTATTCTTTGTCATGAACATTCATGATAGCTTTTCTTTTTTCAGTATTCAAAGAATATTCTTTAAGTAATTAGTCTCCTGTTGAAAGGTTATGTTTGAGAAGTTCTCGTTATCTAAAAGAAACTAACAGAATGCAAAAAGAACATACAGATGACATATTCCATACCATATACTGAAATCCAATTATATGAAAAGGAATAGACTGCTTGGGTAAACATCCAATAAAAAAAAAAAAATGTTTTCCAAACTAGCAGTAAAATGGTCAGGAGAGCAGGCTATCAATCCTTTCTTTGCCATATTTTTCTTTAATTTCCTTCAAAAAACAAAACAAAACAACAACAACAACAACAACAAAAACATAGCTGGGACTTAACGGCAGCTACTTCAGAAGTCTAACAGTCATTTAGCTGACACTAAACTTATGAGTTCCACCAGAGGCCACACGACAAGCACCTCAGAAAAACTGTTCATTCTGTCATAAGTTATAAGCACCAAAAAAAACAGAATTAATTACAGCTGGTAATGATTCTTCTTTTCCATCAAATCCATGAAAGTGTAGAAGAAATGTTTTGAACATTTTTTTGCTTTTTTCGATGGCAAAAGTTCCCCAAATGCAAAAAAATTAGTGAGAATTTACTACTTTTTTGTTGTTTTCAGAATCGAAAGCTGTGAGGACAGAAACCAAAAAGAGCAAACAAAGCAAAACCCCCTGATGTATCTATATGGAGCTAAACACTAGGACAATGATGAAATAATGAAAAAAAAGATCCTTCATTCACAGCTGGAATCTCCAGAAGTTACAATCACTCTCCCAACGAACAAGGGATAGGGTATCCTTTAAGAAAAGCTCAAGGGGATATTCATAGCAGTGATCATTGTTCATGCCATGGCTTACTGCCTTGCAGCAGGAAACAACCCAATTTCTCTTAGAACACACTAATTAGAAGGCTACATTGGCTAGACTACACCTTTTTTCTGACCTAAGGCAGATAAGAATTCATCTGTTAAGACTGTGGAAAGACAGAAAGTAGCTGCAGAAAAAATCAGGTAAGATATTAAATGGGAATAACTTCAGGTCCAGTTCCTGCTAGAAGGCATAGGATGGAACTGAATGCTTGTGTCTCATACCTTAAAAGATGCTCTTGGCTTCTAAGATCCTGTAAGGTTTAGGTGAGCCTGCACACTCCTATGTCAGTGTGACTCACTGGCCAAGGTGGAGTCCATTACATCTGCAAAAGGGAAACTTTGGCAAACACAACTACTACAGTGTATAAATTACACTGAGTTTTAAGATGCAGAGGTTCACTGCTACCAAGTTACAATTTACTGACTTAACACAGAAGCAAGTGAGGGCCCTAAACCTTTGGAAACCATTAAATACATTTTTTGGTAAAGCTTTTGGTCCCCAAGTCACCAACTAAACAGTGAAAGGGAAAATAAAACAGTATGTAGATGACCAGATATTGTCACATATGATGACATTTATTTCCACCACTAAGACAGAAGCCAGCTTCAGACTGGAGTTAAACAAGTACCAGAATCCAGATATTACCAGAAAAATGGAAACTGAATGTCAAACCAAGCAGAAATATAGCATTAACTACTTCTATAATACAACATAATAATTCTTCATGTCATTACTATATCTACTGTGCCTTCTAAAATGCCAGAACTGTAACTGCAGTGATCCTAACCAGAATTGACTGTACATTGAGGAGTTACTGATCCACCCAACAGTAAACTCGAATAAGTGGATGTCTGTGCTGTGCTGTGTCTAACAGCTGTGCCTTCAGTCCTTGTGGTGTGTTGCAGACATGGCTATGTCATCAGGCCTGTGCTGTGTTATAATTTTCCTTTTGAAATAAATTTTAGGTATGCCCTACTATGAAACGGTGACAGTAGACATTTTTTAATTAGCTTCAAGACCAATTCATATTTATAACGTACATGATCCGTAACAATCCGCTTAAGAGTCCAGCTTTTTAAAAGTACACAACACTTAATGCTTCCTTATATTTTTGGCACTAATTTCAGAAATTTCATAACTAACAAACCACACTCTTCAAACAGTGTAATAATTTGTTACTAGAAATACTTATTCACAGGACCAGGAATCCCAATCTCTACCGGCTTTTTCCAAACGCTTAAGGAAAGATGCAGCTGCCTGCATGAATTACATATAAAGTATCCTAAGTTTGTTACAATAGCTCATTTACACTGAGATCCAGGTCAGAGTGAAAATCCCAGGGTCCGCATTTCCAATCTACTCCTCTTTCAGCATTACAACAGTCAAGGGCACTGCTCCTGCTGGTGGGTCTGACCAAGCCCACTACTGGTTCTCCAGACTCAAATCCATCACTGAGATGCCACAAATATGGGTGATGCTATAATTCTGCCCTCAGGCAATGTCCCAAACTCAGTCTCACTCCCAGGCACAGCTAGGGTCATGCCTTGTTGCCTGGTATACCTCATTTTCAAATTTAGATGAGGCACACCCACCCCTTGCTTAAATCATTCGGGAGTCTGCTTCAGAGCCCCAGAGAACCATATGAGAACTCACAAAATTACTGAGCCTTGGGCTTGCACTTTCTGAAACTATACATCTGACTAATCTGCTGTTAATTATTTCCTGTCTTACAGAAGGTTGTAATTGGATGATTACATTCATCCTCCAGAAGAGGCATATGGTGAAAGTGCATCAAAAGCAAAGTTCATGTAAAAGTATGGGACAGGAGTTTCAACAATAAGCAAAAGAACCAACCTCCAAACATAATTATTTAAGTGTTTAATGAAAAAAAATACATATTATGCTCTTACACATTAACCACCTTTTCCCATGGAGCTTGGTAGATGAAAATACCTGCATTTCTGGGATGAGTGGCAAAATTTAAAAGACATGAATCAAGAAGGCTTAAATACAGATCTTCTGAAGGAAAACTTGATCCTTACACTTCAGCAAATTCCAGATGTTTAGTAAACAAAGATCAGACACAAACACAGAGAATCTCTCTCTTAACAATTCCAGTAATTTCTATCCTGTAAAATATGCTCTGAAAAACTTTAGGTTTGGGAGAAGATTCGGGCACTGGTTGCTTTTTTTTCGCTTGTTTGTTTGCTTTGTTTCATTTTTTTTTTTTTTCCTGGATCAGTGACAACTAGAAACCTGCTTCTGCTTCTCTTTTTTTTTTTTTTCCTTTCCTTTTATTTTCTTTTTATCTCCTGTATAAACAGGTACAAAAAATAATTAGTATTCTTTATCTTGCCTTCTTAAAGATATATGTCCCTATCTTGAGTGAAACATATGGTCCATGAAAATGTTTTTCCCTCATCTGCATGGTAATTAAACATCTCTGAAGGTGCTACCAAAGAGCTTCCTTTGCCCTACTACTGCATGGCAACAAGGCAATATTTTGCAATCACGTCCAAGGAACAACTGCAAGAGAAAAGACCATTATTAAATTAACTGGCACGGACTGGAAATGTAATGAAAAGTTTTCTCCCAGTTCAAATTGCTTTTACAGACTGTGATAACCACTGAATTCCTAGTCTGTTTTCATAAAAGGGGCGTTTTATAAAAGTTGGACCATCAGGATAAAAAAGAATCAAATAAAGAAGAAAGTAAAACTCATATAACATAAAAAAATATATATAAAAATCAATTCCACGGCTCGAGTACTCACTGTTAGAGAAACCACAGTTCCAATGAACGGTAGATCTCTGTTAACTTCCCTAAATGACACATTCAAGAAACAAAATCAAAATAAAAGAAATCATCAGTTCAGCATTTAAGAAAAACACATTTGATAGTATATTTTTAAATGAAATTTCCTCCTCCAATGAAAGTGCTATGTTGCAATTTTTTTTAAGTCTATTCACAACATACCAACTTGATCATCTCATTCTTGTCCTGCAAAAAACCCAGAGCACACATAATGACAGTGTAATCAACATTTAAATGAATTCACTAGACATTGTTTAATCTTGTAAAGACCAGGAAAGATGCAACAATAAGCAGCTAAGAAACCCTCTTCACTATCCCTTATGGATGAGTATCCTAGAAGTGATGATCTCAAAGTCTGAAATGAAATTAATGAACAGAGAAATAACAGAGATAAATAGCAATTACGGCCTGATCCAGACTAATGCTGAGTCTCCTCATCTTCCAAATTATTCATTATAAGGTAAAGGAACATAGCAGGGTTGGTATGCAAGATGAGTATTCATTGTAATGTTTAAACATCCTGCTAGTTTTTTTCTATCACTGTATAAGGAAACCTAGAACACACGTACATTTTATTTTGAATATGAACTTCATTTATTCTTTTTGAAAATGTGTTTGCTCAAAATAATAAAGTTACAGATTCTGTGGCCTCATATTTTACATGAAAAATGGATATATCAGAACTACTGATATAATTCATCCATCAAAATGCATGCAACTAAACTTCTCCAGCAAAACAAATGAAAATCCTTCAAGAAAATGAGTACACTTTTATATAAAGATCAGAAAACCAGAGAGTCTTTCTGGTTGCACTAGAGAAAAGGATGCTAATCTAGCATCCAGACTCTTCAGTTTTTATCATCTCTCAATGATATATACTGAGCTACTAGTTCTGTTTAGGGAGCTGCTAACTGCATTGCCTCAAAGAAGCAGTTTTTTAGGAAGACAAGTTTCTCTAGGAAGCCAAGTTTCAAGCTCCATAGGACTCAAAAATCAGTATTAGCTCCTTATATTATACCCTCAAATAAATGGGAAAAGCCCTTTCCGTGTTGCTCCCTTTCCTACCTTAATTGGTAAACAAAATTCTCCTCTTTACTAATAGTAAATTATGCTACAACTGACATTCTTCATGACTGACATTATTTCCCTCTGTTACTCACAATTTATTTTCTTTTATATAGTCTTAGATATGAACTATGAATTGTCTGAAATATTTACTAACAACTTGTTCAGGACCTAACATGAAATCAAGTTCATACTGCATGACAGTTTCAAGCCCTTACAGATTTGAACAAAACACACTTGCATCTTTACCATATCTTTTCATGTCTGCAATACCAAATAAAAGAACGATATCTTTCTTTCATTACAAAGAAAACTAAAGCTTAAGTTTTGTGTAGTGGATAACACAGAGACAATGGACTGAAATGTTTAGAACATAAAGTGTTTCTCTCATGTAGTATTTATTTTCCCTGCTGAAAACACATGGCAGCTAGGGATCCAAGATAAATGGTTACAACATCGCTTGATCTGAGTGAAGTTTTCTCCTAGACAACAATGATTCCCAGTTAATCTTCAAAATTCTCATCTTTTTAAGCTTCCATCAGTTTTAGATAACTCTTCAATTTTTAAAGCATTTTTTTCCACCAACTTCATGGTTTTACTCTTGCTGAAATGAAAAGCCAGTATCTGTAACGAAATACATTATTAAACCAGGGAAGCTATTTGGAGATTGTATACCTGTAGTATATGCTTAAGATCCTAACTGGAAACATTATCTTATATTATAGTTGTATATTATTGTGTCAGCTATTGGTTTTATAACATTCTTCTTAGCTAGTAAGAAAAAAGATACTAAAGTAACCAAAAAGGATTAATGCAATGAGGAAGAATCGCAGAATCACAGGGGTTGGAAGGGACCTCCAGAAATCATCGAGTCCAATCCCCCTGCCAAAGCAGCTCCCTAGCCCAGCTTGCACAGGTAGGCATCCAGGTGGGTCTTGAACATCTCCAGAGGAGACTCCACCACCTCTCTGTGCAGTCTGTGCCAGTGCACTGCACTGTGAAGGAGTTCCCACACACATTTGTGTGGAACTTCCTATGCTTCAGTTTGTGGCCATTTCCCCTTGCCCTATTACCACACACTGCTAGGAAGAGTCTAGCCTCATCCCTTTGCCTCCTGCTCCTTAGATATTTATAGACATGGATCAGATCCCCTCTGTGTTCTTTTCTCAAGGCTGAACAGCCCCAGGTCTCTCAGCCTTTCCTCATAAGAGAGGTGTTCCACACCCTTTATCATCCTTGTGGCTCTCCACTGGATTCTTTTGAAGAGATTCCTGTCTTTTTTTCTACTGGGGAGACCAGAACAGGAAACAGTACTCCAGGTGAGACCTCATCAAGGCACAGTAGAGAGGGAAGATCACCTCCCTCGACCTCCTGGCCACATTCTTCTAATGCACCCCAGGATGCCATTGGCCTTCTTGGCCACCAGGGCACACTGCTGACTCATGGCCAACCTGTCATCCACTACCCTTTCCTCAGAGCTCCTCTCCAGCAGGTCATCCCCTGGACTGTACCAGTGCATGCGGTTATTCCTTCCTAGGTGCAACACTCACCATTTTTTCTTGTTAAACCTCATCTGGTTCCTCTTTGCTCAACTCTCCAGCCTGTCCAGGTCTTGCTAAATGGCAGCACAGCCTTCCAGTGTGTCAGCCATTCCTTCCAGCCTTGTATCATCCGCAAACTTGCTGAGGATGGACTGTCCCCTCACCAAGGTCACTGACGAAGATGTTGAATAGAACCGGACCCAGCACCGACCCCTGAGGAACACTACTGAATACAGACCTCCAACTGGACTCTGTGCCACCAATCACAATCCTCTGAGCCCTGCCAGTCAGCCAGTTCTCAATCCACCTCACCATCCACTCATCTATTCCACATTTCCTCAACTTTGTTATAATTATGCTGTGGGAGACAGTATCAAATGCCTTGCTGAAATCAAGTTACACTACATCCACTGCTCTCCCCACATCCATCCGGCCAGTAATGACATCACAGAAGGCCAACAGGCTTGTTGAGCACAACCTCCCCCTGGTGAACCCATGCTGCCTATTCTTGATAACCTCCTCCTCTTCCAATTGCCTGGAGATAAAGAAGAAAAGGTATTTTATTAAAAACAATTGGTAAAACTGAAATTGTTTAAGAAAACCATATGACTACATAAACAGACAATCTGGTAGCTGACTCAATGAAAAATGAGAAGTAATGGGCCCCTTGGCTTGGAATGAAACATGCTTAATGACTATCTTCTGTCCTTTGTCCTTGCAAAAATTCTGAATACAAAAATAACAGTTTCTAGCAGACAGCAAAGCTCACAAATTCCTCAGAAAATCTCAGGTAGCTTCATATGTTTTTACTGCTTATGCAGACAAGAAGAGGAAATGCATTAAGTAAACTACAGCTCTGAAGTAAATGAATGTGACTCTCCATCTGTGAGATAGGCTCGTGGTTAAAGAGAATTCTGCTGTACATCAGATTAGGTGGGATAAGTTTCCCCTTGCCTGACTACCCATAAGCAGAGGTAATCCTTCCTAAACAGTCTTTGAAAGAATCACTGAGCTGCAGGGAGTACAGCTGTGACCTCATAGCTTGGTGAAGCTATAAATGCATTCTATACGAGAGCATCAGCGATAGTTTACACATGCCCTGTTCTTCTATGTTGATTCAATGTAAAATATTTTTGACTGCAATATACTACAGTGATATATGCATAAATAAGTTCAGGTCTGCTAGAAAGATTTTTGACAATAGAGCTCCATTTAATTGAGGTTTGCCTCATTAACATATATAGGGCTTTCTTATCAAGACATTGTGCAAGAGTAATTATACATGTAGCAATTTTAGCATAGTGTTTATTTTCTCCATTTCACTCTTTTTTTTTTCTTTGATTTGCATCTCCTAACTGGATATGATAAGTACTTATTCCGTTGTAGTGCTTTTATCAATTCTCACATTATGTTTTGTAAAGAAGGTTACTACTGTGTTCTCTACTGTGATCAACTGAGAAACTTAGTCACAGAAAGGTCAGTTGCTTTTTAAAGGATACACAGAATATAAATCATATAGCTAAGCTAGCAAGACGCCCAGGTCTTGGTCCTGTACTACATTAATAAGGTTAAGTTCCCCTCCCTAGTTAAGAGAGGCAAAAATCAAGTGGCTAACTACAAGTAGCAACAGACAAACAATATTCTTTGAATAATCCAGTTTCAAAAACCCTGAGTTACTAGATTCATAGATCACTTGTAAGCCTCTGAAGTAATTAAGGCCTGACTGGGGAGCTGAGTGATCTTCAGCTTCCTACTATGAATAGATTAGCATTTGCAAATAATAAATGCTGACCATTCATGCTCTACTTTGCTGTACAAGCAACAGACATAATTCATCAAAACTCTACGCAAACTATACATAGAATAGACACATATCTTCTTTACAAAGTTAAAGCTAATGTTAAGGGAAAGCATATTAAGAAATATAGTTTTACCTCTTATAATAAATAATATGTGGTGCTCTAATTGACAGAACATAGCCATGTAAAGATAATTCAACTTTACACAAGTTGAAGATCCGTGCACCTTACCTTACCATAAATGAAGAAATCCGAGGATAGCAGCAGTAACAGCATTATGAACTGTTGTTTTTCTTTATTCTTTTCTTTTTCCCTTCCCTTCCCTTCCCTTCCCTTCCCTTCCCTTCCCTTCCCTTCCCTTCCCTTCCCTTCCCTTTTTCTTTCTTCTTTTCTTTTCAGCCATTTTCAAGCTGAAATTCTCCAACAACTGGAAAGGCTTTCTAGAATTCCTAAAATGCGCTTCATTTTATATGCTTTAATACTGTCTCTAATATCTACTGTAAGTTAAACCTGAAACTGCTCTATTGACCATGGAGGAACAAGAAACCATTCACTAAATAGACTTGTGTTTACACAACACATATAAGGCAATGAAATCTTTATATATCCCGATGATTGTAAGCTATTTGAAACAAATATTCATCACACTTGCACTCATCAAAACTCTCAGCATTTCATCAGTCTGCAAGATTGTTTTTCTTAAGGTAAATCATACTGAACCTAAGAACTAGTCTGTAGCAGTCACAATCACTGGATATCTGTCACACACCAAGAGCAGAATATCCATTTTCGCCACTAAGTACAACCCAGATTAAGTGTGAATTTGATGAAATGATGAAAAGAATAACATCCCTCTCTGCACAAATTCTAACCTCATAGAAATGCAGTAAAAATCCATCATGGCTATGGATTCTGTTTTGGACACTTTCTCTACCTCTTCATTGTGATGCTTCTTCAGTGAAACAAATCAGTTGCGCAAGAAATTCACTTTACATACTGCCCTTAACATTCTGATTCTGTAAAGTGTCATCTCCTCTTCTAGTCACAAATATTACATGCTATCACAATTTATCAGGAGGTCCTGAGAGTAATTCCAATTTCACTGTAGGATTAAGACTAGGTGTACTTTAATACTAAGAAATTTTCTTTATGCAACCCATCTCCTTTTCCAGACAGCAAAAGAGGAGGAAAAATCTTATTTCTAAACGTAGAATGCAAACATTATATTGCTTGAAATTAAAAATTTAAAACCCTATTTCAATTATGATAATTGTTGAAAGAGTTCTTCATGCCTATGTGAGAAACACTTCTGGCCTAATAGATATGGCCCTGAAAATATGCAGGTGATGAAATATTTCTAAATCTCCATTAGAAGCTTAGATCACAATGGCATTTTAATGAAAGACAGAATTAACCTCGCTGAAATGCAAAATTATACTAGAAGACTCTTTATATTACGCTGAAAAAGAAGTGAGATTATACAAGCTTTTAAGATGGCATACTGTTGGGTCCAATTTTTCAGCCGTGCCTTGCAAAGATGAGAAGAAAAACTGAACTATTATAGCTCAGGTGCACTGCTAAGAAGTGCAGCATACATATAGTTAAAGTGAATAGGAACAATAGGTCAGCATGATGGAACTTGTGGGGGAAAAAAAAGCTAGGAAACGCGGAGGCCTACAAAACATTAAAATATATATATCATCCCTGAAATGATCTTTGGACTCATACCTTGTATTAATAAAAAGAAAGCAAAAAAAAAAAAAAAAAAAAAGGAAACCAGATCTTTGGCAAAATAACAGAGAGAAACATGAAAGCGCAGATAGAATTTGCAACAGCGCTAATTTGAATCAAACTCTGGAAAGCTTCAAAACGTTCTAAGAACCAAACTTTACAGAACTTTAGCGTAGAAATTCAACAATAATTTGACATCTGCTTCTTTCTTCTGACACTTACTCTTACACGTTCTATATATTCAGTTAACACCGAGAGATGAGAGAAAATTTAAGCCAACTGACCTCTTTCACCTCTAAAGATTTCTCACTAAATCATCCTATTATCCCTATTATCTCCCAATAATCCATAAGGTATCTCATGAAAACTGATAACATCAGTCACATATTTGTAATACAAGAAGCACGTTACTACACAAGATAAAGACAGCAATTCATCTAGTCTAGCACCATGCTGCTGATAATAGTAAGGTTCACTTTCCTCTAAGAGGAATTTCTGCTTCTAACACGTACAAAACATAATGTCTATGTGGAGTTCTCGCCATCACAAGCTATGGATAAGCTTCTCTTGTAAATTGTGAGATAAGTACAATTTTTACTTTTATTTTGTCTAGAATTAACTACGTTTACATTTTCCATGCAAAACACAAGCAATCATTTTCAATTTTTTCTTGCTTTCAATCTCTTTGATTCCTTGTTGCAATATGTTGAATGGCTTCACATTGTGCTGCTATGAAAAGGATCATTTCCAGTTTCTTGCTTTCTTTTTTTTAATATTCATTCTTTCTTGAATTATTAGCAAGATAAGAGGAAGGTATAGTGTATCTTTCTTAAAAACATTAACTTTATACCACTGGATCGAGTCTGTCCATCTTTAGTCAATACACTGCCCACCTTTTCTATGTAATTAGAGACCAGTCCAAAATACACAAATATTTACACGCACCTATCATCGTATTTGAACATTCACTTCTCTATCTAATACAAAGTAGAAACCAAAACATGTAAAAATTTTATTCTATTTATTTTAAAAGATAAAAAAGAAAAAGAAAGAAAAAAATGAATCCTTGTGTTTAGAATTTATCATATTGTATGTAATTTGGAACAGATGTCTGAGTTGCAAACTGTATGTTCAAAGAACCCAATCACTAATAACAATGAGCAGCCTGTAGCAAATAATGATTTTTTTAAATGACAAATACTGAGTCTGACTATAATTTTAATCCTTCTGCTATATTTTTCTTTCATATTTAATAGGTCAGAACGATTTGCTGGTGTTTTTTAACTACATCTCTAAGGATATATTAGGTATGATGGATCCAAGAAGCCATACTTTTATTTAAAACTTCTTCATCTTGTAAATAGACCTTTAGAATTTCAAGCTTTAATCATCAGTTTAATGAAGTCTAATGGATCTGTTATTATCCTTTCCCTTTAATGTAGTGATGAGAATAAAAATATAATTAAGGGTGTTTGAAATAGAGGAATAAAAGCTGAAGACAAGGGAAAAAAGTAGTACATGAATACTACATCAATGAAAGGTCAAAAAAGCTGCAAATATGTAGGTCGCTCTGAAAGTAATGCCTTTTATTTATTTCCATGGAAACTATGACAGATACAAAAAGTACAATAACACTGGGTGATAGAGGAAATTCTCACCAACAAATCGCTATTTTTCAACACAGTCACAACCATTAGCTATGCATTTTCACTAGAAACAGAACAAGAGCCTATATGCCACACTCGTGAAAGTGTGCACCAGTGGAAGTGACCCGTTGTTGCTGCCACCACTGCTGAAACGCACCATGCCTCACTACGCTTACATCCACTGTTTGGCCTCCATAAGCATTCGTCAAGCATCAATTAATGTAACATGCATTTTTTTCCTCACAGAGGAATTCAATACCACAGCTTTGCTTTGTACGTACTTTCATGTTCAATGCCATTTTGTCAGATAGCCTCTTTGCTGCCATCTGTTAGATGGCCACAGAGTTTAACAGAATACTAGTGGAAAGCTTCAGCTTCTACTGCCATACCACCAACATCCACCTTTGACATTGTGGGCCAATATTGTAAAATAGGAGGCATTAATTTTGGAGCAGTCATCTTAACTTTTTCTATAATCAACCAACCTAAAAACATACTAACACAGTGTAACCATAATTCAAACACTGATTCATAAACTTGCAGCCTGCTACACTTAATTTGGAAACTCCATATGCCCCTCTGTGATGAACAAAACAATCTGAGTAAACTTGATGCATTAAAATCCACTTTCAAAATAAACGTCAATTTTACTGAAAATCAGCTTGTCTGTTTTAAGCAATAATTGTGAATGAGATTATGCTATGAAAATTTTGATTGTGTTTTATCTAAACTAAGATTACTATACAGGAAAAATAAAGTCTGATTTCTTTCCATTGAGATAAATTTAATTTACATACCTATTTCCCACAAGTTTCTCAACTGATTCTTTTTACTTTTTAATAGTTTTAACATTTCAAATAAATACAGGATAGAAGACAAAATCTTAATTAAAAAAAAAAAAAGATTAATAAGATGAGGATGCAGGAGGAACAGATGCATTCAAGTAACAACAAAAAACTGTATGAATTTTCCACACAAGTTACCCCAAACTCTGAAATTTATAAACTGCATAATTTCAATGTGGTATTTAAAAATACTTTTCCTCTTATAATAATAATAATAATAATAATAATAATAATAATAATAATAATAATAATAATAATCGTACAAAACAAACAAAAAAACAGTAGTTTTAAATTCAATTTGGATTTTTATAGAAACGGGAAATCAAATTTCTGGTATGTCTAGCATAAATAGATAAACAAAATGTTCGAGATTTTTTCTCCCTGCTTTCTTGAACGGGGATAAAGCATATAAATTATTTTATAAATAAGATGGTTTTTCTTTATTTATCCTTTCTGACACTAGAAAACATTTCTCAACTTGTATTATACACTTCTATTTAATAAAAGAAATAATCAGCATTATCAGAAGCTGCCAATCACTCCCTGCCACAACAGTATAACTAATATAAACTGGAAAATTCGATGCCCTTTCGTTTCTCAATCTAAATATATAAATCTAAATATAATTATTTCATACCGTGACATCCTACAATACAGTTACTTGGTATTCTTTCAGCACACTGTGTTATGAATGAGCTTTTAGGAAATAGTGACAGAAAAAAAAATCCACATTTTTTGTATAAGAAGCAGCAAGGGAGGCAAGAATAGGTCATTTAACTTTAGTAGAAGACATGAACTTGTTCAGGATCTGAATAAGAAGAGTTCATCGTACTGGCTTTCTCCTTTGACACATTTAGTTGCAAATCTCACTAAAGAGAAAATATTATCTGAAGGAAGATGACCAGATAGATTCATCATAGCTATTTCAGCTCATTGATGAGATCAATGAAATGGAAAAAAAAAAAAAAAAAAAAAAAAAGGAATTGATCTAGCTTTCTGTACTACAAAAAATCAAAAATTACCCAACTTCCCTTATTAATTCCTCCCTATACCACCCCAACTCTCTTCCTAGATTTCTGCAATACATGTAACTCCTCTGGTTATTAATCTTTTGGCTTCTCATTTCCACTACAGAAGATCTACACTTCCCTTGTAGCCTAAGGGAATTTTGCCAATGAAGTACAATTTGAAGTGCTGTGCAAATGAGCAATGAACTCAGACTAATCTTCACACACAAGTTGCATCATTTTTTTTCTAAGAATGTGCAAGCTTGAAACACTGTCACTTCCTACTCTAAACTTAATATTTGAGAATAGCATACTTTGGTCAGAAACAAAAAACAAATATGCAAAGAAAGCTATTTTCAGGAAAACATTGATAAAGATTTTTAATTTATTTTTTTTTCTGACTATTACACAGAGAATTTTCCTTTCTTTTTACATTGTCATATATATCCCAGCTCAATACAGTGCCAAAATAAGTTTTCTATGTCTTCTGAATTTCTCCCCATTTGATTCAAAAATGGTGTAAAAGAGAACATCAAGGTGAAAAATTTTGAATAATTTGTTCATGATTTTGTTCTAGAGTTGTATTTCTATGCATTGAGTACACAGTACCCCTGCACGACTCTTGGGCTGTCCTATATATTCAAGGATAATGGTAATTAGACATTTTGTAAAGGGTAAAAAGTTGAGCAACTCCTTCTTTCCTTCCTTTCACACAACAGTTGGAGCCAAGTGCTTGTTCAAGCTTGTTATACACAATCCTGTTGTTATAGGGAGAACTATTCCATAAGAAGATTAGATATTAGCTTAAGCTGCCTCAGTACAACTGAATAAGCATGAGCCTACAGATATACAAATGCTAAATCCACTGGCATTATCATTTCTTAAGCATTCAGAAACCTCCAAGCTTTTCTAGATGGTAAAGCATCCTACTACACATAAGTCTATTTCACAGACATACTAAATCTGTTTATTTTGAATAGAAACAGCATTGTTCAAGTTAAGTTACAGTGTAATAAACAGATTAGGGCATTAGGCAACAGAGTTATTAAAAGTGAAAGATCCTCAAAGTGAAGGGGAAGAAATGAACGCTGAATCCTCTATTTCAAACAAATATGTAATACAATTTAAATTAAATCTACCTTGAAAGAATTTATCTTTTGACATCATACATCAGTATACTTAGTATGAGTTCAGAAAATAAGTAACTTCTTCAACTGAATGAAAAATTACCATCCTTTTTGATTCAGTCTGAATTTTCAAATTTAAAGTTCCGTGTTAATTTATTTAAGGCAGCTTGTTAACATATTATTACACTAAAGAAAGTTATAAACTTTCTCTTAGAAATTTGACTGCATTTCATCTTTTTCTACTACCCTCAATGGCTTGCAGCAATTCGATAATAATGCAAATGGGGAATATGTAACATTTTCTTTTACCTGTAAAGGTAAAACTTCTAGGGAAAAAGTTCATCCACTAACTTTCTCTATGAGAGTTATGAACTGATTTGAACTACGGGTCTTACACTGAAGCTTGACACAAAAATGCTCTTAATGTCATCACACTGATTATTCCTATAAAGTAAATTATTGCATGAAGAGCGAAGAAAGTCAATGATCCTTGAGCAGAAGGGCTTTTTACTGCCAGCTATAGCTGTGCTTCTAGCAGTACATAGCCTGAAGACTCTGTGATTCTATATTGTCTTTGAAAGGCAAGGATTTTGTAGATACTACCAAAACCACAAAATTAATTAATTTTTCTTACATTTATAGCACACTCTAAATCAACCTAAATTTAAGAAATAAATGAATAAATAAACCAATGACCTAAATCTCTAAATTTTCAAAGTCCAATCAATACTGAAAACTGAGTTAAATATTGAGAGACTATAATATATACAGGTTAGATGGGAAGACCTGAACACGTAAAGCTCAGACATCTCTCTTAAAAGAATTCATCTTGTTGACTGGCACATGCTATAAGAAAGCATCTATCCCCATTTCTAGTCAACGAATAGATAAAGGAAAAGGTACCCCTGTGCTAATGCTAACAGCACCAACCACTAAGAAAGTGAACAAAAAAAACCTAGTTATTTTTCTCCTAGTTGGGCCATTATGCAAATGCCTCAGAGATACACTGCCCAAATCAAATTTTAACTCAAAATAAACTCTGTCATATTTAGGCTGTGAGAGTGTTGTAACAGAAATGGGAGAGTATCATGTGTGCTCTTCAGATAGCACGAAAGACAGAAAATCCAAATACATACGAAAAGTTATTGCTTTGAGTTATCTACTGTGGACACAGATGTTTGGGATGAATAAATCATGCAAACAGTAGACACTGCTCTGCAGAAAATGGCTAGGCTTATGCCTCTCTTGCCTCTGCCAGAGACAGAATACTAGACTAAATGGACCCTTGGCCTGATTCAAGGGTATTTCTTATATTGTTATCTCTGAGTACAATTTTCAAGAATTAGACCAATCAGAACATTATCTTCTAGGTTTGGATATTCTATGATATCTAAACATAAATATTTCCAACCGCCTTGAAGGAATAAAATGAAATGATAAGTGGTCTTTCAGACAAGTCTGGGGAGTGCAGAGAGCACAATGGCAGATATTTTCATGTTTGTTCTTTTCATATTTTATTTTATTTTATTTTAAGGGATTATTTTTTTTCTGAAAGACTTCTATGTAGAATTTTCATTGAATTATTACATATGTCAGGAAGTTTAAGCTCATGCTTGCCCTTAAAGGGTGTGCTTGTCTCCAAGCCTTCCAATCCAGAGCATCAACAAACACATTTAGTATTCAATTTTCCACCTCCTTTATTTTTTATCTGAGACAGAATACCTGGAATTGAAGAATGAAATATCACCATAGTAAGTTGTACTTATTTCTCTTCTTCTGATGCTAGTACTGATGCTTCACTGCATTTGTTCTTCTATTAATCTCATTGTTCTATAAAAAGGAAAACTTATGTCCGCTGTCTACAGTATGGCATGCTGGGAAACAATGCTACAAATAATTATCAATTCATTATTTCATTTTCCAGAAATGGAGTTTGAGACAAAAAATTAGACATCAAAACAGAAGAATATTTGGTCTAGCCCAAATCTCAAAAAAAGGCATAACAGTTGCAGAACATTATTTTTTTTTCTTAAGAATTTGGATGTGGTGCTCAGGACATGATTTAGCAGAGGGTTGTTAGAGTTAGGGTAATATGGTTAGGTTGTGGTTGGATTCAGTGATCTTTGAGGTCTTTTCCAACCTGAGTGGATACTATGACTGTATGAATTGTTAGGTGTTTGTAACATGGGTACAAAATTTAACGAAGCACAACAAGCAATGTAATCATCCCTTCTGTGAGAAAGCAGGCTTGGCATAGATAAAACTTCTTCACTTGTGTGTGTATGCAGTTTGCAGATTTGCTATGAAATTCAGTCTGCTACGGTATACCATGAGTTTCCTTGTTGTCTACATGTATGCCATCTTTCAAAAACAGCCTTGTCAGGTTGAGCCCACTTGGAAATCAACACTGACAACTACTTTGCACTGACTTTATTTTTTTCTGTTTGATTTACCTTGAGACAGTATGAAGGGCAGAACTATGCAGTTTAATGCTATACAACATGCAGTCTTCTATCCCAAACCTCTTACAGGGAACATCACATGGAACGACTAAAATTAGCAAGTGAACAGAATTGAGAAAGAAACTAAATGGTTAAGGCAAGGAAGAAAGAAAGGCATCTCTCTCATTGCACCAGTGTAAATCTCAGACTTTTTTTCTGTTTCATTTACAGTGTTGAATGATTTCTTTGAGCATGGCAACAGCATATGTCAGCAACAAAACTCTGCTTTTTACTAAGAACTGAAGACTGAAAGGGGTAAGATTTCTTTCTGATTAATATAAAAAGGTCAAACTATTCTGATAAGGACTTGTTGAATTTAATACGCAATCACTCACAAAGAATTTTAGGAGAGTTATGTGGAATTATGCAAGAATTTGAATACTGTTCTGGCATAATTTCTGAAGGCTTTAATTAGTTTATCTATTAACATGTATAGGGCACCTCTGCAATACCTGGTGACTGATTTTAGGCGTATAAAAATGCAAATATCTTCCTTTGGTGTAATCTTAATTTTTGTGTGTTGTTTTTAATTCTGTTTAGCTCTTTTAAAACTGCATTTCTTCTTCACACTTGCTTGAATACTCACTGACAATGATTCTGCTAGAAATATGATAGAGAGGAAAAAAAAATTATATATATATGTATATAAAGAAGAGACTTATGCTTTCGGACACTAGCTGTAAAGGAAAGCATTTCAGTCTAAGACTCCCTAAGAATTGTTTCATTCAAAGAACTCTGAAATGTACAGCATCTTCAGCGGTATCCAAAAAAGCCATCCTTATCAAATTAAACAGGAACATGCTCACAGGTTTCCAGATAGTCCTTAGAAGACCTATGAATCTATGAGTAGGCTAAATACATAAATCTCTCTACAGTATTAGAAGATTTATTTTTTTATGTTATTTCACATTGATTTCTAAGCAGTCAGAATTTGTCAATCTCTAATTTCCTTTCCGATCATTATATATCTTCCAAGTCCTATTCAACTCCATTCTAAGTTACAGTAATCTATACTCTAGGAAAAGAGCAAGTCTTTCTAACCAAAAATTGCAAAAAACTGTTACTGTTCTAAACAAAAATGTACTAGATATTTTTAAAAATAAAATGAGCAAGGAAGATTTATCCTTAGTTGTAAAGGATGTGGTTAGAAAATAAATAAACAGGGCATAGGTAAGACCATGGGCCCTGATGGGATGAATCCATAAACGCTGACAGAGTTAGCAGATGTGACTGTAAACTCTCAAGTGTCTTTGAATGATAACGGCTATTGGTAGAGGTGCCTAAATACTGGAGGAAAGCAAACGTCAATTCTGCATACAGAGGAAGATGCAGCACCCAGGAAACAAGGCCAGTCAGCCTCAACTCAGTTCCTGGGAAGGTGATGGAACTACTAATCCTGTGAACCCTTTCCACACACAAGGAGAGAAAAGAGGTCATCAGGTGTAGTCAGCATTGGATTCAAAAAGAAATCATGCTTAATACCTTGATAAAGTTCTACAATGAAATTACTGGCTTGATAGATGAGGGAAGAACACTGGGTATTGCCTACTTGGCCTTTGACCTTACTGTTGCCTCCCTTAAAATTCTCAGAGAGAACTGCTGATGTATGAACTAGATGGGCAGACAATGAGGTCAGATCAGAGTGTGGCATAAAATTTTGTTGGAAGCCAGTAACTAGTGGTGTACAGAGGGGGGTTATATTGGTTCCAACCCTGTTTAACATCTTCATTCATAATTGGATTGTTTTAAGTGTGTGACAGATGATAGTAAATATGGAGCACTGACAAATGCACCAGTTTTGTTGCGTCTTTGACAGGCTAGTGAAATGGGCTGACAGGAACTTTATACAGATCAATAAAGGAAAATGCAGAGTCCTACACCCAAGGAGGAACCTGCCACCAGTACATGCTGGGAGCTAACCAGATGGAAAGCAGATTTGCAAGAAAGGCCCAGTGGGTCCTGGTGGACATCAAGATGCACATGAATCAGCAAAGTGCTCTTGCTGCAAAGAAACCTAATACTAGGTTGCAAAGTATGACAAGCATGCTGTGGGAGGTGAGCCTTCCTCTCCTCTCAGCACTGGTAAGCCCACACCTGAAGGGCTTCTGTCCAGTTCTGGGAGAGAGATGGATGGTAAAAGTCTAATGAAGAGTCACAAGAATGATACAGGGACTGGAGCATCTCTCCTCTAAGGAGAAGCTGAGAGAGCTGAGCCTATTCAGTCTGGAGAAAAGAAGGCTCAGGGATCATTTTATGATTGTCTACAAATACCTGATGGGAGGTACAAAAAGATGGAGTCAAGATTTTTTCAGTAATATCCAAGACACAAGACGCAAAAGGTAAAGACTAATCACAGGAGCTTCCATTTCAACAATCAGAAAAACTCCTTTACTGTGTGGGCACTTTACTTGACTGAGCACTGACACAGGTCGTGCAGAGAGGTTGTGAAGTCTCCATTACTGGAAACATTTAAAAGCCATGTGGAAATGCTTCTGGGTAACCTCTCCTAGTTGCTCCTGTTTGAACATGGGTGTTGGATCAGAGGTGCCTTCCAACATCAAACATCCTGTGATTCTCCTGTGATAAAAGTAGAAGTAGACTGAGAAACAAAAAAGAAAGAGGATTCAATTTTCCCTATTCTTACCACAAGACACAATTAAGTTATTTTAGCTACATCATAACATTCTAACAATAAAGGATGCTTTCTTACAAGCTATTGCTGGAAGCTATTGGTGAGTTCTTACTTTTCTGAGGTCCTCATACAGCTACTTAAGAAACAAAACAGCCTAGAGCACTCTAAACCCTCTTTTTGGGAGGCACTATCAGAGCTGTCATAGTAATAACCACATAACATTGCATTATCATGCAAACTGAGCAGCATAACCTCAATGTATCTTTTTCTTCTAAAGAGAAGTAATTCTTCACTATTATTAGAATATGCCCCCACCCCAGCCCCATGAGAAAAGACTCAACAATACAGTACATATTGGAATAATTGATAAGCATTCTATTAAGGTCATTGCCGGAAATACTTTCAAAATTACTTCACCTGAAGCCAAGATTTTAATATAAGAACTTGAAAACTTCAATACTTTCAGTACTAATTGAATAATTGTATAGGTGGCAAGATTATTATTACTAAGAGAAGTATTTTTTGAAATCAATAATAATTCACTAAGATAAAGTTCCTTGCCATCTACCTATGCCAAGACACTTATTTGATTGGCAGTATGTTACAGATATACAAACACTGCTGATAGAAATGCCTTGATATACATATTAAATACATACTAAATGCTCTGGTTGGCATATTCATGGGAAACGACAAAGCTTGTAACAAATATTGATTCATCTTTTTATCACACTGCTTCTCCATTTAAACACAAATAAGGGATCAAGGGTCATTTCTGTTTCAGTCTCCATACTTCATAACATCAACATTGAGACTGAAAACTAGTACTAGTGGCATGGACTTCTCTGTAACTAGAAGAAATTCAGAGCTGAAGAAAATCACTGACATGTAAATGCTATTTTTTTCCTCCCACTTCCAAAGCCCATCTAAATCTCTCCTAGTAAGAACACCCGAAGAAGGCTCAACCAGTCACAACAACAGATACTTACTGCTAACTCTGTTGGTTAACTGAAAGGGTAGTTGTGACTAAGGAGTAATTTACATGAGAAAGACAGAAGCATATAAAATGACTGAGTTCATGAATATTCAGAACACTCCTCAAAAATGAAGACAAAGTCAACTTCATTTTATGAATCTTTTGTATTTCTTTTAACTGCACCTGGAGAAGAAGCAGATACTAAGAATTATTTCATAATGCTTTATGATCATAAATCTCATTTGGATATTTCCACTCATTTAATTTTGTATCAGCTCAAGCAACACGACTATGTATTTCCATGGGCCGCAGTTCACTCATGGGATCAACTTTAGGAGGGAAACACTGTCACTGTTGAAAAGAGTTACTGTTATGACAAGGGTAATTATAATAGTGCTTAATGCTTTGGGGAGTAATGCAACACAGCTCTGGTTCACAGAAAGCACAAAGATTATAGTTACAATGTATGTGGTATGGTATGTTATTCAGTATTATTAGCCCTGTATGGCATTACTAAAGAGAAATAGTGGCAAGTTGGATCTAATATAACAGGAACTAGAGTATTTATAATTACCCTCTTAACATCTGCTCCATAAAATGTAATTTGCTCATTTGTGCAAGCTGCTTCTTTAGCAAATCTCCAAATCCTTTTTGGATATACCTGCCCCAATTTGTACAACTTGAATGTGGCCCACAATGGCGTGCATTTTAATTTCACATAATTTAAGGATGCTGCAGTAGGTGACCTGCTTATTTAAATTATGTAACAAAGCAACACACAGGTCTGAGTGGCCACAGAGTCAGAAAGGAAGAATTCAAATCGGGATTTTTTTTTCACTTTTTAAGAGGAAGAGCTCTCAGATCGCCAGGAAGAATATTAAGGAAAGCAGTTAATATGTACTTAAAGGAATCGTAATGAACATGAACATATGTTGTTTTACCTAAATTTGATCAACTTATAAGTAAAAATGTCTTTATTCTTTCAGTTGGTTTTAACACACCATCTGGTTTAATTATTCCTTAGGTAGTACACTATAAAGATAATAGTAACAGTATTGCTAAGCCAATCAAAAAGAACGTTTCTGTTGTGATTTTTCAGCAAGGATGTTTCTCTTAAACTCACTGATGATGAGGTCAATGTAATAAGCTTTTGCATAAGTATTAGGTAACTGCCAGCTTTTAGCTGATGGGAGCTTAGGATTGTCTCCTCTAAGTTGACTCAAATCTTCTGTGCATTCAGAAAAATTTTGTTCCAATCTAAAGTACTCCTTCAAATTAGAGTGTCTGGCAAATTAAAAAAATCCTTTGTAAGTATTTTAATAAAAGATACTGAAATAGTTTTAAAGTAGTTTAGAAGATATGAAGTCATTAAAGAAAATCTTATAGGATTGTCTGTTAAAAACCAATAACCTGCAGTTTATTAAAGTCATATTGATTAAAGAATCAGAATTCTAAAGTCAATCTCAATCCTCATTTAAGCAAGGAAAGATATGCCAGCGAGACGTATTAAATCCACTTCTTTGATCAAATAGGCAAGTGAAATATTGAGTGTTCATTATTCAGTGTATGTAATACCAGAGGGAAGGTAGGGATTTAGGGATTCACTTCAACATTTTTGAGTTGAAAAGTAATTTCAAGCAGTTTTGCATAATCCCAATTTCAAAGAGTCCTCCTGAAGTTCACCATTCAACTCCTGCCAACTTTCAGCTGGACCTAGTTATTGCTCTAGCTAAAAACTATCCACTATTGATTATCTTTAAAACTATTATTCCAAAAACTGAATACTTTAACAAATTCTTACTGAAATGAATATTCTGTTATAATCCAAAAAATTCTATTGTCCCTGATGGGGTTTCAGAACTAAGGAATACAAATAAATAAATTATTTTAATATTATATTGTAATGAAATAATATAATAATGTTATATATTATATATATTATAATATGTGTAATAATATAAATATTTTATATCTATGTATAAATTAAATATTATACAATATAAATACATTATTATACATATAGTAAGTACAAGACAGAATTTCTTCTGAAGGGATGCATAAAAAGTGAATACTTTATGGAACATATACTAGGCTGAATTCAGCAAAAGAACATTTAAACACTGTAATACTGTAACGTGCATAGTTGTACTCTTCAGTGTACTACTACTGTTCTCATTCCCTGTTCCTGATTTCAGCTATGCACATGAGAAAGAACATTAGGGGGTAGTAATGAATTAAGAGAGGAAAAAGTGGACTGAAGCCTTATCCATTATATTGAAAATAATTTAAATCACTTAATATAAAAAGGGTTTCTCAATTCTTATGCTGTCTCTTGCACCTGGATAAAATTGATGTCATAACACTGCTATTCTAAATTACGCTAGTTAGTCGTGTCTTATGATCCAATAAGATAAAGGAGGGAAAACAACAGCTTTGCATCTCAGTGCCATTGCTAAATGAATTTAACAGAAATAATCTGATTTCAACTGCCTAGAAGTCTCAATCAACCCAGGACTCTGAGAAGAAAAGAGTGAAAGGATTGAAAGGCTTTTGGGACAAGTGCTATCTCTATGCTTTCCTAAGTAATCCATTTACAGCTACCACTGTGATTACAGGTCTGACTGACTTTTTGATGGAACCAAGTGCATTTGTTTTTATGCTTCAGAATAAACAACTGAACTACATACAGATGTAGCCCATAAGCTATGAAGATACCAGACAACTCTGGGTACTTGGATATATTTTATCAACACAAGAGGTGTTAAATAAGGATGGGGATTTCTCCCAGTATTCACTATGGTAACTTCTCAGAACAAGTACTTTACAATTGGACTATAATATTGATAAGAAAGAGAGATTAGAGCTGTAACTTAAAATGTGAACTTAGGATTCCTTAGTAATGAGTTCAAAGGAGTTAACACGTAAGAGATTTCAGGTGACGCAGACAACAATTCCATAAAGAATTCCACAAGTTCTAAGAACTTCTTTTCTGGATGATGATCAAAGAGCTTTCATTTTACTTCAAAAATTCATGAGGATAGTTAATAAGCACACAACACTGCACTTTCTCTAACTGTAGTTCATTCCTTTTCCATTATTTAAGTCTTCAATATTATTTGCCGAGGTTACACTTCATCCTATACTCATATCTGCAGCATTTTTAAATGCAACACAAATACATTTATCTAGATATGTGCAACCCAAATATAATTGCTTTTTGAGGCATTAGATATAAGGCGTTCTTCAACATAATTTGAATGAAAGACAAAATATCCCAGACTTGTATCAAATTATGGTGAGGTTGAATCATTTGTTCTAAAACAGTTAAACCAGCCAAACAACAATTTCTACACACAGAGACTACCGCAACAGCTTTTCGATTTTATGTGTATAAGAAAATGATTAATGCTTTTCACTTAGTAGGAAACATCTGTACTTCTAACTATTATCTGGAAAGCACGAGGAGGAGAAGTAGCTGTTTAGAACAATCTTATCATTTTTTGTGACAAATGGTTTCAACTTTGGGAATAATTGCTGATGCCAGTTAAGTTGTTAGAAAATCATTAGCAAAGCACTGAAATAAAATGTATGAAGAATCAGAAAATTTTCAAATAATTATCAATGTGAAAAAGAACAAACAAATAAAAACTGTTCACACATATCAGCAGTTAAGAATACATAATCCTAAGAAATTTTTTCACTCACTGACATACTACTGTAGCTACATAACCTATCAAAAAGTGTTGAAAAAGAGAGCTCTGGTGTATTAAGAGAAAAGCAATCACTTTATCCCTTTCACTCCTTTTCTATTTAATTGGAAGTTTTTAACAACATGAAAAAAAAAAGAAAAGAGAACCTGAATTATGTTTTTTTGCCATTATTTATTTAAGTGAAGACGAATACAGGAAAAATAAGAGATGTAGAGGGACTCAGTGAAGATTAAGCTCTACCCTCTTATTTCCACTTCTATGTTGATCAAGAAAGTACTGATAGCTTTTCCAGTTTTAACAAACGTATTGTTCTTCTAAAAAGTGGTCAAATAAATGACTTTTTCACAGAGAATTTGACACAATATTTTCTAACAAAGCAACTATGCAATAACAAGACATTGATCTTGAGTTTGAACACACATGTACAGAAAGTGACATAATGTTTAATTATCTTAAAAAGACTTCTTTTGATTATGACTGCTGATGCGAGGTGTTAGAAGTACTAAACCATGCAACACTCAAATGCACCAGTGCTGGATGCATCCTCATCTGATACCTTTTTCTAAGCAACGTGTTCAGTGTAGTGGTAAAAAAATAATAATAACAGAAAACAACCGTCCTGTCTAACAGCACCAGTCAGGTGAGCTTCAGACCAGGCCACCAGTCTGACTGTGGCTCAGCTGGATGACCTCATTACAAGGAAACAAAGGAGCAATCCTATTCATTCTAAGATCTCTGGCAGCCCTGGTACAGTTGACCTCCAAGTACTCCATTTTCCATCCCAAAGACAGCGGCAGATGGGAAACAGAAATAGCTTGAGATGACTTGGATCAAGTTTCTTTGAGCAAACTCAGAATAGTAAAGGCTTTTTTTTTTCTTTTTGCCTACCATCTTCAGACTCACAATGATGACACTCATCCTATTTACTTGTCAACAGGATCTAGGATGTGTGTTAGCAGCAAAGCACACAAACATTCAACTCATCCCCATGGTAATTGTGAAATTGTGAACATAAACTTTGTCAAATGCACCTGTAGAAAGAGAAGCTGGTAAGAACCAAATTCCAGGAAAGCCAAAATAATGGTGGAAGCTTGACAGAAGTGCTCTGAAAAACAAACTTTATCTACAATCACTTCCATTTATAAATATGTTTGTGGTACAAAACAAGATGTATTCTCCTGAGTTTCATGCAAGATTTGCTGGAACTTACCTGCATTTCAGGCTGGACTGGGCATAACAGATGCAGTAATTCATTATTTCATATTTGCAGTGTATGCATAGAAGGAAGGGGAAATTGCGATTTTTTAGGAAAATTAATCTCCAAATGGGACAAAACTCAAGAGCTCATGTTCTGCAACAGAAGACAGTCATCAAGCAGTGAAAACTTGTACAAAATAAGCCCAGTACAAACTTTCAAACTTTAGCCAGAGAATACAGGGATGTCATCTGCACATGCAGAGATAAGATCAGGAAAGCCAAGGCATAGATGGAGCTGAACTCGGCAAGGGATGTGAAATATAACAAGGGGTTCTCCAGGTACCTAGGCAGGAGGAGACAGACCAAGGAGAGTGTCCTTCCTCTGATTAATGAGAACAGAGAACTGGTAGCCTCAGACATGGAAAAAACTGTGGTGCTCAATAAGTGCTTTGCCTCAGTCTTCACTGGTGGCCAGGTTCCCTATGTCTGCCAGGACCCTGAACCTCCAGGTGTGGGTGACAGGATCGGATTCCATACCACTGTAACAGTGGAACAAGTCCAAGACCTCCTCATGAAACTGACCACATATAAGTGCATGGGGCTGGATGATATGCATCTTAGGGTTCTGAGAGAGACAACTGACATGGTTGTCGAGTAGCTCTCAATCATTTTGAAAAATCATGGTTATCAGGTGAAATCCCAGTTACTGGAAAAAGTAGTCCCATTTATAAGAAAGGGAGAAAGAATGACTACAGGCCAGTGACCTTCACCTCTGTAGATCTTCCTGGTTACTACATTAAGGCACATATGAGACAAAGAGATGATCTGTGACAGCCAGCATGGCTTCACCAAGGGCAGATCTTGCCTGACCAATCCAGTAACCTTCTATGATGAAACGATAGCATCAATGGGCAGGGGAAGGGCAACAGATGCCAACTACCTGGACTCATGCAAAGCCTTGGATATGGTCCCTTACAACACTGTTCTCTCTAAACTGGACAGGTAAGGAATTGGAAGATCAACTGTTTGATGGATTTGGAACTGGATGGCTAGTTGTAGCTAAAGGCCTGTAATCAATGGTTCTGTGACTGGGTGGAGACCGGTCACAAGTGGTGACCCCCAGGGATCAGTCTTGGGACTGGTGCTCGTCAATTCCACTGTCTGTGTCAGTGATGAAGATGTTGAGTACACCCTCAGAAAGTTTGCAGATGACATCAAGCTGAGTGGTGCAGTCAACATGTTACAGGGAAGGGAAACCATCCAGAGGGACCTGGACAGGCAGGAGAAGTGGGCCCATGTTAACCTAACAAGATTCAACAAGGCTGAGAGCAAGATGCTGCACTTGGGCTGGGGCAATCCCAGGGACCTATACAGACTGAGGGAATAACTCCAGCAGAGCAGCCCTGCAGAGAAAGTTTTAGAGGTCCTGGTGAACAAGAAGCTGGTCATAAGTCAACAGTGTGCATTTGCAGCCTGGAGGGCCAACTATATCCTGGGCTGCATTAAAAAAGGGGTGGGCAAGAGGGAGAGGGAGGCAACTGTCACCCTCTACTCAGCTCTTGTGAGGCACCATCTGGAGTACACTGGGGCCTGGGGCCCCCAGAAGAAGAAAGATGAAGAACCCCTGGAACAGGTCCAGAGGAGGGCATTTAAAATGATCTGAGGGCTGGAGCATCTCTCCTATGAGGAAAGGTTGAGGGAACCGGGCTTGTTTAGCTTGGAGAAGAGAAGACTCCAGGGAGACCTCATTCCAGTGGCCTTCTAGTACTTGAAGGGAGTGTATAGACAGGAGGAGGAATGACTGTTTATACAGGTTGATAGCGATAGTTTAAAACCATTCCTGCTTGTCCTAAGACAGGAGATTCAGGTCACACGTTAGGAAGACGTCTTTCACTCAGAGGGCGATGATGCTCTGAAACAGGTTGCTCAGAGAGGTTATAAATGCCCCATGCCTAGAGGTATTCAAGGCAAGGCTGGATGCAGCATGGTCTAGTGGCAGGCAACCCTGTCCATGGAAGGAAGGTTGAAACTAGATGATCTTTGAGGTCCTTTTTCAACCCACACCATTCTATGGTGATTCAAAGGCCTACATTAGTCTATCATGGAATCACAGAATCACCAAGGTTGGAAAATACCTACACGATCATCCAGTCCAACCATCCACCCATCACCAATCATTCTCACTAAAGAATGTTCCTCAGCACAATGTCTAAACGTTCCCTGAATGCCTCCAGTATCAGTGACTCTACCACCTCTTTGGGCAGCCCATTCCAGTACCTGACCACTCTTCCAGAGAAGTATTTCTTAAAACCCAGTCTGAATCTCCCCTGGCACAACTTGAAGCCATTCCCTCTTACAATAGAGAAGAGGCCGGCCCCCAAGCTCACTACAACCTCCCTTCAGAGAGTTACAGAGAGCAATAGTGTCTTCCCTAAGTCTCCTCTTCTCCAGACTGAACAATTCCAGCTCCCTCTGCCACTCCCCATCAGGCCCGCGCTCCAGACCCCTCACCAGCTTTGTTACCGTTTTCCAGACATGCTCCAGGGCCTCAATGTCTGTTTTGCAGTGAAGGACCCAAAACTAAACACAATTCGTGAAGTGCAGCCTCACCATTGCTGTGTACAGGGGTCATTACTTTCCTATTCCTGCTGGCAACACTATTTCTGATACAAGCCAGGATGTCATCGGCCTTTTTGGCCACCTGGGCACACTGCTGGCACTTGGTCTTGTTGAACTTCATCTCATTGGCTTCAGTCCAGTGACCAGCTTGTTCAGATCCCTCTGTAGGGCCATGCTACCCTCAGGCAGATCAACACTTCCAAGCCAACTTGGTGTCATCTGCAGATTTACTGAGGGTGCACTCAACGGCCTCTTCCACATCATCACTAAAGATACCAAAGAGAAAAGGCCCTAGTACTGACCCCTGGGGAACAGGGATTTAACTCCATTCACTACTACTCTCTGAGGCCAGCCCTCCAGCCAGTTCCTTATCCAGCAAAGAGTGCATATGCCCAAGCCAGCTTCTGGAGGACAATACCATGGGAAACAATACCAAAGCCTCCACTGAACTGTAGGTAGACTACATCAACAGCCTTTCCCTCATCCACCCAACAGGGCAACAGATCATAGGAGATCAGGTTGGGTCAAGCAGGACCAGCCCTCCACAAATCCATGCTGTCTAGGCTTGATCTCCCAGTTGTCCCACACATGCTGTGTGATCTCCCTCAAGACAATCAGCTCCATCATAAGTAATAATATATATAATGGGTAATTTCTCATGGCATCACCATTTCAAGACAGATGTTATGTTTGCCATTCTTGGCAATGAAGCAAAAGATGTTAAAACATTATTAGCAACATTCTGATATTAATTCCCCACAAGATTAGTGGAATAAAATACAAATGCAATTTATTAAGATTAATTTACTCTGAAGTTTTTCTCTTGCACAGAAGAAAGGAAAGACTCCAATAAACTTATTGAGCTATTTATTCTACAGAAGAGACGGATATGTTTGTTGGCAGTGTTTTATGAACCTGAAAGGTAATGGGGCCCATAAAACTCCTTGACACTTGTTTCTGAGCTTCACAAATTCAGTGTATACTTGACATGCCAAAAGAAACTACTTTATTTTGTCTGATTCATCATAACAGCCAAACATACTGCTCACAAAAATTTCCTAGAATCTATCCACTTCTCTTTAAAAATATATTAACTTTCTTGATACAATATGTCTGTCATTAAATGACAAAATAACAGCTGCATCATGCCTGCCCTGCAAAACAAACAAAAAAACAGCATATCAAAACTGCTGTTTTCCAGTGTTATCAAAAACACATATAGGAAATGCATCTACATTTAGAAGCCTGTTGTTACTCTAAAATCAATACTGTTCACGGAAAACTGCATAAATATGATTTTATTTGTACTGAAACTAGTTGAGCAATGAAAGAAAAAATATCTGCTATAAAATAAGTTTTCTGCTGTGTATAGGCTTATTCTAAATGGAGTCAGAATCACTGTGTAAAATGACATTTTGGGAAAAAAATATCCTGTATTTGCAGATACTACATGAAAATGCTTGCATAGTTCATCATATTGAACAGAAAACCAAAGCACATTTTAAGAGTTATATTTCAATCCCACCTTTAGTATTGTAGCTTTTTTTTTTTTTATATTCTTTTATATTTAATTAGGCAAATTTTGGCAGATATTTTGATCTCGTGCCTGCACAGATTTCACTTGTGGAAGCTATTCTTCCTTCGTTAGCTTCACTGGCTTAGACACTCATGCAAATCTCCAATGTATTGTTTCATCATTAGTTATTTTAAATCAAAGTTCAAGGGAAAAACAAACAAACACTTTTTTCACCATTAATTCTTGTTTGTTATCTGCAACTGATTTATGTTTTTACATCCGCTTACACAAAATAAATCATTCCACACCTTGTGTATTTAAGCCAGTTCAAAATGTTTGTTTTCAGGAATCAAGCTTTATGGTCATTTTCCCAAAATAACATCAACTGATAGATTAAGCAATTTTTAAATACATTAAGCAACACTTTTTTTTTTTTTTCTGAGTATAGTTCCAAAAACAGCTACTTTCAATTTAAAAGAAAGTTGTTGTTTTTTTTTTTTTTTTTTGTGCCACAATGTATTTCAGAGAGCTAGAAGTTGTAACCTCCTGATTATCCACTAGAAGTAGATAAACCTCTTGGCTGAGATTCTAACAGTGCCATAGTATGTGTGTGGAACAACTGGAATAATTAGTCAAATACACATTAAAAAAAAATCTTTTTCCAGCCTCAGCTACAGTACTGTTGGGAACTACATTTTTTATTATTTTCAACAGTTTTAATTCCTCCACTAAGGCAGATCTTGTGTTATGCAAGCATGGAATTAGAAGTTCTACCTTTAAATAAGTGAGGTTTCTCGCAAGGAGTAATGTTTCAAATCCAGGTGCCTCTGCAAAAGTGAGTAGAGCAACAAGGCTGGACACACAAACCACTACCTCAAAGCCATCTCTGAACTCAATTCTTAACTTTCTTTAGAGAATTTGCAGCCACAAATGTATCCAATGCACTATAAATCAATAATGCTCTTTACCTTATAGGACTGGAAAGAACTGCTGTTTCAAGTGTTCTTATATGATACTGCAAAAAAGAGCCATCAAAGAAAAAAATTACATTAATTTACTGACCAAAATATTCCTAAGTAAAAGAACATTACTCATATCTTGTCTGGAATCTTTGAGACAAGTAAACCAATATGATAACTTCATTTCAAGTGACGCAAAACTAAAATTGATGTTCCAGATTATGATGTAACTTAACAGTATTCACATTCACGTGTTTATACACTAATCCATCCTGAGATGAAGGTAAGAGGAAAAAGCAATGAACACAAACATAAGTGTGAAGTACGTCCCATGCTTTCATTTCATAAGGTCAGGTTTTCCTCCACACAGTTTTGTCTACCACACAGCTCTTCTTGATTTGAAAAGCACTCTGTTGATAATGTCTCTTTGAAAGTCAATGTCAGGAAATTAAAATCTACATTGCAGTTCTTTTCAACCTCTCAACAGCAAGATTAACAATTTTATTTCCTCTCCTCCTCCTTTAAACACATTTTTCTTCTTCTGAGGCTTCCATTTTTCCTTCCTTTAAAAAAAAAAATAATAATCTTGTGGTTCTCTCTCTTCTTCAAGAAAATAAACTGATAAATTTAGAGATCTGGGAAATAAAACCATATTTTGGAAGTTAAGCTCAAATGCAATGCTACATCCTAAGAATAAATATATGCATTTGTACAAATATATACAGTTTTCAAAATGACTTGAGTAAAACAATAAGCAAAATAAGAACACAACATACGTTGAAAGCAAACTTCAGAACCATTACTCCTAGACTTTAAAGAAGAGGTCTGAAATTTTCATTCCGTGTTTTATGTGACAAACCAAAAATTACCTTTTCCAGATCTCTTCCAAACAAAGACCACAGTTTTTTTATATTCCTGCTACCTATCTTAAGGAGAGCTATTTCACAGCTGGAAAAACGTTTAACATCCAGCCAAAACATAGGTCATCTTTTGTCACACAAAATATACATCACTTGAATAATACTAAAATGTATTTAAAATTTAGATGTTTCAACCATGACAAATAACACAACCACCATCTAATGCGGTTCCCCAGCATTTTGGTCACGGAAGAATGACATGATAGAATACTGCCTCAAGCATGCAGGTCTACTCCTCCATAAAATGCAATATTGGCTTTACTGCCTGAGAAACACTCTACCTCTCTTCCCATTGATGAGAAAAGGGAAAATAAAAAGTGTTTGCTCAACTCCTCTGCATTGAAAGTGGAAGCATGTTTTTCCTCAGCAGCTCATTTCTGTTGTTTTAAAGTTCTTTTAACTTAATTTACAATCATAGAAGAAAAAAAAAAATCTACTGTTGTGTGCATATTCTTCACACTGCCAGTTCACTAAGTTCTAGTAACATACATAGATGCAAAATGATCAGAGTTTATAATTGGGTTCAGAGAATATGATGCATGTGGAAGAAAAACAATCAAGTGCAATTCTCAAACCTCTGCAGGGCTGGCAGTCGGGAAGAAAAGCCTCTACACATAAATCAAGTTAATTTGTTTGAGAAGTCACTAGCAAGCCAACGTGATTCACATGGCTGTACTTGTCAGACTTAGTAATAGACAAAGCACTTCAGAAAGCAGCAAGACGAATAGGAGGGCCAATTCACCTGACCTCCGTTAAGAAAAATAAAGCAAACTGAAAAATGTAGAAAAATTATTACTGAAACTCTGCAACAACACAGAGCACTAAATTCTAAAAGAAGCACTCAGGAAGGAAATGGACATCAGTTGTCACAAGCAGCAAAAAGAAAGGCTGTGATATATACTGAGAATGAACTCTATTAAGGTAAGATAACATATGAAATATTGGCTTGATTTTGCAGATTTGGTCTGTGAGAGAGATAAAAAAGAAAAAATTCAGAGGCTTGACATAAATGAGGAAAGTAGTTGCTTCATTCTGTTTTGTATGTTATATCGAGACCTCAAGAGGAAAAGACTATTTTCACACTGCAAAAATGAGGATTCTGAAGCACATCCCTTTCCTCTATATACAGATAAATTATCTGAGAAAACATTAAGCAATGACTCTTAGTGTAACATATGCTCAATATGATATCAGTCTCATAAAGTCAGTGTAATATTTCTGCCAAAGAATATGCTGGCTTACCTATATTCCTGTCAAATGTCAAAATGGAAACAGATAAGGATTAAGCTGTTTCACAGAAATTGCTTTTGAAACACCACCAACTAAGTATTATAAATTGTTTTCAAGCTAATTCTTTGGAAATGTATCTGAAATACCTCAAATCCATTTATTGTAATTACAAGTGGCAGTTCATGCAACTTGTTATCACCCCGAGAGTTTGCAGAAGCACTTCACAAAACTTCACAAACATCGCAAAGATTTCATATAGCAACATTACCTGTTAAACAGTCTCTTCAGAAAGGCATTCTCAGTAAGATTATATTAAAAATAATGACATTTATAGATAGGATTAAGGTAGGGATCTCTAGCTATACAGAAAGCACACAGTTCTGCCCAGCTGTTAGAAAAAAAAAAAGTCCATGAACCACCAAATAGAAGATATATACCGCAGACAAAACGTAAAAAGTAGTAATGTATTCCTTGAATGGTCACATACAGACAAAAGAATGAAGCACAATACAAACCAAACCTCTTAAGACAAAAAAAAAAAAAACAAACCTGTAGAACTGACATTTGCATGGAATTGGAGGAACTGTTTCAGTACAGGTCAACACTATAGTAAGCATCATGAATATATATTTTTCTCAAAAATAGTTTCTATTTTCCCTGTAGGATAAATAAGTTATTTCAGAAGGGTCCTTCAGAGATCAGCTAGTACAACTGCCTGACCACTTCAGGACTAACCAAGAGTTGAAGGATTTTATTCCTAGTTCTTCCCTGCAGCTTCCTATATGTGTATATACATATATACATACACATATTATTAATCCCTAAACTTCTTAGCTAATTCACTTGAGCAGGTGATTTAAATGAATTAATCACACTAAACTTTTGCTTGGTGCAGAAATGTTTAATGATACTTCATACAGAAGGTGCCAAGAAAATGAGGAAAACACAACAGTGAAGTTAATAAACTTTGGTACACTCATCTAAAATTCACCTAGTTTCCAGCTTTGAGGGAAAGACAGCATTTTTAGAGTATGTAGAATGTGAAAATACTGGCAATAAAACCAGAGCATTTACAGTAAGACAAAACACATTGCAATTCATGATACAAGCTGTTCGTAAAGATGTCTTCAGAAGATCCCAGTTGTGTATGCCAACTACATCTCTCAGTTTATACAAGCTCTTTGCTGCAACACTTCAGTATCTTGACCTACACTCTTACTGAATCTTTACCACAAGCCTATTTTGCCACACTTTTTCTTCCCTTTCTTACCTACAGAAATATTGAGCCGTTTAGTTAAAATTAAGCATTTATACATTAAGCATCTAAAGATGCCTTCACAAAGGGTAGGATTCTCCTGATATCACGTATGTTTAAATTGTTTCAGCCGCATTACAGCCCACAAAACTAAACACAATGCAGTTTGAGACAAACTGCACTATGAAAGGTATCTAAAGCAGGTTGCATGTCTTGCACAGTAAATTACCATAATTTCCATCGAATTCAAAAGGAGATTATGATAAATGCAAATGACTGTACTGCAAAAATCCTAATTAAGATCAATTGTACTCAGAAAGTACAAAATGTGTTTGCCATGTCTTTTCACCCAACCAGAAAAAGTTTGGTTTTTCTATTTAGAGCTGATAACCTAACAGGAAAACACCCACACAATTATTTTTGTTATCTTAAAAGGATTGCTAACCTCAGTATTAAGATATATAAATACATGCTAGGCCTAAAGCTTTATGGGAAATGATTTCAGGGAAACTACCATCTTTAAATAATATTTAATGAGAACAATTTCTAAAACCTCTTGCTTTTATTTTATATATTGAAGAATTTTGTATTTTTAATACATATACATTCATAAATACTTATACACTTACTCATCTTGAAATTAATCTTGAGGCAAATGTCCAATAAAGTACTGCTGAGAACATATTGAAAAAAGCTCTGGAACAGCTTTCTGACATTTTTCAATAAAATGATTTTCAAGATTAACTCAGATTACTGTATTAGCTCAATTCAGAAAATAATTTTATATTTTTATGTTTCAAATCTATACCCAGAAGAGCACTCATTCAGTAACACCAGAGAATGCCAGTAGCATATAACTTTCCACAATATCATATTTAGTTTAGTTTGAAGAAAGATAAGAAGTGTCAGAAATCGCTGGTCCCACAGCACTTCTACACTTCTGTCAGCAAATTAATCTTTTAAAGAAAAATGCAGAAGCTTAGCTTAGACTCGCATCCACCATTTGACTAAGCTGCCACTCTGCAGTGGAAGAGTTCAATGTAAAAATAAATATTCCACAAAGAGGGGTACAGAGATCTGAGAGTTTTACATATGATGCAGGTGTTTGGCAATAACAGTACATCATTTTGTCAGAGTATCATCTCAGAATTCGTTTGTCAATATCAGAGTCCTGAGACAATCATGACCAAAAAAGGCCTAAGATCAAAGGTAAAAGCCATCATAAATTACACTGATTAACAAGAATACAATTCTCTTCTACAACTTGATAGACAGAATTCGGAAATCCAATTTTTGTTTGCTTATTTTTCCCCATACCTAGCAATTTCTTCTCCCTGTAAGAATTAAGAACCTCTCTCTTCAATGATGCAGCGTTTGTTAGCTGAAATAACCAGAAGAGTCTACCCGTGTGCTCTAATACAACTGGTCGCTACGATTCTACTTTGTAATGGAAGAAAATCAGGGGTCAGTTCAACCAACAGAACTTGCAATTCGAATTATTACCAGCCTCTTCAGTATTCTGCTCTGGGCTTTCACTCACCTCAGCTAAACAAAATACAAACAAAACATATCTGTTAACAGCGCTTAGGAATTAACCTCCACACAAAACAAACGGACTAAAGACAAAGGCAGCCCCCATTCTGAACCATGAGAACACTAAAGAGAACGATAGGGTCATATATAAAATTCCTATTTCCAGTCACAAAGACAGAAAAAAGCTTTATTTTGCCAGGTATGTTATCTTGAAAGCACCCCACCCTACTACCACACATCTTGGAAAAGCAGGAGTTGCCATTGCTGGAAAGCAAGGAGGAAATGGCCTAAATTTATATCAAGGGAGATTCAGGTTGGATGTTAGGAAAAATTTCTTTATTAATGTCCTGGGCTACAGGCTCTTAAAGAAATACCAGAAGATGCAAAACAGATGATGTTGAGTAACTAACTCCCATTCAGAAAACAACCAATTACATCCCTCCCCCAGAGTTAGACAAGATACTCGGCTGAGGGCAATCAAGTGTTTGAAGAAAGGTGACAAAAAAAAAAACAAAAAAACAAAACAAAAAAAAAAAAAAAACTGGCTACCTACCTGAAGTAGGATACCTGAAGGTACCTAGGACCTAGCCTGAAGTAGGATAGGTCACAAAGACTTAGGAAGATCAGTAGGTCATCATATAATCGTGTATAATTTTACATTCATGTCTGCAATTCTTATGTTCTAGCCAGTCTACACATTTAAAAATATGCACAAAATCTTTGAAATAAATGTCTGCAGCAAAAACACTGGAAAATGCATATACTTCATGTAGCTCATCATTTACAGAATTGTCACCACAGCAGATTTTCCTACTTGCAGGGCTAACATAAAAGTATATCACCAAAGAGACGACTTCTCAAAAATTCAACAGTATGTAGTTCTGCCGTTTGTCTGTACAAAAAGCAGTGTAACTTCCTTTTAAACAGACCCAAAATAACCAATTCCGTTTAACAGCAGAATAATACATCTGGTCAAATACAAACCTAAGCATGAAAACATTCTGTTCTGAGTTTCACAAGAAATAATGAAACTAGAAAGATTATGGTCAATCAACACTACCTAGATCTGTCCTTGTTTTTTCACAATACTGTCCATAGTTCAATATGCAAAAGCATTTTTGTGTTAATGACAACATTCAAGACACACCTATAATGTCTCTTAGTTTATAATATTATCCCTCAACATCAGAGGTGGATGTTCGTTGTATTGCAGTAGAGGTCAGAGTAAAGGGGCTCTACCACACACTCCCAATACTATACTGTTTCCACAGCATATGCTATGAGAACTTGGGCTCTCTCCTACAACCCTGCTGGAGGAGATGGAGAACCCTATACCATAAATTTAATTGAAAATGATCATTTCTTTCTAGTGTATAGCTGAGAAGGATGGGGACATTATATCCATCACTTGTGCTATATTTGCATGGAAGCAGTAGCTTCCAGAATTCAAAGAAGCATTTGAGAACTCATACAGTGATTACTCATCCTTGAAGGGTCGAATTCAACATTAAAGGCAGTAACAAATTTATTTCTTATGTTGATACCCATGAGTTCTATGGAAAGATCTGGACAAATGACAACAGAATGGGTAAGGCAATCCCTCATCAGCTCACTATTCACAATGACAAACAGTAGTGTTGTAGAGGCCACTAAATTTAATGCGCTTTTTTCTTTCTTTAAATAATCTTATGAAAAAGCCACAGCAGAGATATTACACAACAAAACAACTTTAATATCTTGGCTTTTTTTTTTTTTTTTTTTTTTTTAATTTAATGTGATGTAGGAGTAAACTGAAAAAAGTTTGAATTTTAACTGTTGCTTTATATGCCACATTAAATCTGCGGACAGAGCTTTGGAAAAATACAAACACAGTACTTCTTGCAGAAAATCTAATAAAACTACAGACCAGTTAGAAAAAATTAGTAAATTCATACAACTGTAAAGAAAAAAAAAGGTTGTATGTATGACATAAGATCAGCAATGGGAGCTGCAGTCCTTCATTCAGTGGAGACTGATTCACGTTAAATGCAGACAAGTAGTGATCACATATCATCCAACAACTGCTCACTAGCCTACAGATGATGCAGAAGTGCCTGTTTGAGAAGTGTCCAGCTGACAGACACTGCCTACGTTCATCCCTGATAGCAGTCTCAAACAGTGTAAGGAAAACCTAAGACCTGTAAACTATAATAACCTCAGCTTTCCAGACAAAGTAATTACAGAACAGTACAATGAGAAGGTATTTCTCAAGCAAGCAGTGTCCAACAACACGTAACAACAGAATTTCAAATTTAGGTGGGATCGATGTGATATTTTTAACAAGAACTATCCATATTTTTCATAGTACCAAGCCAAGTCATTCAATCGCTTTTTTATTTTAATAATAATGCTTCTGATGAGTGAACAAATCCTTGGTAGTCACACAAGTGAACTTTGTGTATTAACAGTCTAATTTATCACTTTAGTGTACTCAACAGCGTTCTCCTGCCGAGAATCTACCAAATGTTTAGAGGGAGAATATTACATTATATTTATCACTATAGCAACTAACCTAATTGATCTGATGCAGGTTTCTCTTCCACCATAGGATGGAGCCACTATCCCTATGTATAATCTAAACATTTAAGAAAGAAAAAAGTTATCTGCTCATCATTTTACCATGACAAAAATAATATAACTGTGCTAAGGAAATCTAATGGCTTGAACACATGCATTCAGAACAGGCTTCATAGTATCTGTTTAGCTGTCAACTGCAACTCAGAACATAGTATTAAGTAGATGCTTTTAGTAAACAGGGACAGCCACTGAACAATAAAAATATTTCCAGAAACAAAGATACATAAAGTAACTAGGAGAAAGGAAAGAAATATTCATATGACTAATTCAGGAATAAGCTTTGTCAGACTAGTATATTCAAAATTAAAATAAGGGCAGTAGCTCAGAAGTTTTACATTTTTTCTCCTCCAGAACACTGTAAAGAAAAGTAATTGTTTTTTGTTTGTTTGTTTTTTGAGGTGCAAAGTTTAATGTAATTGATACAGTGAGAGAAAAACAGATGAGGTTCATGTATTATTTTTCCCACATAATCCTGCTTTATGCAAGAGATATAAGTAACCAAACTACAATTTAGCTGAACATGAGGTTTCTAAAGAAATACAGAACTCCTTAGATAGTCAAGTTCATTTACTTAAAAAATTAAAAAAAGTACAAGACTCTTCCTCTTAAAAAGAAAACTAGTCATCTTCCTCCCCACTGCAATCCTGCTTTTCCTCAAAATAAATAAATAAGGCAGCTAAAGGATAAATTCCAGGTGATCTTAAAAAGAATTCATAAATTTTGCAGTACTTTACTTTGAACTAGCTGCTTCCCCCCCACCCCCCTTGATTTTTAGATGTCTTCAGCCTTTACACATAGAAAAGGCATTTCTGAAATTCTGCAAATACTACAGCTAGATGAAGTATACATGGTGCTTCATTAACATTTGGAATCGCAGTTGTCACATCAGTGAAACGTTGCATAAACAGTGGAGTGTTTTGACGCTGCATATTTTAGGCTGCGTGGTGTTTTTCAGCATTATACAGCAGGAAGAGCGTACTACATGCTTGAGGAATATTACTGACACTGAGTGAGAGAAGTAATTAGAAACTGGTCATTTAAGCACATCAGAAATAGTCTTCCTACTAGTTAACAATTACATCTTTCAGCAAGCAATGCCAATAATAGAGAAGATTTAACAACTCAAGTGAAAGACTTTACACCTTAAAAACAACACCAAACCTCTCAATGTTGAGCAGAAATATTTTTAAGAAGTTTACAATTAATGCTTTGAGGGTATGCTGATAGAAGATAAACTCACAGAAGAACTTGTGTCATTTCATAAAAAGCCTAGAATCCTCCAGAGATTTCTAAGACAAACCACTAAATTCCTTAATAATTCCCTCTACACTTGAACTATTCATTCTCAAACATGCTTTACTGATGCACTTCTCTCTTGGTATACAAATTCCTGTAAATCTCAAGTATTGTCGAGTATACCCGGCATGTTAGCACACTGAATATGGGAATACGGCACTATGTACAAAATGAAATTATTCAGAAGAGAGGCCCGTTTGATATGATTTTTTAATGAGAAGCGCAATGCAAAATGTATTAAACTATAAGAAGTCATTACAAAATATGCTATTATTTTTGGAATAAGCTTCATCTCACTGCTGCCAGTGCACCATCCTTGTAACATGCAAAGTAAATTAAAGATTTTCTTATCCAATTAATATTTTTTTTTTTCAGGAAAAAAAAGAAAAAACATATCAGAATTGGAGAATGTGATATAGTTTGAGAGACTAGAACAGAGAAGAAACGTAGCAGGAATGCTCCTGAAAACAAGAATCCATTTCCTATTCATCATAACCTCCACCTATCACAGTCCAACAAGACAAGCTTAGAGCAGTCTTTCATTTTACAGCCAAGGAATAGAATACACACTACGATTAAATTACAGGGCACACTCAGCTTGTGAAAATACAGTGTGAATGCATTCTAGCAAAGTTGTGCAGGCCCCTCCCAACAACTTACTGTTTTCTTTGTTGTTAATTGCTGCACAGGAATTTTGTTTGTTTGCTTCTATCCTTCCAGTTGAAAAATTCACACCCTGGTATGATGGACAAATATGCATTCCCCAAAAGAACAGGCAGAAATAATAGTTATATTGCAAAACTGCTTGAAAATTACACTTGCTAAGAGCACAGAACTGAAACAAGAAAAAAATTAAGACCTTCAAAAGTATTGATAATCCAGCCACTTGATTCTTGGAGATTTATCTCTAAATGAGCATGATTAATGGACAATCTACCAAACCTGAAAAAGAACATGCAACACTCTACTGACAATCCCATGAAGTGGTTCTAAAACCAGTAACAAGGGCTCACTAAACTGAGGATGTGCTTTAGGGGTTTCCTGGCTTGTTCCAGTGCAATTTCACAGTCAGAGAACCACACACAATCCAAGAGATGTTGAGGAACCTGTCGCTTGACTAAGTACATGCTTCCAATAGGAGTTAACATAAGCAAAACTGCACCCATTGATGAAAAGTAAAGTAGAAGAGTACGTATGCTGAGGGAGCAGTGGGGTAATGTCTGCTAACAGTGAACCAGTACCGGATCACAGTTACTGAAATGGAAAAGTTAGCTCCTCAGATGCAATAAATGCTTGTGTTTAGAGTAGACATGCCGTATGTGCAACCTAAGGACACTTAATGCTCCCAAGAAACAGCAGTATCAAAGTGTTACTCTACCTGCTTTATCACGAGAGAAGAGTCAAGACGTGAGGCTAACTATGGACAACCCTCACATCTGCCAGCCTCACACCTTGCCCTTCACCTGAAGCGTTACCTGAAGATTTACATCCAAGAAAAGCACCAGGACAAACATGTACTTACTGCAGTAAGCGATTAGGAGACTAGCCAGGATCATGATAGCCCAGAAAGTTGAGGACATGCTTGGCAAGGCATTGGCATCTTTCCCACTGCTTCTCCTGGGAGATGGAGCCATTGAAGCCACTTCCCCAGAAGGGGACAAAGTCAGACGGGTTCACCAGCCAGCTCTCCCCTGGACCGACGGCCTTTCTCCATACGTAATCCCAAAGGCAAGCATGCTCCACAGCCCCGCGCTCCTCAGCAGCGGCACACTCCTGCGGCAGGACGCATCTTCCAGCTGGAAAGCTCAGGAGCCTCTAAGGCGTGCGGGACCTCGCTGCGGCAGCAGCAGCAGCAGCAGCCAGCCTTCCTTCTGCCGCCGGGCTGAGGTTCACCAGCGTTGGCGTGTCCTATAGGGAGCTCGGACGCCTGGCGCGATGCTGAGCTTTGTTGACGTCCCGCAAACGAGCCTTTTTTAGTCCCCCTCCCTCCCTCCTTTTTCAGCGTGCCTTAAGTTGTCCCGTTCTCTCCCCGCTTTCTTCCCCCTCCCCCAGGACAGGGGATCTCCTCAGGCACGGACCGTGGCCGAGGCGGTGCCAGCGGCGGGGCGGCCTCTCCCGCCCCCCGCCCGCCGCGCTAGGGCGCCCGCCGCCTGACGGCGCAGCGCCGCATGGCCGCCGCGGGGCCGGGGCACCGGGAAGCCGGCCGCTGCCTGCCGGCCAGACAGCGCCGCGAAGGGGAGAGTGCGATGCCGCCGAGGAGGAGGGGAAGCGTGGAGGTGCCCGCCAGCGGCCGGGGACGGAGACAGAGGGGCAAGACGGTCCGGTCCGCCGAGCAAAGCGGCGCTCCGCGGCGAGTCCAGCCTGGTCCCCTTCCCGGCCGGTTCCGCGGATGAGCGGCGAGCGGGACACTTCGCGCGGGTCGGTAGCAATAACGTAGGCGTCCTCCGCTCCGCAGCTCCGCTTATAATCTCTGCAGCAAGAGCAGCGCCGGCCCTTCGAGTAAAAAAAAAAAAAAAAAAAGGAGGAGGAAGAGGAGGAGGGGGGGACGGTGGTCACGCCCACAGGTGAACGGCGCACGGAGCGGCCCTTCTCCCGGTGCCGTACCACCTGCGCGCAGCCGCCATCCCGCTCGGCCGGGCCGCTCCACCTCTGCTCGCCGCCGCCTCCGCTGGGAGCGCGGTGCGGGGACCGCTGGCGGTGGGGACGGCGGGAGGGGAGGAGGCAGCGCTCGGCCGGAGCGCCCCGGAGCATCCAAGCTGGTGTTTGCACAGGAAGGGAGGGGGACTGGGGCCTCTTCCCGCCCCCTCACCTGCTCGGCTCGGCATCTGTAGTCACGGAAACATTTATAGAGTCGTTAATGTTGGAAAGACCAGTAAGATCGTTTAGTCCATTCCCATGGCTGTAACCAGTCTAGAGCGTTTCCCTCAGTGCGTCGTCATTGGCCCTTCTCTGGAAAACCTCCAGGGACAGTGACTCCATCACCTCCCCAGGCAGTCTGCATACCTCGCCATACTTTCTGAGAATATTCTTTTCCTAATACCTAACCTGAACCTCCCCTAGTGCAACTTAATGCCGTTACCTCTCCCTACCACTCTTTTACCTGAGAGAAGGGGGCTGCCCACACCTCTTTTTATTTTTTATTTTTCCCTGGGTCTCCCCCCATACTGAACAATCCCAGCTCCCTCAGTTGCTCCCCATAAGACTTGTGTTCCAGACCCCTGACAGCTTCGCTGCCCTCCTCTGGACAAGCTTCAGGGCCTCAATGCCTTGTAGTCTCCTCCTGTAGTCATCTGTGGTCCTTGTGGGGCATGTGGTTTCTTGTCACTGAAGATGCAGGGATGCATTGGTGTGAAACTCTGCTTAGGGACTCCAGTTCACCTATGCTAAGTTAGACTTGAGGGTAATTAAAAAAAGCTCTGTATGTTAAGAGGGCCCAAATAGTTGAGCTTTTCAATTTGAAGTCTTCATGGCAATGTCCTCAACATTTGAAGTTCTGTATGACATGGTCGTGCCCTGGGTACAGGCAAGGTTAGCAAACGAGAAGAGGAGCATGGTCACAAAATATCACAATTGTATCCTGTATTTTTTTAGTACAGCTGAACTTGGTTAGGTGCTTGGAACTAAATTCAGTTTTGCATCATGAAAGCATTGTCATTGTTGTCTCCAAATTTCCAGTCTGATTTTCAACCACGGTCATCTGCATCCTTAACTATTAGGGCAGTAGGCTTATGTGTTCAAGTACAGTGCACAGAGATGAAGCTATCACTTTGGTATACATATGCACAACATCCCCTACCAGGATGTGGCTTTCCCTTGCTTAACAGTGGGAAATTATCTACATTACAGTTAAAAATCAGAATGTAATGTGACAGGCTTTATTCTCCACCCCCATATCATTTCAGAACGCTTTTTTATTATTTTGCGTTTAGAGACTAAATCTATGTAACACCTTCTATCCCTCACTTAGACACCAGATTTCCTTTGTAAGTCAATATAAATTCCATGCCTCCCTTGGTATCCTGAAGTATTAGTTCAATTTGATGTTATAAAGTACTACTGCATAATGAGTTTTTTTTTTGAAGAATTGGACTTTCAAATTCCCTATTCTCAGAACAAATGTAAATAAGTATTAGGCAACAAAAATACCCCAGCATGATGTGCTACTGTTCATTGCAATTCCAGGACTAACATGTAAATTAAGCCATTTTCTGTATATATGGAAAGAAAATTGATTTCCATTACACCTGCATATATTCAGCATAATGTTGAATTATATATTTTAACTATTAGTAGAAGGAGAAAAAGCATGAGTAGCTTGATAACAGATATATGGCGTGACGTATAAATTAATAAACTTTAAAGCCATGAGGAATAGCTGCAGCTTTATATAGGCTGCTATACCTTTCAGTGTAGTCCATAGAATTTTATAAAGCAAATCTTATAGTTTACCCATTAGGCTGTGGTTAAACGAGGGAATTTCCCTTGGAAATACATCCAGTTTTAACTCTGAGGAGTGGGAATCATGATTACTGTTCAACTAAATAAAGCCTGAAGCCTTGCAGAAATGAAAGTATTGCTTTGCTAGTTCTGAAAATTGACATTGCTCACTTGAGACCAGGCTAACTCTGCTGGCTGAGAACTACTCAGCTACTCCGAAGGTAAGGTGCTGCTCACTGAGAACAAGAATTACTGAGATGGGGTCTTTGTTGCTATCCACGTAACAGTTTTTTGTGAGGCATATTACTTTCTGGTTTTTTTTTTTGTCAGAGAAGCCTTAAAATTCCTTAAAAATAGCTACGTCACTGTTGTTATGAAGGTATATGTTTTGGGCCCAAGTAATGGTCTGGCTGTTCTGCTATGTCTTGTATTGAGAAGTGAGTCATCTTAGAGTGACATTACTCATAGTCTGAAATTCTACTTGGTGAAACAGTGGCAGGATGTGATCTTAAATTAATGTGTTTGTATCCTTCTTGACACATCTCCACCCATGGTCACTTTTAAGGAAACTGTGTTATGTCTGGTGCCTCTAATACTTACCTTTTCCTCCAAGAAATTCACAGGATTCAGACCTTTGAATGTGAAGAGATGTAGAAACAATGATTAAAGCAGTAGACAGATGTCTGAAACCAAATATACCTTGAATAAGAGAACAGAAACCCACAATAACGGCTGTATATCAAAGCTTGTCAGAAATCAGATTTATTCGCCTACAATCAGGGACACAGATCTCTTGTTCTGCCATTGCTGTTGGCGGAGTTAATATCTAAAAGGAAATTAAAATAATAGCTATGCTATTTATTAAGATAGGGCGTGCCATTGCTCTGACTGAAATTGCAAGCAAAATGTTTCTATTGACTTGAAACAGGCATAGTTTGAAGTCTGTTGTATATGCTGTATATATGTGTCAGACAGTTTGTGCGTGATGTGTATACGCACCACTGCTTTCTGCTAGAATGTCAGACCTGTAAAGCATGTGCAGTGATGTTGACCTCTATTACAGGTGCAGTCTCACAGGATAAATCCTAACGTTCTGTTAGCACAAAACAGGTAGAGGCTAGAGGGAAATAAACATTCTTCAGAACTTACAGAGAGACCTTCTGTTCATTTTGAGTTTTTTCATTTACTTTGATGAGAGAAATTTTAAGTAGAAAATGGTTAAGTTCTATGTCAGTGATTAAATGCACATAGTAAAGAATTAGTAACCAATAATACATGAGCCAGTAATTGAGTTTTAGTTTTAGGTGAAGTGTTGTACTTGATTCTGAGTGTTGATTTTAAAGGGAAAAAAAAAAGAATATTTTCTGTTTAAATGTGTTAATGTTCAGAGAAATGTTTAGTAAAATGAATGTAGAAGAATAGTATTGTTTGTTTGTTTGTATGTACAATGTTACAGACTTTATTTAAATACAAGACGATCTGTGTAACATCAGCATATTATTTTATCTCACCAAAATTTTCAGAGAAAAGGTAGTGGAGCTTAATACTGAGACAGTAAGTACTTCAATTTTATTTAAGCATTTAGATTAACAACAAAGCAGTTAAAAGACTTTTTTTCCTAAAAAAAGCTAATTGACTGTTAGTGGGGTTATATATATAGTTTTAAACTGTGTTTCTGATTCAACATGAAATCTTTCATTGTCATAGAAAATCCTCTCTCAGTAAAACAAAATATATAAAGTTTTTCACCAGCAGCTGTGTAAAACAATTATCCAGTTATTTGCAGAGAGAAATAGAAAAACATTTTTAAAGAACAGTGACAGTAAAAATACACTGTCAATACAAAACATTTTTATACCTGTCTGTATAACTGATGTGTTGTCAAAGCATCCACATTATCATTCTGACCAAACAGTATTCATAGAATTTTCACTAAATTTCAGAAAAAAAGTCTGAAGGAGAACCACTTTAGATGCATTTTAATTTCAACATGTGACAAAGGCAAGTCTACACTTTTAAGAAAAAAAAAAAGACAATATAATAACCTACCAAAATCTGTCAAAATTAATATAATAACCTAACAAAAATTTTTTCAAGAAATCCTCACTATAACCAAGAAACTTAATATTTTTTTGTTGGAAGAATACTTCATTCTCATTTAAAGCCTTAAAATATTAAGCTAAAGAAATGTATTAAGAGTTAATAAGCAAAAGCAAACACTGCTCAAATGTCAGAATTAAGGTTCAGTTATAATAAAATACATCTTTTTATAGCACTTACTAATAAAATGTTTATTTTTACGATGTGGGTGTGTAAGATTGTTTCTTTGCACTGAAGTGCCTACAACTGATGTGGTACATAAGTACATTTCTGTAACTTAGCAACCTTCACTGTTTCGGGAAAAAAAAAGAAAAGAAAAAAGGTATCTGGAATGCTATTATTGAAATATTCTGGAGTTTAGCAAATTATCAAATCATTCAAAAGTGAGTCATTACCTGAGCTACAGCGCTGCTATACACTGGATCTGACAGTAATAACAGAAATAACTAACCTGTATACAGGGGTAATTTAGGAAGTTATTTTTAAAGATTAGGAAATATATTGGGACATGAAAGAATAAAACTGAAATAAATAAAGATATTGCAGATCATTTTTGTTTCAGTATATACATAAAGAATAAGAGGATTATGAGATCATAACTAACTGAGCAAATTTCTGTGTTGGAAATTATATAAATGATATAAACTGTCAAATCTGTTGTGGGTTAGGTCTAGTTTCATTTAATGTATTAACATGAAAGGAACATTAAATTATCTTTTTGAAAGTACAGAAAAACTTGTGTTTGATATAACGTAAAAAATTCTTTGTCAGTAAGATTCGAGCAAGGAAAGAATAAAAAGTTTTTTGGGTGTAATGTACTCAGTTTTCATCTGTATTTGTTCAAATTTGCTTTTTATAAGTATTTTTATATATAAAAATATATTTTTTTTCTTTTCCCTCTCTTTCTTCATTGTCTTTTTACGTCTGCAAGATGCAGTTCTCCAGGAGAGAGTAATCAAGGTATCCTGTAGGTGTATATCCTATATATTCAGCAACTACCTATTTGAGAAAAAGAAGTATAATTGGAGATGTGTCAGCTGCATGACTCTGGCATACATCTTTCAGGGAGTGTGCTCCGAAGAGTGACTGTTTCCTTTGATGTTCTAACACACAGCAGAGAGGTGAGGGCATATATGTTAAGTGTTTCTACCTGGCATTTGCTGGAAATCCTATAACTTCTTTACAAAGATTATTGTAGTAGTACAAAGATGTTATGCTGTCTGGAGGTAGAGTACTGGATTGCTTTCTGGAAACTGACATCTGCTGATAGCTAACAGTATTTTTACTGAGAGGCTATTTAACAGTTGTTTCGATGTTTCTTAGTTTGTGCTGGAACTGTGAAAGTTTAATGATTTCTCTGTAAAGTATTTAAAGCTATAGGATGAAATCTTCTGATTGAAAGTGAGGCGAGGAACAAATATTCTACTGATATGTTGTTAAGAACTCATCTCAACAATAGGCAGCGAGTAGAGTCTTGCTCTGCCTAGACAGAACGTGAATTATTAAATTCACCATGCACCAATGTGGTTTCGCAGTGAAAAGTGAGAGGCTTCATCAGAAAATAAGAATCTCAGCAAACTAAAGCTTCAGATTTTAAAGCTAAAGTTTTCATCCAGACTTGACGAGACTTACAGACAGTATGGTTTGTTTGCATTTCCCTATTTGCCTATTTAACTACTAGATCCTCAGAGTAGAATGAAATGGTGATTATATTATCTTTACACCATGTTTCAAAAAGCAGCTAACACTGTGTAACCAGGAAATATCTCAAACAAATCATCACCTTCCTGTGTGGAAATTAGAAGTTTTCATGAGCAGTATGCTCTAGTTGATGCTGCTTTGAGCAGATAGTTTGGAATATACAATCTCCAGAGGTCTTTAGCAACGGATTATTCTTTAAAAAGTAATTGAATAGTGTTAAATAATAATAATTTTAAAACAAGTAGGACAAGTTAGATACATGCATGTTTCTTTAAAAAGTATTTGACATTCATCTAAGGGTTCAATTAAAATTTGTATTTTTACAGTACATGATGAAGGCTAGGTACCTTCGCACAGGATCTAAAGATTGACTCAGCACATGTATGGAACTTAAGAAACAGCTAGTAAATAGACAGTAGAAAATACTGAGGACAAGGTTACCTTTTGTCCTGTCATTGGCACTAGGAGTATTTTTGCTATTCATTTGGGTCTTTATCCCAGATGCCATTCATGGAGATAGTCACCTATAATCCTTTGTTCTAAGTATGTGTCGTGTTTAGAGAAGAACAAAGTGATGACGATAGGGCAGATGCCACACCATGTCTTCAAGGCATCCTAGTTATTACAGCATTTGTTCAGGACGTATGGCAGCTCAGTTCAGTTCTCTTCTCTGCCTTAGGCAAATGTGCATCAATCAATGATTCTATAATGGGGCACTTAAAATCCCCTTGTTGAAACAATGTCACTGTACATATAATAAATCAAGACTTACAGGACAGAAGGAGAAAGTATAAAAGTGAAACTGAATCTGTGGCTATTTATGAAGTTAGTCACCTTGAGAGGAGACAAATCTTTTCTTGCCTGATCCCAAGATAATTTCTATAATTTTAACGATGAATGTATAATGTGCTTAATTATGAAAAAGACAGGCCATTGTAGAAGATTGATATCAGAAAACTTTGATTTACTTAGTCTTAGCTTCCATGCTTAGTCTGCGGAGTGGATAATAACCTAGTGTAAGTATGTACTATTCATGGCAAATTTGGTATCACATTGCATATAATGAGATAACCCATGATATTGACTTTCTGACATTGAATCAGTTTCCAGCCAACACATAACTGTTTTTTTCTGAGTAGTTACATTTAGGACAAATTTTGTCAATCAAACAATAATGTTGTATTAAACTCAGCACGTTTTGTGAGACGATCAAAGAAATATAATGATCAACACACTGTTATTCACTCATATAAAGTCTCCTTTTTTTCAGACTCTCATTCTACTAATTTTTTTTTCTCTTTTATTAACAGGGAGGGTTAATTAGGAAATTGGGATTTCTGGAAGTGCCTTTTTTCTCACAAAAAATAGTTTTCTGTCGTGCAAAACTTGTCTTCTCTACATATTCATTTGGACTGGATGATCTTGTAGGTCTTTTCCAACCTTGGTGATACTATGATTTTTTGACCTTTCAATACAAGTTACATACCTTTTCCTGTGGATCATCCATTACAATCCAAATTGAGCACTTTTATGTAGTGTTTATGCCTGGCATATGAACCGTGCATGTAATCCACATCTGTTCTTTGGTCAGTGCTCATACCTAGCACAGGAACCTCTCTGCTGGAAGTGGGGACATGGACACACTGTGGTATGCCACATTCCCATGCCAATGGTCCCAGCCCTAGTGGGGATCAGTAAAATCCTCATACCTCTGCCTCACTTTGATGGAGTCTGGGATTTTCAGAGCAGGTCTTGGTGTGGATGAAGGATGGGGACCTGGTGTGGCAGCAGAATATGATAGTAGTCAGCTGGATCTTGTGGATGTTACGGCTGCTGGATAGGTGGATGTAAAAAGCTGCAGGACACTGTCCTTCATGAACTTTTGCCCAGAAAAGCTGAAGAGTTCTCCATCTGTAGAGATACTTAAAACCGGATTGAACATAATCCTGAGCAACCTGCTGTAACTTACCATGCCTGATAAAGAGGTTTGAACTAGATGCTCTTTATGTCCCTTCCAGCCTAATTCTGTGAATAAAGAGCATTATTGATCTTTTTAGAAATGGATTCCCTTCCATATTGAAACCTGTCGAAGATGTAAATAGGAAGACAGAATGCATCAGCTCTATACGTTTATTTGTTACAGGCATGTTTGATTCATAAGGCTTCAGTAAATGACTGTTCCTCAAAATGATCAACTCATTAGAACTGGTTCATCAGTTTCCTAGATAGCATTCTACACTCAGGTCAACTTAGTTCTGTCTCTTGGTGAGTAAGCTAGCAAGAAGCTGGTCAACTCTTGCCTCAGACTGTAAGTATTTCTTTCAGATATCTCTTTGCTTCTCATCTGTAGACTTACACTCTATCATACCAGAATCCTGTAATATTGTCTCCAATTGAATAGATTTGCTTTCTATTTGGATTCAGGCGACCCACACTGTTAATCTAATCATAGGTCCCGCACTGAAAAAGTAATGTGCAAAATGTTAAAAATAATTGAACTGACCTTGTCTTAAATTAGGGAAATGATATATTTGTTTACAGGAACAATAATGAATATTTAATTCATTTTTATTCTTATACTGAGTTTAGCTGAACAATAAAAATGGATCCCTAACACGTTTCTGTGTCATCATGAATTAAGGTAATCAGTATAATTCCTTGACAAGCTGCCAGCCCTCATCATTAGGTGCTTTTCTGATGCTCATAACATAGAGGATTTTTAAATCTCATCAGCTGCATAAGCCTTCTTTGTCAGACAGGAACGACATTAGTAATGTCTTTATTTATTATATGAACATGGCAAACATGAAATTAACATGATTCGTAAAGCATATAGTAAATGCCTGTATGTCCATAGTCCTTTTTGAAGATGTTCAGTATTGGCACCTTGTATGGCAGGAACTTTTGATTATCTGTGCTGTTTGAAATTCTACAGAATTTTGTCCTCTTCCTTACCTCTAAAAAAAAAAACAAACCAAAACACTCAACTGAAAAACAAAAAACAAACAAAAAAGAACCCTGATATAAAACCTCTCTGCTTTATGTCAGATTTACACGATATTTTAAGCATAAGAAGTACTGGGTTTGAGAACAGATTGAATAAAAATCTTGCATACTTCAAAAGACTGTTCTGAGAAGTTTTGGTGCAGCAGAATTGCGCAGGTTTTGACTGATTCAGACGCTCTTCAAACTTCTGAAGTGAAAAAATTGGATTCAAGGGAAGTTTTTTAGACAGTTATGTCTTCTCCTGCATTACAATTAATTTTGCTGCTGGATGAAGCTTTCTTACACAGTATTCTTTCCTATCTTGTCAGTTTTAGTTACAGTATAATATTAAGAGAGCTTTTGAATCATTGGATTTTCCATCTAATTGCAAAGCCATTACAGGCATGATATGGCAAGAGCACATGTATACTTTACTTTAATTGCAGTCCAGCCACCTTTGCTTCTTTTTAACTTACTCTTAAACTCAGACAAGATACCTCATGATATTTTCCATAAACTAAAATGTCATTCTTGGAAACTTAGATACCTTTCAAGTATTGCAGAAACACAGACATATTTCTAAGCTGATTCTAATGCCAAATGGGAATCAAAAGAATAAGTACCTTTTAAATAATGTCAAAATGAGTTGTTTTCTTGTCTCTTTCAGGAAGATCTGGTGACAATAATTTTGACAAAACATTTTTCATCAAAAAATCTTGAGTTGGTAAAACCAAAGTTTTTCACAGAAATCTCTCTTTTTAATTAAAAAAAATCATAATAATGTTGTTTGGTGTTTTTTTTTCAGGTTTCAGAATAGATTTTCTAATTGAGCCCCGACAAATGGAGGTGCGCCTACCATTGTGATCACTGCAAATTAGCAGGCATAGATATAATTCTTTCACTTTGAGCTTCAGCATGTGGGTGAGCCTTGGCCTATCACTTTCAAGGTGGCTGTCCTTAGCACTTGAATGCTGGATTTTAGGGTAAATCTCTCTTAGATTCCCTCCTTCATATTACTTTTGAAGTTTCTAGATATCATAGTTTTTCTCTTGCATGAAGATAAAACGAATTTTAAAATGACAGCTATGTTTACTGAAATTATTATGTTTTCAGGTACGTCTATTTGTCAGAATGGAAAAAAAAAACACATAGGAGGATGTAGTTAGGAAGACTCATGCTGTATTTGTGATATTCTGCGAGGGCCGCTCTGAAAGTAATGCCTCCTATTTTATAACGTTGACCCATGATATCAGAGGCAGATTTTGATGGTATGACAATAGAGGCTGAACCTTCCTGACAATAATCCAGTACATTTTTTTGCTGTGCAACAGATGGCAGCAGAGGAGCAGTCTGATAAAATGGCATCTGATGTGGAAGTACATATGAAGCAAAGGTTTGTCATTGAATTCCTCCATGCAGAAAAAACTTGCACCCACTGACATTTACTGACACATGCTGAATGTTTATCTACACTGAACAGTGGATGTGAACACTGTGACATAGTGGCTTGTACATTTCAGCAGTGACACCATCATAGCAGCTGTGAAACAGTGGATCAGTTCTGCTGGTGCAGATTTTTGTAAGCATAGCATGCAGGCTCTTGTTGATTGCTGGCAAAAATGCATAGCTACTGGTGGTGACTGTGCTGAAAAAATAATGTTTTGTAGCAGTGAATATGCTCTATCAACCGATGTTATTGTGCTCTTTGTATCTGTTGTATTTTCTGTGGAAATAAATAGGAGGCATTACATTTGGAACAACCTATGTGCTAAGCCTCAGATCACAGCTCTGTGTTCATTCATAACACATTATCCTCCTTGACTAATGTGTAATTACCTCCATGGCACAGGTAGAAAGCTTGAGCATTTCTGCTCTTAAGATCTCACAAGGAAAATGAATCCTAAGCCTTAAGACTAGAATTGATATGAGTTATTGATCAATCAAATGAATATTTTTTGTACATTCTACATATCAATACAAATTCTCCACCTACCATACTATGCTAGTTCTCTCCTAAATAAATTTTAGCTTCTCACATTCTGTGTGACAGGAAAGGATTTATGTCAATCAAATAATCAACCACACAGTTCTGGATGTTCTAAGTAGTAAAGAAGGTTAAAATTCGTGATAACATGTTATTACAGTGGACTGAGAGCAAATAGTACGCAATATTATTTTTTCTAAATTAATCTGAGGCACTCAAAATTGTGTAAGATGATTGTCAAGTAGTCAATTGTGCATATGAAAGTATATATAAGTTTTCACTGTCAGCTGGGATTCTCGCATCCCTGAACTTAACATCCCTGAATCTGAACTTCTAGGTGGTAACTGGGGGAGCAAACTCCCCCCATGGTAAGAGTGGAGCAAATCTGAGACCAACTCATGAGACTGAATGTGTACAAGTCAGTGGGTCTGGATGACATGCATCCCAGAGTCCTAAGGAGCTGGCTAATGTGGTTGCTGATCCACTCTCTGTGATATTTGAAAAGTTGTGGCTGTCAGGCAAAGTCCTCAGGGACTGGAAAAAGGGAAACATCTCCCCCATTTACAAGAAAAGGAGCAAGGAGGACCTGGGGAACTGCAGGCCAGTGAGACTCAAATCTGTGCCTGGGAAGATCATGGAACAGATCCTCCTGGAAGACATGTTAAGGCACGTGAGGAATGAGTGGGTGATTCAGGAAAGCCAGCATGGCTTCACCAAGGTAGGATCATGCGTGACCATTCTGGTGGTCTTCTATGATGGAGTGACAACACTGGTGGACAAAGAGATGGCAATTGATGTCATCTGCCTGGACTTTTGCAGGGCCTTTGACATGGTCACCCATCACAACCTTATCTCTAAATTTGAGAAGTGAATTTGAAGGGTGGACTATTTGGTGGATAAGGAATTGATTGGAAGGTAAAAACCACAGGTCTGTGGACAATGGCTCTATGTCCAGGTGGATGCTGGTAATGAGCGGTGACCCCAAGGGTCAGTCTTGGGTTCGGTTCTCTTTTTTTTTAAACTTTAAAAGCAGGCCCTTGTGAACTTAATGATATTCAAAGAAGCAAAGTGCAAGATTTTGCATATGGGTTGATGTAATCCCAGATATGTATACAAACTGGGATAAGAACTCCTTGAGAGCAGATCTGCTGAGAAGGATTTAAGGGTTGTGGTTGATGAAAAACATAACATGAGCCAGCGGTGTGTGTTTGCAGCCATGAAATTGAATGGTATCTTAGGTTCTATCACAAGAGATTGTCAACATTTTACGGGCTGATTCGGTCCAGTTCCATGATGACTGGGGCGAGGGGAACCACTGGCACACACCCAGGGAAAGGGAAAAGAGAAAAAGGGAGAGGGGAGGGAGATGAATCTAAAAACAAAACAATGGCAATGATCTGAGGAGGAAAACTATTTTACTAAATAAGATATTAGAATGCAAAATAACACAATATAATACCATATAATTGGAATTGAAGCTAATAAATCAAAAAATGAGAGAGAGTGAGAGTGTTTGAAAACCAAAGTTCTTACACTAATGCTGAAGGTGGGATGGCTAGGAACACACACTGCTGGGATGATCTGAAAGGGAAAAGAGCCTCTGTCTCATGACTTGCCATCAGTTTTTTATCATTTCCTCTGAGTGGAAAATGGAAAAATGAAAAGCAACACAAAGTCCTCCAAAGTACATAGTTCTTCTCTTCTAAGACATGTATACCCAGAACAATCGATGATCCATAGAGCTGGAGCATTCGCTCTTTGACTCCCAATACACTACCTGATGTTATGATGTGGAGTACCAATAAAAAAATCATAAAACCATGACAGAGAGATGTCCAGCAAGGCAAGAGAGGTGATTGTTCCCTTTCATTCTGCCCTCATGAGGCCCCAGCTGGACTACTGCATCCATATCTGGGGCCCTCAGAGATGTAGAGATTTTGGAGATGGTCCAGAGGAAGGACAGAGAGATGATCCGAGGGCTGAAGCACCTCTCCTGTGAAGACAGGCTGAAGGAACTGGTCTTGTTCAGCCTGGAAAGAGAAGGCTACAGGGAAACCTAATTTAAAGGGAGATTACAGGCATGAGAGAAATTTAACTTTTTATACAGGTAGATAGTGATAGGACAAGAGGGAATGATTTTCAACTAAAGGAAGGGAAATTTAGATTAGGTGTTAGGGGGAAGTTTTTTACTGAAAGAGTGGTGAGGTACTGGAACAGGTTACTCAGAGAGACTGTGGATTCCCCCTGTCCCTAAAGGTGCTGCTTAAGACCGGGTTGAATGGGGCCCTGGACAATCTAATCTAGTACTTGATCTAGCAGCTGGTGACCCTGTGTGGCAGTGGGGCTGGAGCTTGATGATCCTTGAGGTACCTTCCCACCCTGGCCATTCTATGATTGTGTGGTTCCATGATAATGAGATACATTCCTTGCACATAAATTTAATGCATCACTATGACTGTTTGGAGTGATTATCTAAAAATTAACTGCTTAGAAAGAAATTACCTTTGAGAAAAATATTTTTGACAGCCAAAGTGTGCATAATTTTTATAATTAAAGTAAGCTGAAGTGATTGATTTTTTAATGATATATATCAAATATTGTTACTGAACATACGTCTTTTGATATATGGCTGCTAACTGACATTTCATTCCAAAATAAAGTGATTACAAAGACTTTTAGCATCGCTGGTATTTCCATATGGATTTAAGATAATCTTTTATTTATTTATTTATTTTAATTTATTGCTGCACTTATTACATTACTGTTCACAGTTCACATTGTACGTAGATCCAGTTGTTAAGGATGGATGGCCTTTGGATATCTGTTTTTACTCTGACTGAGAAACTATAAAATCCTTTCTAGTCAGCCATTGCTGAGCATTGAATGTGTTCATGTAGAATGTAGAACTGGCAGATCCTCTACATTTCTTTTAGTATGTGAGTAAGCAAACCTGGAAGGCATATTTCTCAAAGGAAAGGAAAACATTCTTCTAAAAATATGTCGGCCAAGTCAAATTCAGAGGGGCTGCCTTCTTAGAGATTGAGACTTCTTTTAACAATATATTTCTTAGATTTAGTGCCACACTGAGCCAGGTATTTGTAGCCAAGAAGCTAGAGCTCCCTATAAGCTATTGTCATAATGTGGACAGAGATGAGGAACGTGCCTAAGGAACGGGCAGAACTGGGCTAAGCGGGCTGCCCTGTACTGTTACATCAGAAACAAAGTACACACACCCATGTGCACGTCTGTGGACACAGATCTCAGAAAATTGGGAAGTCGTTATTCATATCAAGAGGGCATTAAACTAAGTGGAAATACATAGTTGGCTTCAGTCAAAACAGGTGTTTATTCAGTAAGTGGAACATGGTTTCTGAGAGAAAGTGCTGTTTGCTGTTAGAAAAGTTTGCTTTGATTTTCTGTAGAGTCAAATAAATCCACCTCTGCGGGGATTTAATTTTTCAATCGTTTTTGCTGTTCTAATGTGATGCTCACTTCACGCTCCTGACTCAAATGGTAGAAAGTGAGTGTTTGACTTTGACTTTTTCTATGATACCAAGGGTGGCAGGAAATGGCCCACTGCTATTATACAATCAATTCAATGGGTAGCTGCGGGGTGCTGGCATACCACAGCCTGTAGCAGTGCTGACAAAGAAAAAACACACACAGTGTCTGTCTTGGAAAATGTACAAATCAGATAGAATGAAATGACCCAGAAGGGGATATAACATTTAATTTGGAAGCAGGATCTTACGATGTAGGCTGTTTTGTAAGACACTTGTTTTCTTGTACAACATATTCTGAAAAACTGTGAAAATCTGTCCTGTTTCCTTCTAGATGCCAACCCTTTTTAGCCCAAAGGTCCTGCACATTATTCACATGTATCTGCACTTGCTGGTAAACATGTAGGCATAACTACTGACTGGCTTTCTGCCAGAGCCCAGGCGCAAGAATACCTATTACAGTACCTGCCAAACAACACATCATGGGGGATATGCAAAATGATGATATGCTGCTGGTTTCTGGACCCTCTCTAGTAATGCATAACAACTGTTTGCAGGCGTCCAGACCTCTGCATTGCACAAAGGGAATCTGAATGACCACAACTCTGACATTTAATGAGAAAGAGAGACAAATGAACCACCACCTACAAAGCAGTCTAACATATAATGTTTCCAATCATTAGGTTGCTCCAAAAGTAACGCCTCCTATTTTATTATGTTGAGTCACAGTGTCGTGAGTGGATGTTGTTGGTATGGCAGTATAGGCTGAACCTTCTTGCCAGTACTGCATTACATGTTGTTGCCATATGACAGATGGCAACAGAGAGGCAGTCTGACAAAATGGCGTCTGACCTGAAAATGTATATGAAGCAAAGATGTGGCACTGAATTCCCCCACCTATTGATATTCACTGATACTTGCTGAATGTTTAGGGAGATCAATCAGTGGATGTGGTCACAGTGAAACAGTGGGTGGTGCATTTCAGCAGTGGCAACAGTGGGTCACTTCTGCTGGTGCAGACTTTCATGAGGACAGTACGTGGACTCTTGATAGCAAAAAATGTATAGCTAATGGTAGTGACTGTGTTGAAAAATAGCATTTTTTATCAGAGAACATTTTCAAATAGTGTTATTGTGCTTTTTTACTTCTGTATTTTCCATGTAAATAAATAGGAGGCATTACTTTCAGAGTGACTTATATACGTTTTGTCAACAATATTTAAATTCTATACTGTAGTTACCTTGAAAAAACTTGATAACCTTGATCATCTTATTAATAGTAATATTGCAAGATAGTAGCCAAGAAAGATCTTAAATGGAAAGAAAAATACTGAATAATTGAATGGACTAGATGAACATGAGATGATTGAAAAAAGTTGATAAAGAGAGAAAGAATGCAAGAATTTAGTTCTCAGGCTAGTGAATCGAATTTGTTTAAATTCCATATTTTTTATTTCCCTGAAGGGGGAACCCTATGTGAAACGCTGCTTCCATCAACATCAATAACTCATTTGAGGAAAAGATCAGATTACAACATGAACTCTGTTAATGTAACATCTGTATTGACACAGTATAATAATGTTAGTAGTTGAGTAGTTGTAAGTCAATAGCAAAGAAAATCAGCAGGATACGTACATAATCTGACAGCATATAGACTGAACAGTTCAGTGGAAGACAATATTTTTGTTGTTGTTGTTGTTTGTTTTTATTTACTGTATATTGGTTTATATGCACAGACCTAGTAACTTATTGATATAGATCAGTGACTGATAACACATTTGTTTACCTCCTTCTCTCAAATGGTCTTCAGAAGAACATAGTTTCCTATATCGATTCTAAAGGCTAGCAAATCTAGATAAAGCTACTTTTCTAAGAACACCTCTAATAGAAGACAGTTTCCATTCTTGACATTCTGAAGCCTGCTAGTCCATTGTGATTAATGTGCAAAAAGATGTTAAAGATTTACCTTCTCTGGTTACTGTGTGACTGCTTTAGCTATTTTTCTTTGACACAAGTCAGAGCAGCTATGTTAGGAACAGAAGTTCATTATATAGTCAACAGAGAGCAATAGACGTTGCAACGGGAGAGTTCAGAATGCTTAAAATTAATGAAATTGGTATTCGAGTAGTCACTACAATCAATGGAGACTAAAGCATAGGTTGTGTTGTGCCTCATTTAGCACTATTGAGTTCAAGTGGAAACTAAACATTCGTTTTGTTGATTGTTAAGGTAGTCCACCTGTAACTGAATGAGACATTATAGACATTAAAAGCTAGATGAGATGGACTTCAGTACCTTTGTCTTTCTTCAGCTCAGAAAAGACATAGTCAATGCATTAGCTCCTGAATTGGTAGCCAGGGATACCATATTAATATACCCAAGCCTGTCTGCATGGATTAGTGTAGGTGACAGATCTGATCTCTCTGCAGCTGTTCCCCTGCTAAGGAGCTTTAATTTAACCTTTAGCAAAGTCTTTGATTGCTACCAGTTCCCTCAACACAGATCTAGTCTGGTAGTCATTTAGCACAGAACTGCAGTGTGAGTTAGCAAATGAAGGTGCAGGAAGACCATAAATAATTGGATTGGGAAAGTGCCATGCATGGGAGCATGATAATCCTATTCTGCAGATCTGTTGAAAATTTCAAGTCTGTCTCTTCTCTAAATCAGCAATAGAACCCAAGGGAAAGGCATGAAGCTTTAGCAGGGGAGGTTCAGGTAGTATATCAGGACCCAGTTCTTCACCAGGGGTGGTCAATCACTGAAACAGTCTTCCAGGGAAAGTGGTCATGGCACAGACCTTTCTGGAATTCAAGAAGTGACTGGACAGTGCTCTTGGTCACACGATCTGATTTTTGGATGGTCCTGTGTGGAGTCAGGAGTTAGATGCTATGATCCTTGTGGGTCCATTCTAAATCAGGATATTCTATGATTCTATGATTCTGTGATTCTAAATTTTCAGAGGCTTACTATTTTCCTTGTGCAATTTGCACAATTCAGGATGGCTGTGTACAAGTAGTTTAATAAGAAATGTTTGGATTTCAGAATAAATTCAAACCATTTAGTAAATTTCAGTGCTCTCTTCTGAGTGCAAACTGGGATTAATACTCGCATGTCTGTAGAATTTATAAGAAATTATTGCCTATCACTATTCTGCTTCAAAATAAATGACTCATAAAGTTGATGTTTGCAAACCTCAAGTTTGGAATCTGAAGGCCTCCTAAACAAATAAAAGAAAAAGTGAGAAGAGAATGCTGGTTGAATATTTAATCCTGGAAAGTATTTGCTCGTTCGGTGCTTAGTATGCATATGCACTAAAGTCTGAAGATACCTGAACTACAGGACAGGAGAGAGATTTCTAAGCACAACTCCATAACATATTCATATAATGTTTAAAAAACATATATCATTTCGAGTGAAGTACCAGTGTTAGCTGCTGGTCCTACTTAGAACTGCTGCTATCTATGGAAAGAAAACAAGGGTCCGACAATGTTTTCATGAGATGGTTTAGCAAATAGTTCCATTTTGAACACACTGTTCTCAGTGGAAAATTGTTCCAGATTCTCACCAGTCTGAAAATCTTTCAATTTACAGTGTCAATATATTAATGGCAAGTTTCTATTTAACTGCTTACACTTATGCTGTTTAAAATAGATTTGTTTTTCTCCTCATTATTTACCTTCAACTTATATTTACCGAGGGTAAACCTTAAAACAAACCTTGTATATATGTGATGTTATTTTTATTATTTCTCCAATTAGAAGGCTTTGTCAGTTGAGATCACAGTGTGAAATATTGTAAAAGTTTCTCTTCCTTTAATGCTAATCCTATTTATAGGTCTGTGTTATATTTAGAGAATGATGATGGCAGATGAATTATTTGCCAATGAAAAGCTGTCTTTGAACTGTATTGTATTTTAAATCCTGAACTTCATTATTAACAGAATGTAAAAATGTTGGCAGTGGAGTACACCATTTGGATTGAAGCACAGCATTTGGAATATAAAATCAATTAACTTATATATCAAGAATAACTGACTTGCTAGAAGTCATATCAAGATATGACAGACATCTTCCTCTTCAGGGTTGAGTTTCACAAGGCTGTCACCCAGTTTTTCTGCAAGATCAATGTTAATATAAGTGTCAATTAAGATTTGCCTTTTTACAAAAGCACCATATTTCTGCCAACTCTGCTGATACATGTAGAAGTGTGAGTGAATGTAACTTACAGACCAACAGAACAAGGTTTCAGTTAAGTGCAGGGGAATCTAGATAGCACACCCACACTCCAGTTTGTAAAAATGGGATGTTGGATCTGACCTGCCTTCTAACAAATCTTGAAATGGAATTGATGCTAGCTAGGTCTTGTTTGCTGCTCAGATCTTCTGAAGATTAGACAGCCATGTATATTTAATGGCTTCCCTTGTGCGATGGCAAAACAAACCACACAGTTTCTTCACCGTTAGTGATTTTATTCTGTTGCATTGGATAAAAATAACTGGAGTTGAGGACACTGTCACGTATGAACTATTTGAAGCCTTTCCTTTGAGAACTTAGCCTCTGTGGAGACAGAAGGAACAAAAACTCTCAAATGAGTAATGGTTGGATGCTTACATTGTCATAAGATGGTGTGAGACCTGGAAGCTCACAAGCTGAATACCAGGAGCTACAGGGGATCACCATGGGTCCTGCCAGCCAGACCCTATCCCACAGACCCCAGTCTGGGCAGCTCTTAGACTAGGGCACCAGGAATCTATGTGGCAACATCAACATGTGCGTCAGACTGGGCTCACTGGGGCCCAGGGCACTGCTGTTGGTAGTTCCTGCTGGAGACTGATTTTCCTATGGCATTACTGATGCAGAGACTGCTGACCTGTGCTGATTTAAGGTTTCTGAGCCATGGCACAAGGGTGGAAGAAAATCCCAAGTTAAGCAGGGTAGGGTCATTGTCCTCAGGGCTCTGACGAGGAATGACTTGTATATAAAACATAAAATGTCATTGTGTTATTATCAGAAAGAATGGTTACATGGTTACTAAACTTCTGGGCTCATGAGATATATTGCCCATCAAATTATCTGTTTCTACTTGTTCTTTGAGAAGTTCACATAAAAGTACCTTACTAGCAATGATATATCAAAATGAAAATGGTGATCTATATATAATTGGTCTGATCGATACTAGAGTATATAGAATCATAGAATCATAGGGGTTGGAAGGGACCTCAAGAGATCATTGAGTCCAGCCCCCCTGCCAAAGCAGGTTCCCTACACCAGGTCACACAGGTAGGCATCCAGGCGGGTCTTGAATATCTCCAGAGAAGGAAATTCCACAATTCCCTTGGGCAGCCTGTTCCAGTGCTCCATCACCCTCATTGTAGAGAAATTCTTGTGCGCATTCGTGCGGAACCTCCTGCGCTGCAGTTTCTGTCCATTCCCCCTTGTCCTGTCTCCACATACTTCTGAAAAGAGTCTGGCCTTGCCACATTGTCCCCCACACCTCAGATATTTATAAAACTGGATCAGGTCCCCTCTCAGTCTTCCTTTCTCAAGGCTAAAGAGACCCAGTTCACTTAGCCTTTCTTCATAGGGGAGATCCTCCAGGCCCTTCACCATCTTTGTGTTTTATATCTTTATAATTTCAAAAATAATAAAAAAAAAACCCCTCAAAATATTAATGTCATTGGTTCTCATATAAATATAATACAACAGTTACAATTTTGTTTGTTTACTTACCTACAAGGTTTTTTGGTTTTTTTTTTTTTTCATTTATGATTTCTTGTACCAACTTCATAAATATGACATCAAAAGCCATTTCATTGAAAACACTCAGATAAAATACGGGACAACTTTCTACCACAAAATGGAAAAGCCTATGAGAACAGATAAATTTGAATTGTGAGCTGGGCAGTCTCAATAAGAAATTACATATCTTTGGAGTTTAATTGCAATAGAGCCTGTCACAACAAGATTAACGATGAGCAGTTTTTCACTTCAAACTATTGCAATTGAATTAAGATAATACCATTATTCTGAGAGAGATAAGGTCAAGAAAATGAGGCAGAAGTGGGGGGAAAAAAGTAGACAATGTAATGATATTAAAAGAAAGAAAAGTTCTACAAAAGATCAGGATCTTCAAATGCTTTACAAGGCATATATCTACAAATGACATTTTATAAAATGCTATATAAAATAAGGAAGAAATATGATAAAATGTGTTTTTTATGTATGTTTTTGTTGTTAACCATGTAACACTATGGGATCTAGTACCATTTTCAGTACTGTAAATATGCATTAGTTTGGATCTCTGCATATGTTCCTCTTTTCTAGAAACAGGAAAAAAAAAAACTCTTTTAGAATGCATTTATTACTTTTTCAAGTAGATATATACCAGCACTTAGATGCAGAGAGCATATTCATCTGTATAATAGTGATAAATTACGAACTATAAAATTTGAGGTTAATTTCTAGTCCACTGTGCTGCTGCCATGAAAGTCACTGTAGTGTGTCCTCATAGCTGACTATACAAAGGCAGTAGCCCTTGCCCTTTCCCTTAGGGAACAGACATTTAAAGAAAAAAAATCTCAAAGAATTGTCACCTCTTCTATCTCTGAATACAAGAAGATGTAGTAGGTCTTAAAATCTTAGAATAATCGTGCAATCATAGAGTACGCTGAGATGAAGGGTATCCACAAGGGACATTGAGTTCAGCTCCTATCTTCACACAGGGCCATCTCAAAATCAAACCCTGTGTTTGAGTGCACTGATTTTTGTCGGGCTTGGTGTCATGACCACTGCCCTGGGGAGCCCATTTCAGAGCCCAGCCATCCTCCTTAATACTCATCCACACTCGATGCAGCTCCATACCATTCACTCGGGTCCTATTGCTGTCACCAGAGATCAGCACCTGCTTCTCCACTCTCCTTGTGAGGAACCTGTAGGTTGTCATGAGGCCTCTCCTCACAGAATCACAGAATTGTAGGGGTTGGAAGGGACCTCTAGAGATCATCGAGTACAACTCCCTGCTGAAGCAGGCTCCCTAGTCCAGGTTGCACAGGTAGGCATCCAGGAGGGTCTTGAATGTCTCCAGAGAAGGAGGCACCACCACCTCTCTGGGCAACCTGTGCCAGTGCTCTGTCACCCTCACTATGAAGAACCCACGCATATTTGTGCAAAACTTCCTATGCATCAATTTGTGACCATTTCCCCTTGCCCCATCACTACACACTGCTGAGAAGAGTCAGGCCTCATCCCTTTGCCTCCTGCTCCTGAGATACTAATAGACATGGATCAGAAAATACAGTCTCCACATATTATGTCGTGAACATTTGGTCAGAAAAGAAATCTTCCACTGCTCACATGAATGTGAAAGTGGAAGTGAAATGCTCTACATGTTAACTATATTAGTTAAAATCTTCCGTTAGGAATAGGTTTGCTTACTTGTTTCTCAATTCTTTATTAAGTGCTACGGTGCCATTTAACAGGAACCTAATTGTCTTGGTTTCAGCTGAGACTGAGCTGATTTTCTTCATAATACCTTGTGTGATGCTGCATTTTGGCTTCAGGAGAAGAATAATATTGATAGCACATCACTGTTTAGGTTGTTGGTGAACATTTCAGCTTTTTGTATTGTCCTGCCAGAAAGGGAGCTGAGAGAAGCACAATAAGCTGTGAGGGGACAGAACCACAACAGATGACCCAAACTGGCCTAAAGAATATTCCATGACATAGAGCATGATGAGGATCTGTCATCATGGGGAGTTGGCCTCGGGAAGCAGCTGCTGCACAAAGCTGGTTGGATATTAGTCAGCATGTGGTAAGAAGTTGCATTGTAGGTAGGCAGACAGATAGACAGGTACCTTTGCCATTCTCTTCTTCATTTCTTTTCTGTCTTACTCAGTAGACTTTTTTTCTCAACCCCAACGTTGTGTTTGGGTTTTTTTCCCCAAAACTCTTCCCCATCTCACTTGGGTGTGTAGAGTGAGCAAATGGCTATCTGGTTCTTAGCTGTCTGCTGGGTTAATCCACAACACAAAGAAAAGTGTTTTAAATGACTCTTAGTTATATATTTTTAATATAACTTGCATTTTCTGTGTAGATATCACTGAAGTTCATCTTCCTCTACTCTTAATAATCCTAGCTTTTCCTTTTTTGTTTGTTTGTTTGGTTGGTTTGTTTTGTTTGGTATTACACTACTTAAAAAAATGCATATTTCTGTTCACTCTGTGTGGAATTTATATTTCAAGTTTTAGCCATTGCATTGACTCCTTTTGATACTTTTAAAGGTCTCTGCTACCTTTATTAATATAAATATTTATTAAAAACCTTATAAAGAATGAGTAATGAGTCAAAATATACTATGAATCTTCCTTTAGATATCATATCAGATGTTAAGTATTTTGAGAAGAATTCAAGTTCTTGAGCTCATGAGGATAACTCAAAGAATGATAGTGTAAAAATTGTGATAAATACTTGAAGATGTGTATTCTGGTTTTATTTCTCTATGTAAGAGAATTTTACTGAGGAGACAACAGAATCTCAGTTGCACTTGTCGCTAGTCACATCCAGAAGCAAGCATTGGTCATGTACTTGCAATTTACCTTGTTAGTTCATTTAATTCCCACTGCTTTCAGACTGGATAAATACTGACAGAACAAATTAGTAAATAATATTTTAGCTTTTAATTAAATTAATTTACTTTTTTTTTTAACCTGAAAAAGAACAATAAAGATAGTCTTCCTGCTCACTTCCTGCACAAGAGTATTTGTCTAAGAGCTAGTGCTTATTCTGAGCTATTCTGAATATGAATCACCTATGTGGGCATTTAAAACAATCATCTTTCAAATTCTCATTGTGTGGGAAAAGTTGTTTCACACTCTTGTTGAAAATAACATGTACAACTTTTTACATGCTTATTATTAACTGCTTATTAGAAAAACACAAACCAACCCTTCTTGTTTGATAATGTAATCTACAAGAATAAATCATCTCTCTCAACTGACATTATGTAATATACATTTTCTTTAAATAACTCTAATGCAGGTAGTTGAAGGATCTTCACTGTTGAATTTTTTTTGTTAGTATTGTTATTATTGAAATTATTGTGCTGCCTTGGACCAGGTACTATATATGTTGTACAAATATAAGCAAAGAAAGTCTCATATAAATTCTAAAATATAAGATACAGTTAATAAATTGATAAAGACTAAAGTAAATAAAAGCTTAGAATAAAATGGAGGAGTGGTACTGATGCTTAGTGACCAAAAACACAACAGAGCATGCAAAATCAGAAGTAATACAGAATCCTTGCCCTTTAAAGAACACTCATAAAAAGTATCCGCTGCATTGCTAGAGAATTGCGAGGCATACACATGAAGTTATAGAAGCAAAAAATAGCCTTTTGATCTCTGCTGACTTTCCTTAGTTGCCTCATATCCTCCAGACCTGTCTTCTCTTGTTTTGTGCTTATCTACTTGTCTTTTGACCATATTGATATTTTTTGCTTCACTGCTTTAATGGCTTCTCTCTTTATATTATTCCATATGGTAGACTTTCCAGTGTTTACATAATATGCACTTGCTTTTGTATTTCTTGTTAAAAGCAGTGCTTGGTAATTTTAGGAACAAATCTCCTCAATGAATCTGTGTGAGAAGAATTGTTTTAGCAATGATGTTTCCTTGGAAATGGTCATTTTGATTTGGTTTTAGCTCATTCTTTCTGAATCAGAATCATAGAATCATAAAATCATAAAACGATTTGGGTTGGAAGGTACCTGAAAGTCGATCTAGTTCCAATACTCCTAGTGTGTTCAGGGACACGTTCACTGAAGTGTCTTAAAACCCCATCCCACCTGGCCTGGAACACTTGCAGGGTTGAGGTCATGCATCCACATCTTCTCTGGGCAACCCTTCTTAGAATTTCTTCCTAATTTCTAATATTTATCTACCCACTTTTATTTCAAAGTCAGTACTCCTTTTTCTATAACTATGCTTTCTGATTCATAATCACCAATTTTACTGCAAATTTCATGCTGCATTCTGAATCAGAATCAGAAATTTCACATTCATTTAACAAAATATATTTAGAGTTTATATTCTGTGCATCTACTTTGGATGAAAACCTCTTTATGATTTAGCATCTCTCAGATTCTGCATTTTCCAAACATAGTAGGGATTTGCTTCAGAATCCACCAAACTAGTGAAAAGTGAAAAGGTGCCCAGATTTTTTTCTCAATTTGAAAATAGCCAGATTCTGAAAGTTGAATGGTGTTTGGGTTTTGTTTGTTTATCTGTTTGTTTGTTTGTTTGTTTGTTTGTTTGTTTGTTTTAAAATCATTATTAGAGTTACATTGCTTGATCTTTTTACTGACAATATAGATGGGTAAACTGTGATCCTAATTGACAGGTAGGGAATGGAGGAAGACTGAAAATATGGCCATGCAGTCAAGAAGGAAATTAGGAAGAAGGAAAGAAGAAAAGGAAAAAAAGGAAAAAGGAAAAAAGGAAAAAAAAATAAAAGAAGAAAAGGAGAAGAGAAATAGAAAAAGAAGATACATGTCCCAAATAACCTTATTATCAATGATTGTAAGTATTAAATAGTCTATTCTATTATGAGTAAAAATATTATTAGTAATAATAACCTGTCCAAATAAGAAAAAGACTTTCTGTAGGAAGCTAGTAATGTGACAAAAACCTTTATGTTCTCAACACATCCTCTTGCTATGCTCTGTGCTGTATGACTTGACATTTTCCAAATCCTTGTAGAGTCTTAACAGTTTAGTATAAATGGAAAAAAAAAAAAAAGTAAAAGAAAAAAAGAACTTGGGAGAGATGTCCAAGGAGTTCTGGCTCAACAGATCTTAATTAAGGAAAAATCCTTCTAGATGAGGTTGTCCAGAATCATGTGGTCCCACTGTGGGGAGAGAAAACGAGAAAGCTGCAGTTGCCAGCTATAAAGCAGTTTCAAGTGCAAATATAACAAAATCAGGAGAGAGTTTCTTCATGATTTTTTGCTTTTTGTGTACTTTTTTATATTTATTTTTTCCAAATCAAATATGCTACTTCACAGAAAGAATACACAGGGAATGCAGAGGCTGCTAACAGAAGGCCCAAAGAAGTGGCAGTAGTTTAATTTGTCCTTGTTCATAAGAACACGGACACTTTGTTGCTTCTCTTTATTGATACCATTTCTTATCAGCCCTCCCGACAATTGTTTAGTTTCGTTTTCAGTCAGTTGGCCATCTTTTCTTGTCTCTTGTGACTGGTTTCTTTAAACATTAATCTCTGATGTGGAATTTTGACAGGTGTTTCCAAAAATCTAATTTGTTCCCAACGCTATTCTCCCTTTACCATTGGTTAGCTGCGTATAATTGCTGTTGGTAGTAGTATGATGTCCTATTTTTTTCTCTCTTTTATTTTTCTTTTTCCTTTTAGCATATTTGTGACTTTTTATTATTTTCCCCAAATACACATTAAAACCTTTCATTAAATTTTAGATCTATTTATACTTAATTTAATTGGTGTCTGGGCTGGATACAGTTTTGAGCCTGTTAGAATTTACCTAATTTATTATTGACAAATCTATTGTATTTCTTAAAATTCTTTCACATAGGCTAAATTTGCACGTACACACTTTTCAAACATTTGTAGTTGTTGTATAACATCATTTTGAATATTTTTCCAGGGACATTTTATGATCTATATTCCTGATATCTGTGGATTTTACTAGCAGTGTCATAACATGGTTTATTTCTTTTCTGATGAGCCATTTAGAAACTATGTAAACTATGCGTGTATTGATACATTTTAATTTTTATGATACTGCATCATTTGCTTCTGTAATAGGGTGAGCTGAATTTATTATTTAGGGCCTCCTTCTGTTCTAGGTACTGAATCTTCACTGGCTAAACTATTTCATGATCAGACTCACAGCTTTTTATTTGCACTATTATTTTGATATCACTACATTACACATAGCAAAGAATGGAATTAGAAGACTGATAAATAAAATCTGAGTGACCCTGCAGCAGTGCTCTGTTTCCTCATGGATCATGAGATCTACATGGAATTGAGACCAGCATCACCATGTGGTTGGCATACAAACTCTCTCCCATATCAATATGTGGAAAGTAGATAAACAGTGTCAGTAGAAAAGAAAGAAGGGAAATCACCTACTTCCAGTGCACTGGAGCAGCTAAAGCAAGAAGGTACCCTTGATACAGAGCTAGCTCAGATTGAACCCACTCAAGAAAAATGTGAACAAGTGAGTCATTGTCTCTGCTTGAACATGCAAATATAGCTTTTATTCAATGACATAGTAAACCTAGTTTAAACCAAATGTTTCATTTAAGAATAAAATTATAATAAAAAAATAAAATATGCCTCTCAGCCTGCCTCTTGCATGTTAGCTGAAAACAAGATTTTTTCTATTGTCCAGCAGATAGTAATGAAGAGAACTACTTAAAGGCCATAAGCATGTCTTACATCGTCATGATGATGAATTGTAACAGAAAGACCCCAAAATCCTCTGCAGAAACCACAGATAAGGAGAGAACCTGCAGGTATGTTTACAAACTGTAGTAATGAAAATTAAATAGAACACTGTATATATTTTTTCTGTAAAAAGATATAACTCTTTCGTGTAAGTAACATTCAGTCTAAACCATATTTAAATCCAAAAATACAATATAAAGATCTGCAGGCATACAGTCCAGAATGAAGTCTGAACAAACATGTTCAGATTCCCTCCCCAATATCTCAAGATAGTACCCTGCAAATAATTTCAGATAAAAAAACAAACAGATATTATTGGCACATGAAACTCTCCATTTCTTTTGGCTGATGTAGCTACCTGACATGTTTTTGCGGCTGTAGTGTAGATATGTCTTCATGAAGCAGAAAAGACTGTAAGACATCTAGCACAGTCAAGCACACACATACCCAAACACACCGTAGTTGCAATTAATGTGCATCAGAGTAGCCCTGAGGCCTCCACAGAGAAATCAAGTAAACCAAGAGCTAAGCCTTCTAAGTCTAATCAGCACCTAGACATTGCTACTGAGGACAGCACAACTTAAACCAGCATTGCGACAGATTAACTGTGTAAAATGAGCGGTATTCCTTTGAGATGTAACAGAATAAGACTGAGGTATGTTTGTGTTTAAATGCTTCACAAAGCATATATTTTTGGTGCATATTTCTGCTTTTCTAAAAATGGCCTTACACCCTCATTTTACTTATATTATTAAAAAAAAGAAATAAGAAAGAAGAAAATCATCCCTATCCCTCCTAAGCATAGTTAAAAATAACAACTGATGCTAGTTCATGATGAATTACCAACACCTGTTATGAATATAGCATTAGTTACAGCGTCTGGAAAGAAAGAGTAACTGCAACAGTTATGTGAATAAATCAGAAAGCTTCATTTGCTAATTTATATTGAAGTATTTTTTCTATATACATTGCAGTGGTAATGCATAGAAACCATATATTTTCTTTTCCTTGGGTGTTATAAAACTCTGTTGACAATAAATCTGGAGATACAGGTAGTACTACTCTCTTTAGCACATAAATTTAATAAACAGCAGAGTTCCTAAAAAAATATATAGCAGGTATAGAACTCCTTTCAGACAGAAAAGCAATATAGTAAAAATGAAGTTCTCCTTTTGCACAGTCTTTTTATGATGAGGTATATTGCTCCTCATTCAATATATTCAAAATAGTATCTTTCACTCTAAATCATCTGACAGTATAAACAATATAGATTATATTATTTACAAAATAATATATACAAAATGCAAACCATAATTATTGGTAATTATTGCTTTAATTCATTACTTTCTGATGGTAAAATAAAATATTTCAGAAATGTGATGCAAATTTGAGCACCTATATTGTATAAATAAACTTTATTAAAAAAAAAAAAAGTTAAAAACGTAGGTTTATACAAAGTCGATTTTAAATACCCTGAAAGTAGGATATGCTTGTTACATAGATAATTTGCAGTGATTTTTGTTTGTTTTTGTTTATTTGTTTGCTTTTTTTTACTGAGATAAAATTGATGCTAAATGTCCTCTTAATTCAAGTTGTCCAAATACCATACTTCTAGTGTTTCTCCAAAACAATTAATCCAAATACAGAATATGAAGCAGAAATTTGATTACTTATGCTTCCACTGTTGTAGAAAATAAGATCTATCTTAGACAGACTCTAACTTCAACCTTTCTTTCTCGACTTGATTCCTCCTTTCTACATATTTGTTAATGGAAATACACTGGGAAGTGAGCTAATAATATACCTAACAGTCATTTACAGTTGTGTACATACAGTGGTTAATTACAGCTCACACTGGAGATGAGCATATGGTTTGGCTTCTGCTTCTGCTGTGCTTATGTAGTTCCAATCAGCAGAACAGGTTGCCCAGAGAGACCATGCAGTCTCTTTCAATCCTCAGAGATTTTCAAGACTGAGCAAAACTCTGAGCAATCTGGTCTGATCTCACTGCTGACCCTACTCTGAGCAGGACTTTGAACTGAAGACCTCCTCAGATGCATTCCATGCTACTGTGATTCTGAGTGAGGTTTTTATGAGGAAAATTCAAATACACACAGCATACACACAGCCATATGAGTGAAGCATATCCTTGGAGCGCTGTAGTGTGCCAACTACCTATGACACACTGTGCCACTTTCGAGGATATATGAGCTGCTGATTTTTATGCCAACAAAAACTGCTTTATAATTTCAGAATGAACCCTATGATTTTAGCTACCTTCCTCAGAGAAACAAGGGGCACTCAAAACATGACACTGTTCAGGAAAATTTGCTTTTGTTTCTTACTTAAGTACAATAACAATAACCACTGCTAGAGCTGGAGGAGCTGCATGAAATTCCTGAAGTGACAATTTGGTAGGTAAAATCATATGTAAAGATTCTAACATTTATTCTTTTACCTATAACTTTGGGTACATTACTTTAGTATTTAGTATTTAGTTATGTTACAATGCATTTCATGGAAGTCCTCTTTATATAAATATGTTTGTATATTCACTCATACTTTGACATCTGGAATATCAGTCTGGTTTTTTTCATTTCACCATTTTCCTTGCTCTCAGTTTATCATCCTTCTTCCTTTCATGTCCACTGTAACAGTACATTTTGGCCATGTTCCATCTCCATTCTTCACGCTTAACTAAGCAATCATTCATTTTCTTGCTCCTGTTATGAATAGTTTCTTTTATCCCATTGTGTCCATTTAACTCCTGACCACATTGTTAAAGGAATTACAATTAATTCATCTCCTCTCTAATTCATGTTATGATTTAAATTTATTTCAGTTTATAGATGCAATTCAACAGAGCTGAAAAGACCTTGAGTTTTCTATCTTTGTTGCTGTTCCCTTGTTTCCTCAAAAACTCTTCTGAACTATTAAAAAAAAAAAATCATGAAAATTTTCAGTGACCAAAGCAAAGTAAAAAAACTGCTATCAGATTGTGAGGGTACCAGTAGAGAAACATCTATTTGAAGAGTTTTGTCTCTAAGTGCTAATTTTTTTTTTAAACTGACATGTTCATCTATAGCAGTAGTGATATGTTGCTCACTGTTTAGAGATTGCTCATGATAAAATGAAAAGGGTTTTGTGGGCTTCTTCTGTCTCACCTTGATCTTTATTTGTGTCAGAATTTGCAAGTAAAGCAAGTAAAGCAAGATAAAATAGAATAGTCTTCCCTTGAAAGCCTAGTCTGCAGTAATGTATGGCACTGGTATTTTGAGTAATACCACTTCTGTTTTTAACTCATTACTGAAGCAGTGCAACAGCATAGTGATAAACTACTTTGTGTAGTGGAGTTCTTTCCCTACAAAAAAAAAAAAAAAAAGATAATGCCACACTTACCCAGGAGCACTGAGAGGTACTTCAAAAATATAGCCTCCAAGAACCAAATGTTTTATCTGAAAGGAGTTTTTAAAGATTAGTGTAAGCAATTCTACAGAGTGCTAAAATTTACGCTGCCAAAATTCATTTGAATATGTAAATTTAGAGTTGATATAAGCTATATTTCAGATACAACGTATCAGAAGAACGATAATTTCTGTAGAAGACAAACTGTGGATGTAGAAAATCAACAAAGCCTTCAAAAAACTGCCACTGCGGAGCTCTTGCTGAGTTTACTGCTTGTATATACAAGTAAAAAGCTGATTGCTTTAATATAATTCAACATATCTTATGTCAGTGTATAATCTCTTAAAAAGACACCCTGCATTTAATCAACTCTCAGTAGCCTAAATAAACACAAACCTTAGCTTTCATTACATGACCTTATCCATTTTATTTCTAATCAGAAAGTATTGGCTTTCCTACTTTTCCTTCCCTATATCATTTCTAAATGGAAACTAACCAGAGTACTTCAGTTTTTGTTTTTTTATTTCCCTGACACTTTTCCCTTAAACACATACTATGGGCCTAATTTCAGCTGAATATTTGACACTGCTTGCAAAAATGAGTTTAAACATGGCATATGAACATTTTCCATGGGTGCCCTGCTATTGCATTTGTAGATATAATGCGTCTTCTGTACAGGTTTAAAACTGATCTTAACTACATTGCTAGCTCCAGATTTCAAGGAATAACCTCCCTGAAACCTAACACAAATGGAAGGAAGAAGTACAGTTTTTGATATGCATCTCAGTGAGTTCTCTTTTTTGTTACAGATGGTCCACTTTTCTCCTAGTGAGAACTATCTAGGATCATGTGTAAACACCAAGCTTCAAGCCTACCCAAAAAATCTTTGTAAAACTAGATAGTTTTTATTTCTTTTATGTGTTTTGCTCTTCTACCTTTTTATTATTAATATACTTTTTATTATTTCAATATTTCTGCTCTTGTAAAAGGTTCCTTGAAAATTGATATTCTTATAAAATCCTTCCTGAGAAATAAATTCTGACCCATAGTTTTATGGAAGCCTAAGAAGAAGATATGGAAGAATCTAGAAGGTCTGTATGGACAAGGCACATACATTAACTTGAACAGAAGCCTAAAACTGGAAGATGAACATAAGGTCCTAAGAATGGCAAACTGGCCTTGTAAGAACAGAAGACCTTATCTTATTGGTTATTGAATTAATTTAGCAGTGTAGAAACAGCAGAAGTTAAGGGTTTTCTACCTTGAATTTTTTTTCTACCTTGAATAATTTCTAAATGATAAAAGACAGATCATAGAGCATATTTCAATATTAAGTCTAAGGTAATCAGGACCTTAAAATCTCTAGGGAAGGGACAGTGATTCAAGACTAGACTAAATAAATAAAGCCACTTCATTGATTTCCAAAACTGATCCTGGAAGAATAAAACCAGAAAAAATGAATAGTTTTTCTGTCATCACTGATGGGGAACGCGGGTTATAGAGTTGCCTGTACAGTTGTTTTAAATTACTTAATAATCTGACATAGTAAACCCCAAGTCATAAGGACTGTAAAGGAAACATCTCTGTGATGGAATGAAACCCATGCTCTCTGTATCTGAAGAGTCAGTGAGCATTCACAGCACAGTTGTAGTTAGAAGATAAAGACCTTGGAGGCATCAGTAGAGCACAGTGTATCTTCTGACTTTCAGTCAGTCCTAGGTTCAAATTATGTTACACTATCAAGACACTGACAATTGCTTTTTGTTCATTTTTCAGGGACTGGGTTGTTTGTTTGTAGTGTTTGTAGGTTTGGTTTTGTTTATTTGTTTGTTTGTTTTTTCTATCAACAAAGATCTAACCCTTCCATCAATATAAAACTTCCATTTCTTGAGTCAAAACCAGATATTCTTTAAGAACTGTCACTCAGGATTCCTGGCTGCAAACAGTATGGCAATTTGTAAAATGGAGTAAAATTGCACATTACCATCTAACAGTAGCCAAGAGCTATAATACCTGACCAGGTTCAAAAATCTGAATTTGACTAACTTCCTTTTAAAATAATTACATTGTAACACATTGCTTAATTTGCTAATTGACCACATAATTTGTTTGACATGCACATACACATTTATCAGTGGTTTTCGACACGGGCATAATTGCCACAATTTGGTAACCTCCTGACTTAAAAGAATATTTTGAAATGCAGCTACATGTATGCATTTTACTGAGAAGGCAGTGAGGCACTGGCACAGGCTGCTCAGAGAAGTTGTGTATGTCACATCCCAGGTTGTGTTAAAGGCCAGGTTGAAATTTATAATTGGGTAGTCCATATGCACAAAACCTTGTTTTCAGCTGCTCATAACTCAGTCAGATTTATCAGTGAAATTTCTAATGGCAGTTAAGAAATATGACTTTCTAAAGATTAAGATTGATTCTTTTTTCAATATCAAACATGGTAAAAAAAATTCCTGTGACAACCAATTCTGATGATCTTTTCTTTTGAAAACTAATATCTTTATGATCAGAAAGAGAGAGTAAAATCTAGTTAAAAGGTTCTTGAGGATGAGAAAGAAAAAGGTGAAAATAAATACAGAAGGAAACAGAAATATGATTAAAAGCAAGGAATCTAGTGAGGCTAAGATTACCTGACAAATAATGCAGGTGAAGACAAAGGTGCAAGACCAGAAAGGAAACTCAGAAAAGAGTAAGAAAGAGAAGTAAAAGAGTAGAAATGGGAGAGAGGAGTCAAGCTTCTTTCATTTCAAGAGCAGAAGTAGATGGAGGATGATGTTACAGTTACAGAATTTGAATGCTTTTCTGGAAATTGAATTGTGTCTGTACCTCCACCATTGTGTTTAACTGCATTTAATAAGTCACTTGAACTGTATATTTTAAAGGTGTGTGTTCATAATAGTCTGAATACACTGTACCTAAGTTACAGAAATATTGACTGTTCACAGATGTAATTAAAGTTGATTTGCTGTGCTGTGAATATATGAAGATCCATTAATGCTAATATTATGAAAAATGAGGTCATAGGTATTCTAGGCAGAGATTTTTTAATCTCAGTCTCTCACTGTCTCAGTTCTCTGTCTGTATAGTGTGACGGTACCTACATGTGAAATTGATTTTATTAATGTTTATGAAGCAGTAACACACTCTAGTAATAAATGTTGTAGAAATGCTTATGAGGAAATTAATGATTCTTTCTCCAGAGCAGGCTTTCAGTCTTAAAGATAAGTAATGGAAGGGGCAAAATGGAGAAGACTAGGCACTGAAAGATGAGGAGTATGCAAAATGTTGAAATAGTGTGTGAAATACTCAGTGATCTTGAGAATACCTGAATCCTAAAGAGACTAGAGGTAATTGGATAGCACATCATAACGCATATATGCAGTGGACTGAATTAAGGCTGCAGTGGGGGCCTTTATTCTCACTGAAGGGGTATTTTTATTTTATTTTTTTCCAGTGCTTGATACTTAATTTTTAACGTTGTTCACTTAGTGTAAATTTTTCAGTTAAGAAAACATCCTGCTTCTTCTGCATCCCATGTTACCTGTTTCATAAGACCATATATGATTTAGGAGGACTGGAGTACTCTGATTTTAGTTGCCTCCTGTTAGCAGAACAGTGATAACTGAAACCATTATTCTGTTACCAGTTCTGTTATTCAGCAACTAATATTTTGTAGATCACTACAGATAATTTTGTCTCATTTCTGAAGTTGGATAAATATAATTGCTTTCTTTGTAAAATCCTGTAAGAAATTATGTATAAGACCTGAGTATTAACTAATTAAGAAGATTTTATTTTTTTATATTATTATTATTATTTTTATTAACTATTAAGAAGATTTTTTTCTAAATTCATACTTCCATTACTTGTACATTCATTTCTACTTTCATTTATTTTGATGCAGAATAATGACAAGTACTTCATGTCCTTTAATAGTTAAATAACAAATACAGCTTGTATTCAGTTTATGGTGAAAAAATATTCCCTTTTCCTTTATATTAGAATGTTATCCCCCAAAAATACCCTCTTGAAGCTCTTGTCTCTCCTGAATGTAACAACTCAGCATGTTTTATCCTAACATAATAATACTGATGAATCACTTATCCTGTGTCCATCCAGCCAATTCCTTATCCACTGTATAGTTTACACTTCTATACTTATCAATTTACAGATAATGTAGAGTGGGACCAGGTCAAAGGTATTACAGAAGTCAAGGTGGATGACATTAGTTCACTTTCCCGTATTGACTGAAGATCTCATTACATCATAGAAGACTACTAGATTGGTCAGGCATGATCTGCCCTTGGTGAAGTAGCACTGGCTGTCTCAGATCTTCTCCTCATCTTGAACATGCTTTGATATAGCTTTCAGAAGGATCTTACCCACGATCTTCCCAGGCACAGATGTGAGGCTCACTAGTCTGTAGTGCCCTGTGTCTTTGAACTAGAAGTGATGGGAGTGAAGTTTTTCTTTCTCCAGTCACTAGGAATTTCACCATCCTGACTTTTCCAAGATGATGGACAGTGGCTTGGCAGCTACACCAGCCAGTTTTTTCAAGACTCTGTGATCCTTGTTACCAGGTCCCATCTGATGGGGTCTCCACCTATTTGCAGGTGGCCTCTTTGGACTGGATGCTGTCATGGGCAATCTGGTCATGGTAACTATACAAAACTTTCTTGAATTTTTTTCTTTTTTTCTTTCTGAAAACTTTTTGAAAATCTAAACGAACAAACAAACAACAATGAAACGCCTTTGTGTAAATTCCAGATGGATATGTATTACTGGACAGGATATGAAAACCAGTTTATCAGAGATTAAGAAGGACTCATTGTATTCACAATCAGGAAACACTCCCTTGTTTCAGTGGATGGTACTTCTTAGCCTATGGCAGGAAAGTACTTGTTTGACAAACTTTGCAAGAGAGAACTATGAGGCATTTAACTGGTGTGTCAAAAGGAAAACCTTTTTAGGGCTCTATCGGTGTTTTTGTCCTCCATTAACAAATGTACTCCATAAAAATATATTCCAAAGCTTTGACCTCCAAGGGATTTGGAGTTTTCAGAAGACCGTGTAGTGCCCTGCTATGTTAAGGGCACAGAGCTTACCACTTCTGTCATAAAGACTGGTATCTGTGCCATACCCACACCCGTGTGACTTTAACCCCCTAGAACTAAGTCACTTTGTGAAGTTGCTAGTCAAAGAACCTAATGTTTGGACACCAAGGTACATGCGTAAAATTATTAGAAATTAATCCAAGCATTTGTCTTCACAGTTGTGTGAAATTCTGCCAGTTGATGGCATATTGGCATAGCAGGTTGCAACCACTCTCAATGAGTTCTTTCAGCTCTGAATAAATTCTTGAATATTTCTTTTTATCTAAAATTTTACTTGTGCTATCATTTTCTTGTTAGGAGAGCAAAATTTTAAGCTGATATTTACAGGCTGTAGTCTGTGAAGTTATACTAATAGCTTAATGATTATATGTTAAAATCCTTAATATACTTATTTTGTAACACTAACAAACAACAAAAAAAAAAAAAGGAAAGAAGTAGTCGTGCTTCAAAAGATGGTGTACAATCAATCCTTATTGCAAATCATTGGTGGAAGAATCACTCTGAGTGATGAATTATTCATTTAGACATGTAATTATAATATATGTTGTCATTTTCTGTAATTTATTTGGTAAGGCTTTAGCATTGGAAAAGAAAATACAACACATAAACTTCTGCATTTTTATACCAGAAATACCCTCATGTACATGATTTGTTGTATGTTGGCATTCTGTATTTCCTGAAATATCTGGATAACATGGAAATTGCTCATGGCAGTTGTAACGTGCAATTACAAATTAAGAATTTGTACTAAACAAATTAAAAATTACCAAAACATTTATAAGAACATATAAATTATAAAAAGTATTTTATCTTTTTTTTTTGTATATTATTATGCTTTAAAATAGATAAAGCTAGATTCAAGTGCTAAAACCCAATGAAAGAAATGTGTGTAATAAAACATAAAGTGTAAAATTTTATGGTAGTATAATTAATATTCATTGAGAATTAAGAGAAAACTGTATTTTACGTTCTTCGGTTTCTCATAGATTAATTAGTCAAACTTTATTTTAGTCCTTCTGACTTCTCTCAGTATATAAAATTATTTTTTCAGAAACGTAACTTAGTACATTCTAATGTAATTACTGGACTTTGTATTCTTTAGAAATAATGAATAAAGCAGATCAAACTCTCCCTTTAGTTAATTTCCTCATTTCAGTACCATTATGATGACCTTACAAGCCAGCATCTGGAGGAATTTCAAGTTTTGACTTCCTGTGTTTCTGTGACTAACAAACAAGTCTTATTCACGTCTCTGTCATGTCAAATCCAAACTTTGGATTCTTTCATCACAGGTTTGTTTACTTGGCATCTGGCCTGATGGATGTGGATGGGTCTCGCCGGTCTCCAAGGGTTTCCCCTTGGAGGTTCTTGTGAGGACTTCCTAGAGGAGATACCATTGTGAATTCCCCACATTTTCATTTGGAAAGAATATAGAAATGTTGTCAGGATGTACAGGGATGCAACAAGGAAGGCCAATGCCAACCTGGAATTGGATATGGCAAAGGAGATAAAGGATAATAAGAAAAGTTTTTTTAAGTATGTCATCAGTAAAAGAAAGACTATGGAAATATTAAATGTGGGGGGTGTTCTGGTAATGGGGAATGCAGAGAAGGTAGGATACTGAACATCTTCTTTGCATCAGTCTTCATTGTGGGCTCCCCCTTGGGACTCCTGGACCATGGAGGTAGGTGAGAGGATTTGGGGAATGGAAGGCTCCCCTTTGATGAGTGAGAAGATGGTCAGAGAGTGTCAGTGCAACATCAGTGTATATAAATCCCTCAGTCACACTGGGAAACATGAGCTGAAGGAGTTGGAAGAGGTGATTGCCATTCAGCAAGATCTGGACAGGCTGGAGAATTGGGCAGAAAGGAACCAAATGAGGGTCAATGAGAGCAAGTGTACTGTCTTGCACCTAGGAAGGAATAACCACATACACCAGCTGGGGGATGACATGCCGGAGAGGAGCGCTAAGGAAAGGGACCTGGATGTCCTGGTGGTTGACAGGTTGTACATGAGTCAGCAGTGTGCCCTGCTGGCCAAGAAGGCCAATGGCATCCTGGGGTGCATTAAAAAGAGCGTGGCCAGCAGATCGAGGGAGGTGATCCTCCCCCTCTCCTCTGCCTTGGTGAGGCCTCACCTGGAGTATTGTGCCCAGTTCTGGTCTCCCCGGTAGAAAAAAAGACAGGAATCTCTTCAAAAGAGTCCAGTAGAGAGCCACAAAGATGATAAAGGGTGTGGAACACCTCTCATACGAGGAAAGGCTGAGAGACCTGGGTCTGTTCAGCCTTGAAAAAAGAACACTTAGAGGGGATCTGATTCATGTCAATAAATATCTAAGGAGTGGGAGGCAAAAGGACGAGGCTGGACTCTTCTCAGTGGTGTGTGGTGGTAGGATAAGGGGAAATGGCCACAAACTGAAGCATAGGAAGTTCCACACAAATGTGTGTGGGAACTTCTTCACAGTGAGGGTGATGGAGTACTGGCACAGGCTGCACAGAGAGGTGGTGGAGTCTCCTTCTCTGGAGACATTCAAGACCCACCTGGACGCCTACCTGTGCAAGCTGGGCTAGGGAGCTGCTTTGGCAGGGGGGTTGGACTTGATGATCTCTAGAAGACCCTTCCAAAACCCCTACAATTCTTTGATTCTGTGATATGCTGTCAAATCATAAAGTGCAAATTAAAATAGGATAAAGTTAACTATCTTGATTTTCCGTCTGAATGTTTTAAGTCATCAAACAGACTGTCACACTGAGAATGAGATGAAAAATAGTTTTTTAGCCAAGACAGTTCTAGTAACAACAGTTTTCAAATAAATTGACAGTACATGAAAGAAAGAGTAATAACAAGAAGAAACTAAAAGCTCATGTCACAACAGTGCTTAAACATTATTGGATTTTTTTAAAAAAGAACAAGAATTTGGATCAGAGATCAGAACCCATGTCTTGTCTTTCCACAGCCAGGGCTATGACCAATGGAATATAGATTAAAACTCTTCAATAAATCTTAAATTGTTTTCTGCGAAGAAACTGCCTTCAGCAGACTAGCTTGATAATGCCACAATATAAAATCAACTCAAGATAACGTTTTTAGGAGTTTGGAGGTGTGAATTTTGATCCTTACAAGAAATCCGAACCTTGACATCTGTAGCACTTGACTGGTGTGCTTCCAGGGAACAATTCTGTTTCCCTGTTATGCTTTCTACTTTTATTTTGAATATTTAGGCTGTTGTTACTGCTTCTAAAGGCTAGAGTGGTTCTATCACAAAAAAATGATTTCTTGCCAACATAGCATTCTGTCCTAGAGCAAAAGTTATGCCAGTTCATGGGTTAAGTTCAATTTCAAGGGAGGCGTATGATGCACTGGCTGAAGTATATTATACTACAGAATGCAAATATAGAATATACAGGTGTGATAAGTCCTGTGTGAGGTATTTGGAGTCACCTCATGTACACTAAGTATTAAAATTTCTTCTCTGAAATATTTGCAAATTCAGAAAGTATGGTGTTTTAAAAATATTATGGATTAGTATTCTGCTCTTCAAGACAGAACCATAAGGTGCTGGTTTTAGCAGACTATCTACATTTATTCCACTGCAATCAGTAGAATGAAGACACGTATGCATTTGGGTAAGTGCTGTGAAAGTGGCAAGCAATTAACAAATTGACAAATGAACAAATTAAGAAACAAAACCTGACTAATAAACCAAGTGGTAAAGCGGAAAACTGACAAATTGGCAAGTTGCTTGGTAAGAAGGGAGACATGCTTGAAGTTTATTAGAAAGGGCAGTTTAGGCACTGTAGGCGGGGAAAATTGATTTAAGATCCTTTCAGACACTGGATAGTAATCTTGCATGGAGATGATGTGAATGAGGAATGGAATAAAATGTAAAACTGGGAAGGAGGACTTAAGACATAAAAATTAAGTATTAGTCAAGAACTCAATAACCTTCTCACAAAAAGCTACTATGTTCTTGCACATAGTATTTTGATAAAGACAAACAACAACCCACATTTCAATGTGAGATAACTAAATGATAATCATGCTACAATGGCTAGCATCTATGTGAATTATGCAATCTTTTAAAAATATGTTCTCACAGAATCTCCACCAGGTTCACTGATGGCCTCAGCTTTGGCCATCATCTGGTCTGTTTTGGAGCCGCCTGAAACTTTCTGTCTGTCATGGGGGCAGTCCCAATCTCACAGAGGCCAATTCTATAGTCACTCTGCTACAGAAACATTAGTATCTAAACCCAACACAATTTGGAGTCATCCAGAAATCCTACCATAGCTCAAAACAAGGGCTCTGTGTTTTGATGGCTTTTATTTTCCTCAATTCACTAGCTTAAAAAACTACCATAAATGAACTGAGAAATCTGTTGCAAAGTAAGATAAAGCATAGGGAAAAATATAATTTGTAGTTAATGAAGATCATAGAATCATAGAATCCTTAGAGTTGGAAGGGACATTTAAAGGTCATCTAGTCCAACTTCCCTGCAATGAGCAGGAACATGCACAGCTAGATCAGGTTGCCCAGGGCCTGGTCCAGCCTCACCTTGATGAGACATCACCAGAGATGAGACATCCAACACATTTCTGGGCAACTTTTTCCAGTGCCTCACCAACCTCACTGTGAAGGACTTTTTCCTTATATCCTACCTAAATATACACTCTTTAAACTTGAAGCTATTTCCCCTTATTCTGTCACCACAGACCCTGCTGAAGAATCTGACCCCTTCTTTCCTGTGTCTCCCCTTTAGATATTGAGAGTCCACTATCGGGTCACCTTGGAACCTTCTCTTCTCCAGGCTGAACAGCTCCAGCTCTTTCATCTTGTCCTCATAGGAGAAGTCATTTTTGTAGATCTCCTATGCATGTGTTCCAACAGGTCTATGTCTCTCCTGGTCTGAGGACTCCACATCTGGATGCAGTACTCATGGTGAGGCCTCACCAGCACAGAGTAGAGGGTCTGAATCACCTCCCTCGACCTGCTGGCCAAATTTCTTTTGATGCAACCCAGGATATGGTTGGCTTTCTTGGCTGCAAGGGCACATTGCTGACTCATGTCCAGTTTCCCATCCACCAGTACACCAAGATCTTATTTGTCAAGGCTGTGCTCAATCCTTTCCACAGCTTGTAGTGGTAGCGGATGTTGCCTCAACCCAGGTGCATGACGTCATACTTGGATTTGTTGACCCTCATGAGATTCACCTGGGATACTGGCTCAACCCTGTCTAGGTCCCTGTGGATGGCATCCCACCCGTCGGGTGTGTTGACCACGCCCCACAGCTTGGTGTCATCAGCGAACTTGCTGAGGGTACACTCAACCCCACTGTCAGTGTCACTGATGAAGATACAGTCACAGCACTGATCCCTGGGAAACACCACTCATTACTGATCTCCCTCCAGACATAGAGCCATTGGCCACTGCTCTCAGGACTCAATCCCACATTCAGTTCTTCATCCATAGAATAGTCAACTCATCAAATTCATATATATCCAATGTGGAGATAAGGGTGTTGTGGGTTACCATGTCAAAGGCCTTAATGAAGTCCAGACAGATGACATCAGTGACTCTTCCCTTGTCTATTGATGCAGTGAACTGAAAAGAAAACAAAACACAGCAGAAGAAAATGCCTCAGTTATTTGGCAAGAAAAAGTTTCGTTTCTTCATGAAATAAGGTTAGGGACTACTATTATCACCTCCTACTTGTGTCACAGTGTCAGAAAAGCAAAAAGAAGTAAGAGCTGTGTAATTCAACATATTCAACATATTAAATGAACTCCACAGCTGTACTAAAAGATACAGCAGATCTGACCTTGTGCTACTTTCTAATTTATGGGTGATTGCAGCAGATCCTGAGAAGGACAAATATTAAAAATATTCCACAAAAAAATCACATAGAAAAAATTAAGGAGAATTTAAAGGATTAAATGCTCTGCAAAAATCATTGTTCCCTTCACACCCTCTGCCACCAGGGCTCGAATGTAAGAACCTCCACTTATGTGGCTCTGTGAAAACAGGCAGAGCTTCACTGCCAGCATGGCTTTACCCAAATATGTCCAGAAAAAGGCCGCATACCACACCCTTGCTGGGTACTTTTATGCTTCTTGCTTAGGCAGCATGATCTGGCCTGCTTTCCTTTCTTACTCTTGGATAAGTTCAGACCATTACCTTCACATTGGATATTAGGGAAAACTTCTAAGAAAGATGGGCAAGGCATTGGAATAGGCTGCCCAGTTTGGTGGTGGAGTCCCTTGCACTGGAGGTGTTCATGTAGATGTGGCACTGAGGAACATGGATTAGTGGGTATGGATATCATGGGTTGGTGGTTGGACTAGATGATCTTATGGTTTTTTTTTCCAACCTTAGTGATTCTATGATTCTATTCTACGATTAAAAACATGATTTTGAAAACACCTACAAAACCCTGCTTCCAGTTTCGTGACTGTTTCATACTTTGATAATTACCTGAAGTAAGTGGAAATGGAGAAATCTAGTTGAATGATACAATAAACAACTTTTAGGGGCCAATATCCTGCCCTGTAGACTCTTTTTTGAAACTAGTGTGAGAATAAGAAGCTTCCAAATGCAGACATAAAAATGCTGACTGATTGTGCTTGCCTGTAAGAAATATTGAACATGAAGGATAGATCTTCTTAACAGAGCAAGTTAATTCTGTTGGTTCACTTCCTTCACTGTTTCCAAAGAATTTGTGTCAAGATCCTAAGATCAGTAATGGGCCTTAGTGGTCCTGAATAAACTCATCCAGGAACAGCCACAAACCTGAAAGTCTCATTTCAGCTTGGCCTGGGATCATCAGTCCCTGCTTGAGACTGGCAGAAGGTTTGCCATCCTTCATCTTGAATTGCTTGAGCCTGGGCCTGGCCTGGCCAGAATTCCTGACACTTTTACAACTGAATCTCTTGAAATCCAAGTTTTTTGTTTTTGACGTGAGTACCACCTAGGAGGTGTTTAGAAGCAAGAGTTTGGTGCCTTCTCTGTTGAGCCATTCTTCCGTATAGATTATATGCTCTGAATCTGTCATTCTGCGTCTAAGCCAGGAAAGACCTTTGAATGCTTCTCATCTGTTAGGACTATGTGCAAGACAGTCTATGACAACTCTGCATCATAGTGTTAGGTGATGCATGGACTTGGTGATCTCATGGGTCTTTTCCAGATAAAAAGATTCCTTGATTCTGTGATCATCCTTCCTGCACATCCTTCCTTTGTTCACATGGGAAAAAATGCAGAAATCAAAAGGATCTATGATGAATTTAAACAGTTTTCCACTTCGCTCCCTGTCTTGGACTCAATGATCTTTGAAGTAATTCATGATAATTTAGCAGGACTTAGATAAGAAAATGGGAATAGAAAATAATAATAATAATAAATAAATAAATAAATATACAACACAAGTGATGCACAAAGCAGTTTTTCAGTCCATGGTACAGACTGTGAAGCAGTACCCCCTTTGACCAAGCTCTGGCTATACTGTTCTCATTCTATCTCAGCTTCTTGTGCTCCCCTGGCCTCCTTGCTACCAGAATAGTGTGATAAGCTGAAAAGTACTTGACTATGGCATGCTGATGCAGCCTCACCTCAAGAACTGTGGGCAGTTTTGGGCACTACAGTATAAGAAGGTCTTAAAACTATTAGCATCCAAATAAGGGCTACAAAGATGGTGAAAGTTCTAGAGGGCAAGAAGTGTGAGGAGCACCTGAGATCCCTTGGTTTGTTCAGCCCAGAGAAGAGGAGAATGAGAGAGACCTCATAACGTCTGCAGCTCCTCACAATGAGCACAGGTATCTCTGAGCTCTACCCTCTATTAATGGTGACAGTGCTTAAAGGAATGTCACAGAGCTATGCCAGGGAAGGATCGGGTTGGGTATTAGGAAAAAGTTCTTCACCAAAGGGTGATTGGGCACTGGAACAGGCTCCCCAGGGCAGTGGTCATGGCCCCATGATTCTGGAATTCAAGAAACATTTGGACAATGCTCTACAAAAAATATGGTTTGATTTTTTAATTGTCCTGTATGGAGGTGGGAGTTGAAAACAATGATATTCTGTAATTTTATAATTCTACCTGAAATATCAGTGTGTTATCAACATTATTTTTCTCCTAATTCCAAAGTGCTGCTACATGCCAGCCACTGAGAAGGAACTGACTCTATTCCAGCCAGACATCATTTTAGAAGCTAACATTCTTTTCATCTGTTTAATAACAATTACACTTTTCCAAAACTCGTATCTTTTGATGAATTGTGACAAAGCCTCATCAGATCTACTCTTTCTGCATGTTTTGAGAGATGAGTGAGTGCAGTTCACTTCTTTGACACAAAAGATTCCTTGCACATACTGAAAGAAGTATCAGAGGGATAGAGATTCATGGCTCAAGGCTGTTTCAGAATAGCTATGCCTAAAAAGGAAGTGGTGTTTCAGAAGCACTCTGACCTTCCTGTTTTCTTCTGTTAAGTGATCAGCAGTGCCATGATATTAAGTATCAATAGTATGTTTCAGACCCCATCCCAACTTGTATATTTCTCAAGCGTAGTGAGGGAAACTGACAGAATTTTGAGTTCTCTTCCAAGGTCCTATCTTTCTAAAAGTTTCCACATCAAACTGTTAGGAGAACAAGTCCTATGTGGATCTGATGCTTAAAGCAGAAGGGCATACCCTATACTTCATACTGGTTTCGTTTGCTCATTATCAACTTTGTCATTTTTTCTTCAGTAACTGAAAACACTGGGAGTTTTTCTTCAAATTCTATGGGAGAAGGATAGCTTTGATACCAGTGATATTCAGAATTAAGTGGAACATTTTGCCTTTCAGCTAAATTGTTTCTTTGGGGAATGTCTCAATTAAGCAAAGTCTCTAATGAAGTGTGTCCCATTTAAGTGAAGACAGCAGTACTTCATTCTTCATACAGGGTAAGATTAGCAAATGCAATACAACATAACTGAAAGTATTTGGTCCTGTAGGTGAATGCAATAGATCAATTCTCTTATTCAGCGATCTTTTACTAGGTTAATTGGTTCACAACTGAATATGCATAGCTGACAGAACTTTGCATATTTTCCATTGTTTCCCCGACTGTAAGAACATGTTATTTGCCCTCTCTGCTAACACTTTTGTGTTAACTGCCAAGCAATTATTGACAACTGTTTTTTGATGCTGCCATTGCAAGAACTGCAATGAATTGTTCTTTTGCAAGGTCATAAGATCTCAAAGATCTCCGTTTTTAAAGACTGTTTAAATCAATAATTAACATACTAGGTTGCCTAAGAATTACACCCCTTGTGCATTCATTCCCTCTCTCCCTTAAATTATGGCTTTAGTGATTGTCAAAAAAAAACCAGGAAAATGCATTTTGAAAAATCAGTCTTGATAACCCCTGGTGATAAAAATACCAAACAGGTCACAGAAAAAAAAAAGTATGTGGATAGCTTAGTTTGCATTATTGACTACTACTGTCTCAGAAAACTCACTTTAAAGCAATAGACAGCTTTTTCCTGGGTAGCAGTATGTAAAAGAGGGAAGTATTGAGGTTATGCATTCATGTCACCTTACACAAAGTCAAATGTCATTGCATAGTATGTCAAGAAGAGCAGATAGATACATATATACAGTACATAAGAATTCATAATTACAAAGACTTAAGGGGTTGCCTATGGCAACCAGTGTAACTATATTTTCCTTGTGATGAGTTTCACAAAAGGATAAGTGATACATTCAATTATCACTTTCTTCTAGGATTTTTTCTGTTTTCCAAATAAGCTAAACTACGCTAAGCTGAGCTAAGACAAACTAAACTAAACTAAACTGAACTAAACTAAACGAAATTAAACTAAACTAAACTAAACTAAACAAAGGTTCAGAGCAGCACAAAATGTCATGAGGTCTTTGATTTAATAAAAGCATTGCTCAGCAACAAGAAAAACAGTAATACGTTTTCAACTTTTTTCTCATACTAAATCCTAAACAAAGTATAATTCCAATACTACAAAGAAAATTAACTCTACCCAATCAAAATCAGAATGGGGATCTAGTTTTTCCCCGACATTAGACTTTGACTAACAATTTGTGTATGATAAACTGTTCAGTCATGATGGCAATTGACTTCATTTCTTATCACTGTACACACTTTTGATCCTATGTGTAAAGTGACTATATGTGCAAAAGAGCAACCTAACATAGGTAAGCATTCTTGGTCAAAAGAAGTCCTGTTGGAAGTGTTTGCCCAGAAGGAGAGCAATTGGTTGATCTTCCAGCAGCCTACAGCTCCCTGAAAAGCAGTTGCATGAGTAGGTCACCCAAATACTTTCTTAATAGAAGCAGATGATACAAAAAGGAACAATGGACAGAACTTGGTTTGGGAGGATCATCTTGGCCACTGGATAATATGTTTTCCCTGTCAGAAGTGCAACATAATTTTTAAATATCTTTGTTGTATGCATGAACATGAACTAAGTCATGTCTCTTTAGATTTAGGTTATGCCATGTTCATTTAGCAACAGAGGACACTTCTTGCCCTACTGGTTTTATTTGCTAATAATTATGTAACTTGCTAAGGTTTTCATCTTTCTCCTGTCTTCCAACAAAGATAACGCACTATAGATTTTATGGAAAGACAAGTAAAGTTCATTATAACGTGAAATTTATATACGCAGTGTACTGAGAGAGGTACAAAGAAAATGATTTCTATAAATATTTTCAGGACTGCATAACACATGGAACTGTGGTTCTCCAGAGGTGTCCCAAAACCTGCAGTGTAGAAGTAAATGAATATTCCAGCCAAAGGTAGCATTCAGACACTCAACAGTAAATCATGTTCAATGTAAATTAGGGGATCAGAATTCCTTCTCTTACTTCTGTAAGAGAATTTATAAGTAAGAGAAAATGAAATGACTTCAGTAATTTTACAATGAATCTGATTAATATGAAGATCAGATATGAACTTTTGTGTTTTAAATAGCAAAAACTAAATAGCAGAGTATATTTTACTTAAATAAAAATTCTTTATGTAATTTCTATTTAAGTAAATAATTTATTAACATACAATCATAAACATAATCTATTGGAATCTGTGAATACTGTGTCCAGTTCAGAGCTCCCCAGTTCAAAAAAAGTCAAGGATCTCCTAGAAGAAGCATCTACCATCTGAAGGATGACTAAGTAACCTGGGTCTGTCCTGCCTGCAGAAAAGAAGACCAAAAGGGAATCTGATAATTGTTTAGAAATGTCTAAAGGGAGCAAGGAGGCAAATGGATGAAGGCCAGGCTCTTCTCAGTGGTATTTAGCCATAGGACAAGGAGCAGTGGCCTAGATCATGTACTCCTGAAGTTCCATACAAAAATGTAGAAGAACCTTTTAATGGTAAGGGTGACAGAGCACTGGAGCAGGTTGCCCAGAGAGGCTGTGGAATCTACTTCTATGGAGATATTCAAGACTCATCTGGACATCTACCTGTGCAACTTATTGTAGGATTCCTGCTTTAGCCAAGGGTTGGACTAGATGATTTATTGAGGTCCCTTCCAACCCCTACAATTCTGTCATTCTCTGAATGTCAAGAGGAGTTAAGCAAGCTTGGGATATTTTAATGCCTGAGTAGGAAAGCTTTAAGAGATTAACAGGTGTTGCAGGAAAAGAAGTTGGCCATTAGTGTCATTTCTCTTCAGTGCAGATTCTTTAGCAAACTCAGTGACATTTAAGAGACAGATACCATATTAAAAAAAAACAACAAAACAAACAAACAAACAAAAAAGAACCTTCAGTATTTTTACGTTTGAAGAATGTAAAGAAATTCTAGAACTGAGGTTATTTCCAGTAGTTAAGAATGCATCCAGAAAACAACCTTGTGTGAAAAAAATATATATATATATTAGTTGACATGGAATTATTTTTATTAAGAACGGCACCACATTTTCTTCCCCATGGCAGATCAGAAGTTACTCTGTTGGCAGATAACTACACTTTCTTCAGATATGAGTAATGATACTGATGACACCCATGTAATAAGAACAGGACTCTTTTCTTTTTCTCAGTTCTGTGTCATGATCACTAACCTGTGGAACCATGGAAACCATTTTCTCCTGACTTCATGAACTTGAATACCTTACTCAGCAACATCAATTTGATTCATAAATCCAGATGTCTAACTTGGAAGTTTAGAGACATTTAGTAACTATAATACCTTCATTTTTTCAAGAATAGAAGGGTCATTCAAAGTTTAAAGATTATGAGCTCACTTACCTGAATATGGAAAACAAGACAGTTGGCAGCAGAATGCTCTTCAAGGTACTAGGCTAAAGTTTAGTATTAGGAAGGTAAAATTCAATGTATTTTGATGAGCGGATTATTTTTCATAGTAGAAGCAATTAACTAGTAGAACTTAAAAATTAGTAGTTACTAAAAATTTGGGCTGTATTAATATTAAATAAAAACACTAAAAATTCCAGCACTACAAGATTTGTATTTTAATGTTCCTAACTATTTAGATCTTGAATGTATTAGATGTCTCCAAGTTTATCTTTACCATGGATCCAAGAGTCACAGTCAGGGTTTATGTGTCCTGTAATACTGTTGCACATGAACTGTCTTCTGCTCTGAATTTGTGTGACAATATTAATGTAACTTTTTACACTCCTTAGAGACAGGACTATCTCTTGCAAACAGTAAGACTTGTTAAGACTCTATTTACATTAAAGTGTAGTAGGAGCGTTGCTGTAAAGTAAGACAGTGCTATGGACCTGTTGTTCAGTCTGCCTTCAGTCTGTGTTTTATCCTATTGACAGTAGTAGTTGGAGAGCTCTAGTTGATAATCTGGAAATCCATTTAAAAAATGGTCAAAATCACTAAATGCAAAGAAAGTAAATATTAATATTAATGAACAAAAGTGGAGGCTATAGCAGGTGCTCTAAGTTATATAGCTTTAATACATAGGTAGTTATATAGCTTAAAGTATACTGGAAAACAGCAGTAGAATTATCTGTATATCAACACTGAGCTACCTACAGTTAGATTTTCTGTTTGGGCATCTCAGTTCTGGTTGAACTGCCTCTCCCTCCTGCACTGGAAAATGTTCATCAAGAGAGCTATTTTTGTGCTTAACAGTTAATACATCCAGATCCCCAATTACAAAATGGTGCCAAAGAAATTCTACCTCCTGAGACATCCAAGTAAGTGAATAATTGAAAATATCTTTGGTTAACATGCAATACTCTTTAATTTAAATTCTTTATTTTCTGAACTTAGGTTTTGTCTTATTGTCCCCAAAGAAAATGGAATTATGATTCAAATAATAAACTTACACTAGAAAGAACAGAAAACTTTTAAAATTATAAAATCAGAATTACTATTGCTAAAAAAATCATAAATATACCCTTTCCCTCACTGTCACTCTTAGACACTTTTTGGACTCATTTTTTTAATGAATGGGTTTTATTTACTTTTTTCTTTGGTGCAAAAATATCAAAAAACACATTCACTTTTTGAACACGATAAGTATGCTTCTCGTTATCATTTAAGAGCTTTTGTGAACGAGAGTACATGGCCAGACTTCTGAGCAAGGATTTTGGTGTAGAAAATACAGTCTAATCACTGAACTTGCTGTGAACCAGCCTTGTCATGCTGTAGCTGGATTTCAGACATGATTTATTTATTATTTTATACTGTGTTGTTTGCTTTAAAGTAAAACAAAATAAAAATATATAGAATTGTGACAATTGAACTCATCTTTATTTTTCAGATCATCATATCTATTTTTTTCTAACCAACAATTTTTAAAATCTTTTTTGTGTATTTTTCTTTACCTCCTCTCCAAATCAAGAATTAGCAGCTCTGCTGTGATTTGTAGACTGTGACTCAGGTCTTCAAAATAAAAATTCAGTAATAAAAACAATATGAAAACATTCTGAACAGAAAGTATAGCAATCAAAGCTAGATTTTTTATTAATCAATAATGACAACAATATCAACAACAGCAGTAATAATAATTATAATGAAGAGATTCAAAGTGTTATAGTAACGAAGATTGGAAAGAGGACGAAGACCAACTTAGAGAATCCATAAAGTCTTATTAGTTTAAAAATAAGTGATTATGTGTCCCATCACTTCATTAAATACTGGTGATATGCTTTAATAAAAGTCAATTATACACATAAGAATACATCCATATTTATTATTTTTGGAACACTTCTATTAAGCAGAGTAGAAATTACTGCTGGATTGGTAAGATGTTACAAGTTCTTCAGCTATTAAACTTTAATGAAACTGTATGATGATAATTTCTTAAGTTTCCAGAATTTTTTTGAGTTAATAAAACCCTACTGATTATATGTATATACTTTAAATGAAGCGCATCTGATGTTTTTTCCTGATGATTTGCCAGTCAATATGCATTATAATGAATGAAATCCCTAGGATTTGTATGGTGGAGAATGAACATGGTCAAAATGCAAATATATGTATAAAGTTCTTGAAGGTTATGGAGATCTGAGATATTGTATAATCATTCTTTAAAATGCAAACAATTAAATTAATTATAAAAAATAATTTAAATTAGCAGTTTTTAACCTGAATTCCAGCAATTAGTGTATTCAGTTCAATAGGAAGTTTACTTTTCTATAGGTGGTTGAATTAGAAACATTTAAACTGAAGAATCAAGTCTAAACTGAAAATGGGTTCCATTTTCATTTTGTTTGAAAATGAAAAAGTAAAAGGTCAAGCATTTTGCCATATCATAAGATATGGCATAGATAACTTGTAACAAGTTTGGGGATAAACTTAATATCTTAGCTAAAAATTCAAAAGCATACTTCCAATACTCCAAACATTACAACTTCAGGGCTGCTATATCATGATGCTACAAAAAACTGTTGGATGTCTTAGACAGTATTTGCAATGGCAAGTACTCCTTTCCTGTTAAGAAAAGTGATGATTTATTGTAGAATACCTGAATTCCAAATTTGTTATAAAGAGATATTAACTGGAGCAGTCATGATATTAGGCCACATTAATTAAATATTGACAGAACAATGTTGGTAGATGAATTCATTAAAACAGCATGGGATCTGAGTAGCAATTAGTAGATGATGCATTCATGACTCTATGCATGTAACAGCAAACTATCAGAGAGAGAATATTTCCCACATTACATGTAATTCAGGTTATCATTTTCTACGTATTTGAAACAGGAAATTTCCCCCTTTTTTCTTTTTTGTTAATCCAAGCAAAGCGAGTTAATGGTTCAAAAGTTTATGTTAATTCTTACATCACTATGTTGCCATTAATTCTGTTTAAAACTACCTGTCTAAACCAAACCAAACTGAAACTATCTTGTAATGTAGCTTAGGGTAGCAAATGCAAAAAGTTTGGGAAGAACCAGGAAAAATAAACAACCAAAACAACAAATATTTTCAGAGTGCTTTTCACTCTGCAAAGAACGTAGATAAATCTGTCTTAGCAAAATAAGATTTCTTTATTACAAGAAGACATTGTCCTCTTTGTCCAAGAAAATTAGCATATCCAGGCAATGTACTTTCTTTTTAACAACTTTAACCTTTCTCAAGAAGGTTGAGAGGTTTCTGAATGGTGCTAGCTGTGATTGTAATCAAAATAATTGGGTACTAGCTGTTGCATTTATTTAAAAAAAGGTAGGTAATCTAACACAATGTTTCATTGGAATCAACTTTTATTTGAGGTGTCTCTGGAAGGTGAATAATTATCCACTCTTACCTTAAATTCATTTTTATTTCTTCTAACTGTAATAGTTATAATTATTACAATTAGGTCATGCAGGAGTACAGTATAAACCTGTGTTTGTATTAAGCAAAATTTCTGAATGTACTACGTTATTGCTGTATTCATGCATATGCACTGTTAACATTCACATCTTTGTAATCCTCTAACAAGTGTTTGTTTTAAATGGCAGCCAAAACATTCAATGCTTACTAACCGTATGCATGCAAGAAGACAATCCACAAAGTGATATCTAGGGTATCCTCTGCACTACAGATTTTCCTTTAATGGCTAATGAAGTTGAAAGAAATGTGAAAATGATGCAGAGTCCTAATCTATGGCTAGTTGCAATTGAGGAGTGAAATAGAAAGACTTGAACTGATAAAGCACCTCCTTTTTAGTCTACTGTTCCCAGTTCCCATGAGCAATGCTTATTTATCTGAACACCCTGGTCTATGATGATGCTTCTACAGGAATTTGAATCCAAGAATCTAAATGGTTGTCAGTTTGTTTTTTGAGAAAGTAAGAAGATTTGTTCAAAGTAATTGGTGCTGAAACCCCTGGCAGCCACACCAGACACAGTTCAGAAATTTACTTCAGTTCAGCCTAGACCAATTCTGGTGCATTTTATGAAGTGTCCTCGCAATGCATTTACCTCAAATGTGGTTAAAGGACCGGTTAATATTTAATCCCTATATTCTTTTTAAGTGCTAGAGTATTTGGTGTCTACACAGAGAGAAAATTTTTCATTTAATTTATACTTACTGAAATTTATCTGGAGCACAATAAAACAATTGAATGTATTAAATGGCTGTATAGTAAAGTTGAACATCTAGGAGGCTTTCTGAAAACTTTCATTATTGCTTAAAGTTGAACTGTTAATGTAGCTGTTCAAACAATGTACTCTGAATGAACTCCTTCCCCATACTCTATTAAAAACAGCTAATTCCATAGCTGTTCAGAAAATGAGAAATAACCAAATGTTTCCATGTATGCTATTCAGTAATGTGGTAGTATTATTGTGGAACTGGGAGACAGTCAATCCATGTCAAGGCCCTAATAGACCCATCTTACATTGAATAGGCTTTATTTCATTTTGCTGCTGACCATGTGTGATGAGAAGAAATGTCAATTTGTGTCTTTGATTCACTTCTGTTGAGGAAAACTGTGAAATTTGTCCTATAAAAACAAACAAGTGTAAAGGTTAGCCACAAAGATGTATTTACACATCATCTTTAAAGAATGTGCATATTTATCAAGAATTTAAGACTTCAGAAATGTCAGCAAAATACTTCATAGTTATGCTGGATGACAGTGAGATTTAGGTGATGTCCACTAAGTGGAATCTAAAACTGTTTTTGAAATGTAACAAGGGTGTCCAAGTCTTGTTCAAGATATATTCAAAGAAGTGTTCAAAGAAGGGCGACAAAGCTGGTGAGGGGTCTGGAACACAGGTCATATGAGGAGAGGCTGAAGGAGCTGGGAATGTTCAGCCTGGAGAAAAGAAGGCTCAGGGGAGACCTTATTGCCCTCTATAACTTCCTGAAGGGAGGTTGTAGTGAGTTGAGGGCTGGCCTCTTCTCTCATGTAATTACTGAGAGGACTAGAGGGAATGGTTTCAAGCTGTGCCAGGCGAGATTCAGGTTATACATTAGGAAATATTACTTCTCAGAAAGGGTGGTCAGGCACTGGATTGAACTGCCCAGGGAGGTGGTGGAGTCGCCAACCCTGGGGGTGTTCAAGGAATGTTGTGTTGAGGGACATGGTTTAGTGGGAGCTATGGGTGATAGGTGAATGGTTGGTCTGGTTGATCTTGTAGGTCTTTTCCAACCTTGGTGATTCTATGATTCTATGTGAATTCTGAGGAGTTAGTGACTAAAGCTGGCACATCAGATTTGGTCATTTTGGAAATGTTAGGGTTATAAGCAAGTTGTAATATGCTCTCAGATATGTTCATCAGGCTGGTGCACAGCATCTACATCTGCTTGAGTTCTACAAACCAAGTTGTAGAACTAGGGTAGAACTTCTAGTTTTTACTTTAACTTTCAAGGACTGGAGAAAAATGTAATGATTTATGATAAAGTCAAACGAGGGAGCTTTCAGCTTGTAAAACAAACACATTTAAACAGAAGCCATTCCATCTCAGACTTCTGAAGTAAATGAAATCTGCTGAAGTAAATAAAATCTACTTCTCAAGCCCTCACAGCAATGTCTGCCTGCATGGGCAGTAGTAGTATTAGGTTCTCCACTTCTCTTGTTCAAGTCCTGCCAGTTAGACAAGAATTCAATACACATTGCTTTGTAAAGATAGTTAAATCTAATCCTTTCTGTCTCCAGAAATGTCACCTGCATACTTAGAGAAGACAAAGACCAAGATTCAGTGCATAAGTGCCGTAATGTTAATCAGCCACTGGGGCTCAATTATATCCAAATTATGCTGCAATAACAAAATAGATACACCTTAGTTAAGTGAAAAATGAAGATACATTTCATAATGACAAAGTTATACTGAAACTTAGCTAAAGCAGAACTTAATATAGCATATTTTTTTATTCTGTAATCCTTTTGGCAGAATATCTGTTCTGTTACATCAGTGTCCCGTATCTCATTTCCATTTCTGACTGAAATGTTCTTCTGAAATTTTTTACTTGATCTGTGATATTTTATTAGTACCTTTAACTAGTCACAAAAGAACTATGAAGACCACAGGTATAATAATAAATCAGTAAAATTTCAAAGTGTGGAGCTCATCATCTTTGTAATTAAAGGCTGTCATATCTTTATTCCTATACAAATTTTGAAGCCCACTGGGCTGACTACATGAAAATTATTAATTTTCTTCTCAGTTTGGTTTTGCTTTTTAATAATTTCTTGAAGGCTGGAACTCTTCACGTCCCTATGAGATCTTCCAAAGCAGTGAGAGACATTGTGGTATGTTTGGAACTCAGCAACAGTAATAAATATACGTGTATTTTTAGTAGTTCTAAGTAGCAGTGCAAACAGATCTAGATCTACCCAGGCTTAATCATTATACTCTACAAGAAACAGAAATCCTCTTACATGTACCTACCAAGAAAACACCAAGATAAGAAGAATCAGGTGCAGGTGCATAAACTGATTTCATTCTGATTTCATGCAAGAGCAATAGCTATTATTTTGTTCCACAGCCTATGAAGCGTTATGTATATGATATGTTTGCTTTGTTTTGCTTTTTTTCATTTCCACCAGTAAAATACTGAACATATAAAACATGAGTGCAAATTAACATTAGTGGATAGAAAATATAAATGATGAATATCTACACTCTAAAATGAGTTACTGTAGAGTCCTAAACGCGGTAAGCAATCTGTCAAAATCAGGAAAGGTCAGATGTGAGACCAGTATCTTCAAAAATAATAATTAATTTCAGTGTAAGCAATCAAATAAAAAGTACAGGTTTCTATCAGAGTAAATTCAATGAGTTCAATGTATAGATCAGGAAACACTCAAGCTGACAAGAAAAAACTACCCTCCTAGAGTTAAATAGGATAGGAAAATATACTTCTGTATATTTGAATAATAGAATTATATGTATGTATATATTCTGAAGTTACTGATTGCCCTGCATTATATTTCATTTTGAATAGAAAGATTGCAAAACTACTTATGCCTTCTATATAAATATTACTGATGAATATCTTTAAAAATATAAAAGAAAATCTGCTTTTTGCTAGTCTCAAAAATTATTTTGGTGGAATTTGTTCTTTATAATTAGAGTTCCATCTTGCCTTTAAGCCATTGTTCCCACTGAAGCAATTATGACTCACCTAATGACTGATTTCAAGTGTACAAAAATATAAACTGAAGGGTATAAACAAAATATGAGGAGATTATTGTTTGCAATTTTATTTTTTTAAATACAGAGATTTTTCATTTTATAAAGTGGAGATAATGATGTATTTCAAAAGCAGCATTTCTTTCACTTATGAATGAAATCTCTACAGTATTATCTAAAGTTTATATCCAAAAATACATCATGAATTGTCCAAATATCAGCCAGTTATTTAAATGCTCTCGCAGAATCAGAGAATCATAGAATGATTCAGGTTGGAATGAACCCCTGGAGGCTGTCTGGTCCAAATTCACTGCTGAAGCAGGCATACTTGGGTCAGAGCACACAGGAACATGTCCATGCACCTTTTGAAGTTCTCCAAGGAAGAGACTCTACAGACTTTCTGGGCAACCCCTGCTCCCTGACCTACACAATAAAGAAAGTCTTCCTGATTTTTAGGTGGAACCTCTTGTTTTCCAGTCCACGCCCATTGCCTCTTGAACTTGTCCCTGAGCAATACTCCAAAAGGCTTGGCTCCATCTTCAGTTCTCACTACCTTCAAGTATATATGTGTATTTATGGCATTCACTGCATGCCTCCTTTTCTCTGAACTGGACAATCCCTTCTCTCTCAGCATCTTCTCATAGGAGAGATGCACCAGTCCCTTAATCTTTGTGATCCTGCACAGGACTCTTTCCAGTGACCTTGTCTCTCATGTTTTGGAGGGCCCAGAACTGCATGCAGGACTCCAGTTGTGCCCTCATCAGTGCTGATTAGATTGGAAGAACAATCCCCCTAGACATGCTGGCAATATTTTGCCTAATACAGCCAGGCACATTTTTGACTTACTCATACTCAAACAGTGCTGACATATATCAAATTTATCCACATATGTTGATTAAAAGATGTCTCACTCACTTCAGCATTTGATGTTCAGCATGTCTTGAATTACTGCCCTAAGGCAAACTACTCCGTAATCATAATCAGTAAATATGTCTATATATTTATGTATATATGTGTATATAATCAGTATTTTCCTTAACTACAGAACAGAAATATTGAATGAATTATATTACTGTATTTTATATCATATTTCTCTGATAATTAGTCATTCTTAATGATTTATTGATAATTTAATTATACTTTCCAGATCCACTGACCATACATTTCTCTCTTTTCCTTTATGAGCTTTCTGTATTTTTTAGCTTATAATTTATTCTATGTATTATCCATTTCTCTTTATTGATTTTTTGTTATTGTTGCTCTCTCTTTACCTTGAAGGCAGAGGTGTTTTTAACAACAGGCAGAGCTTTTGGGGAATCTAGTAAAATCTTGACAAGCAGCTCCCAGATATTGATCATGTTGTGGTGTTTAAACTCCCTTTCACTGTATCTGGCATATAGTTGTTTTCTTCTTTGTGAAATTGGCATCTCTAAAATGTAAAATGTACATATATCACAACTTGGGATTTAATTCTCTTATGCATCTGGCAAATGTAAATGAATCACAACCATTTAATTCTAATCAATCGTGAAGTTTAAGTTCTGTCATCTGCTCGCCTTTATTACTTGGAATAAGAACTGAAGTGAGTTTCAGCAGTTACAGAGAATGCAGATTCTAGTTTCTCTAGAGATGTAGCAGTTGTTTTACATGTGTTCATAAATTGCAAAAAATGTGTGTAGCAGCAACCTCAAGCTCTTAGCATGAACTGAAGATCCTTATTGCACTGTCATCTGTGGAGGTTTTTGCTTATTTTGTTTTCCTTAGGCAGAACATAATATACATCTTTTTCCTAATAGAATGAAGTGGTCTTTAGCACACATCTTCTTTAGTACAGCATTAGCATTGTTTTTGTCCATTTGGCTACTATTCTGTAAATATTTAAGACTATTTGGAACTAACTTTAAATGAGATAGAGATAAGAAATGTCATTTTTATTTCCCATTTTATCTACCTGATCTTATCTAAGCTGGTTATAATTTGTAATTTTGACACTGTAATCATATGATTCTACCTACTGGATTTCAGTTAGATTGAATTTATGCTCAGAATTGAGAAATTTATGTGCTGAAATCTTCCTTGTTTAGAAGCCAGTCTCTTGACAGAGATGTATGGGAAATGAAATACTGTTTTCTTTTGATATAATAGTGATATAGTGAATTTTCTTCTTGTCTTTGTTCTATGCTGAGTGATTATTTGTTCTCACTCTCTTTTTTTTTTTCTTTTTGCTGGTTTAGTACCATGATAATACAATCAACCAGGTGGTCAGCTAGAAGATTTTTCTCCCTTTTATTACAAGAAGCCTGTAAAAAATATATATTCCAGTTTTTTGGAATAAAACAAGACCAACATAACCATGTTTTTTAATTGCATGCTTTCTATCAGAACATATACTTCCAGGAAAAACAAAAAAGATGTCTCTGAAGATGTTCAGACACTGTGTTTCTAAATGACGAGGAAAAATCAGTAGCTCAGCTGTTGGTTTGAAATGAATCTCAACTTCCTGTGTTTGCATTTGTAGGGAAGAGAAGACCTTGCTTCATTTCATCAAATGCCCCTTTATGGTATTCTGAAGGGCTAAGCACAGGGTGTAGCTTGTTTACAACATAAGCAGAACATTTTTAAGGTTTCCATGATCGTGTCCAGACTTTAAATAGCAGAAATGTAAGATGAAACTATCCTCTGCTTCCTTAATCAAAATTTCTGTTTAGAATATACTTACAAGCAGAGATGGAGACATTTGTTATCTGTTCTGGAATCACTTAAATTTTGCAGAAGCAATCTCGGTGGTATTCATTACTTAGTCTGTAACTGTTATGGACTTTGTTGTTTACATGTACAGGTTGGATGTGAATCAATATAACCACCTTAGTTATTACTGAAATCCACGGTCTATTCTTCTCTAGTCATTAGTTTTCACCTCTGGATCAATAGTGAGTTCTACAGGACTAAGGCCAGGAAGCTGCATGAATCCTCATCCTAATCTTTGGGAGTATGACTATGAGTCCAAGAAAATGTTCTATTATATACCTTTCTGATTGATATACAGCTTTGAACAATTATGATTCTTCAGCAAAATACTACCACTTAAGCACAAGAGATCAGTTGCCACTTCCTATTCTCTTTAGTCTTTGTTTATTCCTAACATATCAAAACTGAACTTATTTTTATTTCCACATTTCCAAAGTATTCATAGAAATGAAACATCAGTTCATGCTCTCTGGATAGGTAAAGCTCAATTATCACTTTGATTAACTTAGTTATGGAAACATAATTACATAGGTCCAAAAAAATTTACTCATTCAACTTATTTCAAATTGCTATCAGAAAAATCTATTCCAGATTCTAAGGCAGAATGTGCCAAAAAAAATTGTAGACAGTGCTCATTTTTGCTTCATGTTTCTGTAAGCAAAGCAAGTTACAACATTCACTATCCAGAACTTTCTTTATCTTGTGTATCCTCATGAACCCTACCCTCCGTTCATGCCATAGTAATTTATCACATTTTCCCTTAGTCCCTAAAAGTACTTTTACACATGGAATATTTAAAACACCTGCATAAGTCTGTAGTACATTCAAAGGGAAGTGGCAAACTCTGTCTCTGAAAATGGAACTATAGGAGCTACTTAATAGGTGAGACTCCTCTCCTGGAAAGGTCTGTTTGTTAGAATATTTATTGGAGTGAGACCCAAAGTCAGTTACCTCCTTTTCCTGAGGCAAATGTTTTTTCCCACTGATAAATAAGGAATGTTGTCTATTCTGTTGCCTCTTTTCCATCAAACAAGAAAAAAAAGTCCTGACAAAAAACAACAGCTCATGAAGCAGTTTAAGGCACTGTGATTGTCGGGTGACTGAAGATGAGGGAAATCCACTTTAGAACACATTAAGAATTTTCATTCCTAATTATTTATGTTTAATTACCTTTGTTTAGAAGCATTTTGAGTGTGCTGATTTTATGACTCTCAGCTAAGTTTGTTGATCCCTTGGGATAACTCTCAAATCTAAATTTTCATGGAAATTATGGGAAATCTAAATAGATATTGTAATTGAATTTCATTCAGATATTTTACTGCCTACATCTTTTACTAAATCTGACTCTCAGAAGGTGTCCATATCAAAGGGTGCCTTGAGTCTAAAGCTATCTATAAGGTCTTAAGTTTGAAGCAAATTTAAATAAAAATACAGTTATATTGTTCTGAAAGACCTAGGTTTGAGTTGATTATTTTCTTTACTCAATCTCTGTTGCAGCATTTAAATTGTTTAAGCCAACATGTTACTTTATTTACAATTCATCACTTCAACATTAATCATTCTAATATAATCTACAGCTATTTTTCTTAACTGGAGAGTACTAGCTCCTTCATAAACAGTACTGAATCTTCTTAGATTTAAATATAGTACTCAAGACATTATGCTCATAAAAAAAAAAAAAAGACCATTCTGTTTCCATTTTGAAGGATGTGTTTGCTGCATGTTAATGTCGAATTCTGTAACGTTTTCCCTTGAAATATCATATAGACTGTATTTTGCTGAAAAATATGTCATAATGTTTTCTGATATTTTTAGATGAGCTAAAGTGTATATCTTTGCTTAATCTATTCCCTCTGCTGTGGCAATGTACATCCTCAGCAGCATATTTAACCAAATGGATTTTTTCCCTTAGCAGATCAAACTGAGTTCTGCTGCAGGCACAGAACTTCCTATTTAAATGACAAATGTCTGTGCTCGCAGATTTGAAAACTCACTTATTGACTCTTTCATCTTGTGTAAACAAATAATCAGCCCATCACCACTATTTTGGAGAAAGTGGAAGAATAAAGGGGAAAATAAATTTTTGGGACTACTGCCAAATACTGCATTACTTGGAATGAAAAATGACTTGTTTGCTGTTAATGTTGCCATTATACGCTGATAGTAGGCATCAGTGCTGAGAAAGAACAAAGAAAAATCTACAAAGACTCCGTAATATGAAATATTTCCTTGCACTTGCAAGGTAGTGAAGATATTGCGTTTTTAGGCTTTTTTTTCAAATGGAATCAGAGCAGTTCTGATTTGTTATAAAATAACTTCAGTTGGTTTCACAATTAAATTCTGAGAGAGAGATTTATTTAAAAATTTTTCAGCTTAGTCTAAAGTATTGAAATAATTTAAATGTAGTATTATTTATGCTTGCCTTGAAAAGTCTGAAGTTAGCCTGTTTCTGCATGATTTTTTTCCTAGAAAAACCTATATATAAATATGAGTAATGAGTGTGTAACATACCATATGGTTTGTTGTTGCTTTTGTTTTGTTTGCTTTCATAATATATAGTTATGAGGAAAATGGAAAGTCAATATGATCTAAAGAAAATAATGTCTGAGTCATCTTCTTTTCACACAACATTGCTTTGAAAAGTTATTGCTGAGCAACGTTTGCTGGGTAAACAAAAGTAATGGAATCGTTCAAGGAGTAAGGTGCTAATCATCATATATAAAAGTGAGGTAGGTCCGTGAAGAAGAAAGTATATACTTCAGGGTCACAGTCACAAGGAAACCCACACACCCATACTGGAAGAACATAATAGCAAATGCTTTGTGAACTCTAAATGCAGAAGTTCATAGCAACATGAAAAATAATGTAAGTGGAGGATGAAAATACACGTACACACGAACCTGCAGGCATGTATCTACATGGTGGTTAAAAGCATGTTGTCAGAATATTCCTTGTTACTCCTTTACATATTTTCATTTGGTGTATATTTTGATTTTGTTTGCATCAGTAATACTAATTACAGTAATCCTTGGCATAATCTTAAATGGATTTTTGTTGAAAAGAAACATTACCTATTCTCCCCAGGAATGTTTATATCATTTAAGAAAACTCTTGAATCCTCAGCATTAGTTATCTTTCGCTTTTATAATAAACTAAGGATAAAAAATGACATATGGGCCAAGGGTTTTTTTCTTTTTTTTTCCTGCTAGATGTACTGATATAAAATCAGTGTAACTTCATTAGCTTCTTTCTTCATGTTGTATTTATCTTGGAGTACTTAGAGTAGTATTTTGCTCACAAGACCTGCTACAACAGTATAGTTCAATTGAAATGAAACTGATATATCATGTTAGCATGAGTTAGATCTGGAATAAACTTTTTCCTCTTGATATTCTTAGAAAGCAAGAGATGCTAGAAAGAAAATTATTTTGTTGTGTTTTGTAGTATCTTCAGAAAGCTGCAGATAAACTAAGCTGAAGAGTTTTACACACAGTCACAGTCATTGTTACTGTACCAGTGGGGGTACCTCCTCAGTTTAAAATTCATTTATTATTTATAAATTGTTATCTTGCTTGCATGCGTTCACTGAGTAAAGAAGGTAATCATAATCTTGTGTCTTTTGCTATTATCCCTCAAGAACTCCTGGACAGAAAGCAATGTTTAGCATTAAAGAGAAAAGTTGGGCAGCTTATATGACTGGCAACTCAAATATCTTATTTCATCTCCCTCCACTAAATCTAAATCACATGGGACATTATATATCAGGTTCCAAATCTTCAGTTTATTCAAGCTACCTGCCTACTTATGGGAAAGTGGTTTACAGTAGTAAATGTAGTAACCTCCAATAACACACGCTGCGAATGTCTGTGAGTACATTTTAATCAGGAAATTTCTTTCAGTAAATCTTAAATAAATGGCTTTTATGATTTCTGATTACTCATGCAAGTATTTATTAAGCTTCAAAGCACGGGGTGGAATTTGAGAAACAGAATATATAAAGTGTCTTCTTGACTGTCTAGTATTAGCATTCTTCCAGTCTCTCCTTGATCTTGCTCTGAAATAAATAAAATTTAAACATGGAGAAGGGATTTTAATTTTAAATGTTCGTCTAGTCAGTCCATCAGTCACTAAGTACAATTTACATATGTTTTCCCTACTTGAATAAGCTCTGTATTATTCATGTTAATTTTCACTGGGCCTTTTGGTCATCAGAAAGAATGGCAAGTGAAAACCAAGGAAGATATGGCTGAAAGTGAAAGGTTTTGTTTACCATTTCCTTCACTGCATAACTGTGCTGTGTATGAATAAAAAATAACTGGTAGATTCAGAATCAGAAAGGCTGATGCTGTAGTGAACCACTGAATAGAATGGAAACCCATTATCCTTATTTATCTTTCTTTTTATTTCTAACGATTTTCAAGACAAAAATATGAAAATATTTTCCAAAATAAGACTCTTATATTTTGTTTTCTGAATGCATAAAAAAGCTTTAAATGCATGTCCTGAAAAAAAAGCCATATAACTGTTTGAAATATCAGACTTACAATCTGCACATAGGAAGGCTTGGTTTGTTTTGATTTTCTGTACATTTAAGTCTCAGTGGGAAATAAAGTAATGTTAATATTTTGGAGAGGATTTGAAGACAACACACAGAGAAAAAGTGTAGATTATTTTTTCCAGTGTCATTTCCTACTTTTCTGAAATTTCTTTGAAGGAACTAAGGACATGAACTCTAAAGTTGTATGCAAATTTTATGTTATGTTCTCAATATTAGCTCTTGTATCAGTTAATACAATTCACTCAAAAGATGTTAGCAGTACAGAGAGGGTGTGAGAATAGTTTAGGAATAATGAGTTACCACTATTCATGAGCTAATGAAATATCGTTGTTCAGTATGCACTTTCTGAAACTTCACTGTGTTCAAAACTCTTTTGAAGGACAGTATGTTCTTAACTTTTAGGATATTGGTACTTACAGTAATAGACTTACCAAAAAAAACTCAAATAATAAGTAATGGCATACTTTAGGATGTCATGACATATTAGAAAAAATTTCTTGCTTGTAAAATGATATATTATGATGTTCTTAAACTCGTACCTTTCTTAAAAGCTTCAGATATTGTTGTACAAGTCAAATATAACCGGACGTTTTTGCACTGGTAAATTAATTTTAGAGAGAAAACATTGCATCACATGAAATTAAAATACTAAAATTTATTTGATGTTTGGATAATTTTGAGAAACAATTTGCATGTTTAATCTTTATTAGTAGGTACTGTTTCAATGAATGTTCAAAATCACAAGTATGGATCCCCTTCTGCCTGAAATTTCTTGGGATATTAGGTATATAGGAAATTTGAGAGGAAGAGAGACAGTAAAGGGTAATGAAATCCTCACTAAAGGCTTGGGAGATTTTTTATATATTCTTTGTGTGTTATGTTGCCCAGAGTGCTTCAAAAATTCCTGCACAAATATCTTCCATGGAAGTTGTTATTCCAGGGCTCACTGAAACAGGAAAATGTGCCAGAAAGTTACAAAGTCCTTGACTTTTTTCAATTAAACAACAAGAGCATATTTTTTTCTTGTTGGAGTTATCTGGGTTATGAATAATTGCTAGTGGTCTTGTTTTGTATGATATTGCTGTCCTAAGCATTCACTTTGTAACGCTGTCCCTTCATAACTTCATGAGAAACAGAAATACAAATATTATAATGAGACTTCCAAAGTTCAAGTGGAACTGTGCCCCACTCTTTCTCCTTGTAAGAGCTTCTTAAAATCATACCAAGATACCTCTGTGTGTTGGGGTAGCAGAGCGAAGAAGACTATTTTAATGACACCTATTTGTACAATTCCAGAAGTAACCAGCTGACAACTTAGTTTCAGTTACAGATACTTAACTCATAGAGATGTACTCATCCGGCACGAATGATGCATGGTTTGGCATTAACACAAGACTAAGATTGGTAGCTGCTGAGATGGAGGAGACAGCAGAACATCTCCAGCCAGACAGAAAGCACTCAGATTTAAAACCTTAAAGTTCAGTGCTTAATAAATTACTGGATGTGTGGTCCCGTGACTTTTCTTCAGAATTCTTTTTCAGTGATGAGAAGTACATTTTCTGAAATTCGTGTAATAACTTCCAACTTCTGAATACTCTTTCATCATTGTTGGCAGTGTTACAGAAAAATATCTTTAATAGGTATAGGAACTGTGGTTATAAAAATATGGAAAGTCATGAGTTTAGACATATCCAGATAAACATTTGAAAGAGAATTTCTTTCATACAACAATAACAACTTTGCTGCAAAATTGATATGCTCTGCATTTTAAATGTTATGGTCCTAGTTCCAGAGACATGTTGTATATCTTGAAAAATATAACAACCATGAATTCATAATATTCCTGTCCGCAATATCCTAAGTAATACAAAAAAGGGAAACTTTCCAATTGTCCAGCAAAAGTTCCTTTTATGTTTTACTTCTATGATCTCAGAAGCAGTTTAGGAAGGAGAAAGAGCACACTAGTACTTCGGATGACTTAGGTTTAGTGTTCAAGCAATATCTCACTCCAAGGTATAATGCAGTGAATCAGACAACGCTCTGTATCTTCTCTGTCTAACTGCTGTTTTGGCAGCAGCAACAAAAACTTCGTCGTTATTTGCTGAAATCAGAAGTCTCTACATTAATGTATATTTCTGAACAAATTATGTGCCCATGAAACTCACTGAAATAAAAAAGTTTGTCTTTAGAGGCATCCGTAATGCAAATAGAAAGAAAAAGGAAATACGTAAGATAAAAAAACATATTCTCTGTAAATCATAAGTCAAATGTTGAGAAACAATGATATGGCAAATAATAAATGACAGATACTTGCTTGTGTTAAATGTGGAAGTATTTTATACCTATAGTATATCTTCCATGTACATTTTCCACTTAAGACAAAAAGTAGAACACAACTGTACAACTGCATGTGAAAATGGAAAGAAATTTCTGCTTTGATTTTATGAGGAGGTCATCTGCAGGGATATGTGAAAATTGTAGTTTATATCATCTTCCTAAGCAGTTATAACTAACTCTGGTTATAACCACTTCTGATATTGAAAGGTGAGAATAAATTTATACTCAAAGCCCTTCTTTATTTTACTGAATGTTAACTTTTAAAATGATAAAGTATAAAATATGCAGTCTTTCTGAAGACTGAGAAAGTTTTAGGGATGTTATGAATTGATAGATATATTACTCACATACTTTAGTGTGTATACATCTTATTGGAAAAATGAAATAAATAAAATGCATTATTATTTCATAAAAAGGAAATGAGTATTTTCAGATCAGAAAGAGGAATACACAGAACCTGTTGGCTTATGCTCACTGTCATTTCACACAAATTTTATTACTTTTACCTGCAAAGATTCCATTTGTACTTCTTTCCTCATATTTCACTTCGTGTTTAGGACACAATCAAAGAAAATTATAGTGGAAGCCATAGGGATGGATTATTATTAACCTCATCCTGATGAGTTGAATTTATACTAGTGTAATTTTATAGATTTTTTTATGGCAGTCAGGTTCACTGAATTATTTTGGTTTCCATTAGAAACCATAAATCTTTTTCTAGTGCTAGAAAATCAGCCCAGGTATCTCCATGTTCAGTTCCAATTCACTATCACATTTGCAAGTCAGAAAAGCTCTCTGCAATGAACGATGAATGAATCATTTTCTGTCAATCACATGATAAACTATCTGCGAAAGCCCAACGTGTACACTTTTATATCTCAGACCTTCACATCCAACTTCAGAAAAAATAGAAGAGAAAGGAACAAACACACAGAGTGCTGATAATGTATATCACAGTGAAAAGTTATATTTAAAAAAATCCATCTAGTTAAGACAGAAATCATTGTCCTAGCTTTGGTACCACAGAAGCCCTTTGCAATACAGCCCTGCTGATTTCACAGTTCTCTGAGATCAGACATGGTAGCAGAGAACCGCTTTTGGATGTAAACAGCTCAGGGGTTCATCTCTCTGATACAGACTGTTTTGTGGAAGCATCATCATATGTCTTTGCTGTGGCACATGTTCTGAACAATAACTAAGGTATAAGAAAATATATAAGCTAAGCCATTCAATATAAGAAAAGTAAAAAGAAAGAAGTGGAACTGCTAAGATAGGAATAAGATTCACAGTAAAAAAGTCTTACATGAGATTATGTGAAGCTCTTAGAAGAAATGCTGTATGGTGAAAAGTGGTGAATTGTGATAAATCTAGCTGGCAACCAGTCACGAGTTGTGTTCCCCAGGGGTTGTTGTTAGAGTCTGTACTGTCCAGTAACTTTATTGATGGCTCAGATGAGGGCATTGAGTGTGCCCTCAGTAAGTTTGCAGATGACAGCAAATTGGGAGAAAGCATCAATCTTCCTGGGGGTAGGGAAGCCCAACAAAAGTATCCGGACAGGCTGGATTGCTGGACTGAGGCCAATGGGATGAAGTTCAACAAGACTAAGTGCCAGGTCCTGCACTTTGGCCACAACAACCCCGTGCACTGCAGCAGGTTGGAGCAGAGTGACTGGAAGACTGTGTGAAGGAAATGGACCTGTGGGAGTTAGAGGACACTTGTCTGAACATGAGCCTACAGTGTGTCCAGATGGCCAAGAGGGCCAGTGGCATCCTGATTTGTATCAGAAATAGTGTTGCTAGCAGGAGCATGGAAGTGATCATCTCTTTGTACCAAGCACTGGTGAGGCTGCCCTTTGAGTAGTGTTCAGTTTTGGGCCTCTCACTACAAGAAAGACATTGAGGCCCTGGAGCATTTTCAGAGAAAGGCAATGTAGCTGGTGAGGGGTCTGCAGCACAAGCCTTTTGAAGACGGGCTGAGGGAACTGGGATGGTTCAATCTGGAGAAGAGGAGACTTGGGAGATCTTATTGCTCACTACAACTGCCTGAAACAAGGTTGTGACAAAGTGGGGTTTGGCCTCTGCACCCACATAACTGGCAACAGGACTAGAGGAAATGATCTCAAGTTGTGCCAGGGAAAATTCAGGCTGGAGATTAGGAAAAAATTATTCTCTGAAAGACTGGTTAGGCACTGGACTGGGCTGCTCAGAGAGGTGATTGAATCACTGTTCCTGGAGGTGTTCAAGATATGTTTAGAAGTTGTACTAAGGGACATGGTTTAGTGGGGAAATATTGGTGATAGGTGAATGGTTGGACTGGATGATCTTGGAGGTCTTTTCCAACCTTGGTGGTTCTATAATTCTACGGTTCAATGGTTCTAATACACGATTTTGTCTACATTACTCTAACTGTTGAGATTACAGCTCATATCATCCAGCTTTTATTAACATGCCAAGTAACTTTCTCAAATTTGTGTCCATTTTTTTTTACAGTGAAAACATTAATTCCCTTGGATTTCTTAACTTACTGTACACTTAAGAACACCACAATTATCTTTTTCATTTCAGCAGCTGACTAGCAGTATTAATCAAGAATCAGAAAACCACGTGCTTTTGAAATGTTAGTTATAAAAAACAAACCAAAAAAATGGGCATACTCAATGAGTCACAACAAGCATTATGTCATTTTTTTTTGAACGTCTGATCAGATGAATCTATAATCTACCACTTGTAGATTTTTCTATCTGTAAGTGTTCAAAACCTAATACATTGCTAAGTTTTTCTTTCAGAATGCAATTAAAAACTATTCCCTCAGTTTTTTCACCTCAAATATCTTACATGTAATTGTTTTGTTCCTTGTATAGGAGAATTAAATCTATGAACTTGGAGATTTATAATTTATTTTGGAATTTCAATATGAAATCCAACCTTACATTCTTAGCATCAATCATTCAAATAGCTTTTATCTATCTTAAATTTAAATATTACAAATAGCATATAAAAAATTTCCAGATAATTTTATTAATGATTCTGCTGCCTGTCATTTGCTAAAATCCACATCTTACAGTGTAGATGTCCAGACAGAATCTTCTTTAATAAAAAAAAATCATATGCTAAGGTGTTAAGTGCATGCAAGCCTTTTGTGCACTTTATATGCCATAAAGAGAATGCTCAATCCATATTTGATATTTCTGCTTAGTGGGTCTTTTAGGTAGGAAAATCTATTAAAACAAACAAACAAACAAAAAAAAACCCAACAATGAATTACCCATATCACAAAATATTTATGCACTTATTATACATGAGAAGTGCACATTAGAAGTGCAGAAGACCTCATTTTTTATGATACAGAGAAGTAACATTATTGAGGGGTTATTCACATTTTTGTTGATCTGTGCGCTTGGAGAGTACAATGGAAAAGCAGTACATAGGGCACCATGATGGAGCCCAGATGGAGTTCCAGATCCCCTGGATGGAGATGACAGTTTGTTCTTTCCTCAAGTGTGAATGGATGTACTCAACTGAAAGAGAAGGAGAAGTGAACAGAGAAATAGATATGTAAGTACTGAGGCTGCAGACAGAGGATGTCAAGTGGAGCAGACCATTCCAAGCAGGCAGTTGGCCTGACTGCACAGGTGATGGAAAACCACAGGGATGTAACAACTAGTACAATTACACTATCTGAAAAGCTGCTCAAAGTTGTTGTACTAGAAAAAAGAAAATAAAAATTGCTTCTCATTTACCTCATCTAGTGGAATTAATTTTGTTCATTTAAGAAAATTACATTTTCTGTCTACAGTGGTGTCTGGGGAATTTATTGGTGGACCATCTTTAAAGATCCAATACCCTCAAAGCTGCAACCTGTCCTCCATCCTCTCCGTAAGTGTAGATAATAGCATATTTCACTTATCTGTGCTTCTTTAGGGCTTTTTTTTTTTTGTTGTTCTTTTCTTTTGTTTTGTTTTATTGTTGTTCTTGCATTTCTTTCTTTTTGTTTCTCTTTCTATTTTCTCTTTCTTTCTTTCTTTCTTTCTTTCTTTCTTTCTTTCTTTCTTTCTTTCTTTCTTTCTTTCTTTCTTTCTTTCTTTCTTTCTCTCTCTCTCTCTCTCTCTCTCTCTCTCTCTCTCTCTCTCTCTCTCTCTCTCTCTCTCTCTCTCTCTCTCTCTCTCTCTCTCTCTCTCTCTCTCTGTCAGGGGTTTGTGAGCTGGTTCAGCCCGGCCCCGCAACAACCGAGGAAGGAGACCCACAGGCCCACACCCCGGACAGCGGGAAGGGGGAAAGGGAAAAAAGGGAGATAAGCCCCAAAACAAAACAGCGGCAACGATCTGAGGGGGAAAAGCTAATTTACTAAATAAGGCATCAGGAAGTAAATAACACAATATAATGCAATACAATTTGGAATTAAGCCCAATGAATCAAACAAAACAAGTGAGAGAGAGAGAGAGAGAGAGAGCGAGTGCCCGATAAACCGAAGGCCTTACGCTAACGCTGAAGGCGGACGGCAGCGAGCACCCACTCCTAAGTGATCCTAGAGGAAAGAGAGAGAACGTCCCGTGACCGCAGAGAGTTTTTATCTGTTCCCTCTGAGCGGAAAACACGTGAAAAAATACAAAGCATTGCAAAGTCCTCTGGAGAATGTAGTTTTCTCCCTGACTCCCAATGCACTACATGATGCCATGATGTGGAATACCAGTACCAAAAAATCATAAAACCACGACACTCTCTCTCTCTCTCTCTCTCTCTTTTTCTTCTCCCATTGCTGCTCTGTCGATTCACTATTAGTATTTTTCTTTTTCTCTGTTTTGTTTTAACCCAACAAGCAGCAAAACATGGCAGAGCCTTTGGCTTACACCATACCTTCCCAGAGGCATGGGGTAGTGAACTGGAAAAGAAAAAGTAGAACTTGTAGGTTAATATAAAGACTATTTATTAAGATAGAAAAAAAAGACAAAAATAACAGTAATTAAAATTATACACATAAATTTTTACAAAACGAAGTGATGCACAAAGAAATTGCTTACTATCCAACAACTGATACCCGGCCTGTCCCCAAGCAGTAGCTGCTCCCCAGCCAACTCCCCTCAGATTTATAGTGTTTTCATATGATATCATGTAATATGGAATATCCCTTTGACCAGTTTGGGTCAGCTGTCCTGGTTCGGTCCCCTTCCATCTCCTTATGCCAACCCAACTGCTGTCAAAAGAGTAAAAGATGAAAAACTGAAAAATTCTTCACTCTGTACAGCATTGCTCAGCAACAACTGTAACATTGGTGTGTTATCAACACTGTTTTTCTTCTAAAGACAGAAAAGCAGTCCTAGCTGAAACTGGAATATTGTCAAAAAGCTTTAATAATTAAATTGTCAAATGATTGAGAATTGTCATGGCAGCTTGAAATCTAACATTCGAGTAGTTGAACTTCAGGCATGTTTTCACATTCTAGAAAGTATAATAACTTTTTAATAGTGTAAGTATTGACAGAAGTCAAACACAGAAAAGGCCAAACCGTGAATGAGAGAAACTTGTTGAAAACATATGTAATTATTATTTCCATTAGAAAATTCTTTAAATAATTCTCAAGAGAAAAAGAAACAATTTACCAAACTGGTATTTTAGTCAAAAAGCAGTGAAATACATGAGAAATACAGGATGGAAGAAGGTTAAATTCCTTCCACAATCTTTTCAGCTTAGAAATGATTTTCAAAGAACATGCACAAAAACATAATTCATCAAGCCATTAAAACATTTTCTTAATGGCTCTCACTGTGGATGGCTACAGTGAGACCTTAGTTTTAAATATTGCTTTATAACCACCATTTACTTTGTTGTGTAAACTCAAAGGCTACAAACTAGGTTCAATCTGAATTAAACTACACTGAATGGTAGGTTCCAGGAATACACCACAATAAACTCAAAACAGAGTTTGCTTGTCTCTAATCTTTCTGTTCTCATTCTCCTGCCAGGAAGTACTACTAACAGGAAAAATGGAAGGTGTTTTGAAATTTGTCATGGACATTCTTCCTTTCTGATAAATTTGTTGTGGCAAGCACGGTAGATCTCCTCTCTGCTTCCCCCATCACACACAAAATAAGAAGATATATTTTAGCCAAGTGGTAAAAATATTTGTTTCTTCTTTCGCTATTACTCTTAGTGCAGTTTATTATCTTCACTAGAAAACAAGTTAAACTGAACTTGATAATGGATGTTCCATTTCTTCTTGTGTGAGAATATACACAGAGGAGATAAAAAATGTCTGGTTTACAAATATTTTAAATAGCATTCTCCTTAACTATGAATAACAGATGTTTTCACTTTGGTTTCATTTCAGCCCTTGTAATGTTTACAGGTAATATGGAAAATTATTCCTATTGGATAAAATTTATCTAATGGACTATACACTTGAGTAAAGATTAACGTGCAAAGCAGTTTGTAGCTTGAAGAGTGTGCAAATGAATGAACAATGACCTGCCAAGGTGCTAAAGAACTAGCTGTTTTTGACAGTACCATACTGTTTCTGCAGCATGATTTAATTGATCTTTTGCAGCCTGTAAATATTGATTTCTTAAAGTAGTAAGTAGTTCACAGATAAGGCTCTATGGTGACATGTTTGCTGGATGCAAATAAGAAACAAATCTCAGTGATATTCAGTCTTATGTAAAATTTTAAGGAAAGCTACCACGTGTTGATAAATAGTAAGAACCTCATTGCTCTGTTAAGACAACAATACTCTCAAATTAGCAATGAATAAATAAATAAATAAATAAAAGAACTGCATAACAATAAGTAAACAAGATTAATAATTCCAAAGAAGTACAAAAGAAGTGAAAAAAAAAATAGTTAACCAAATTACTCATTTTTAAACTACAGGGAAATTATGAGTTATATGCTAGGCTGTAGTTAGTAAATCTATTCATTTTTCACACATACAACCTCTCTGCAACCTTCAAAAGACACAATTCAAGTCCTCTTCACTTACTAAGTAAAGGATGATTTGCCCATGTTACTTTACTACAAAAATGTTTCAAATTTTATTAAGCAGAAACGATGAAAAGGCAGCATTATGCAGAACCTCTAAGAAATCAGTTCTTCTTTCTAATCTATTGCATTGTACTCAAAGCCATAATTTTATGCTTCAAAGAGGGATGTAAGCATGTTAGAATTTTTTTACATCCAGCTCAGAGATTTTATTGGTGTGAAGAACAGTAAAATGTTGCAAAACTGTAAAAATAAGACAGGTCCCGTAGGTGCTTGTCAGAAATAGCTACAATACAAGTAGGGCAGGACACAGTATTTGCACATACTAATGTCTTTTTACTTCAGTGTGATAGCCAGAAAATTCAAGGACCCTTTTAAAATGTAGTTTGGCTGCTAGTTAGAAGGTAGCGCATCTGTAAATGCAGTGGAAGAAAAAATCACAGAATCACAGATTTGTAGGGGTTGGAAGAGACTTCTAGAGATCATCTACTCCAAACTCCTGCCAAAGCAGGCTCCTTTGACTAGGTTGCACAGGTAGCTGTCCAGGCGGGTCCTGAACATCTGAAGAGAAGGAGACTCCACCACCTCTCTGGGCAGCCTGTGCCAGTACTCTGTCACTCTCACTATGAAGAAGTTACCACACATATTTTTGTGGAACTTCCTATGCATCAGTTTGTGCCCATTTCCCCTTGTCCTATCACCATGCACCTCTGAGAATAGTCTGGTCTTGTCCCTTTGCCTCCTGCACCTTAGTTATTTATAGACATGGATCAGATCCCCTCCAAGTCTTCTTTTTCAAGGCTGAATGAACCCAGGTCTCTCACCCCACATAAGAGGGGTGCTCCAGACTCTATCATCTTTTTTGCCCTCTGTGTCAGGGGCTTGTGAGCTGGTTCGGCCCGGCCCCGCAACAACCGAGGAAGGAGACCCACAGGCCCACACCCCGGACAGGGGGAAGGGGGAAAGGGAAAAAAGGGAGATAAGCCCCAAAACAAAACAGCGGCAATGATCTGAGGGGGAAAAGCTAATTTACTAAATAAGACATCAGGAAGTAAATAACACAATATAATGCAATACAATTTGGAATTAAGCCCAATGAATCAAACAAAACAAGTGAGAGAGAGAGACAGAGAGAGAGAGAGAGAGAGAGTGCCCGATAAACCGAAGGCCTTACTCTAACGCTGAAGGTGGACGGCAGCGAGCACCCACTCCTAAGTGATCCTAGAGGAAAGAGAGAGAACGTCCCGTGACCGCAGAGAGTTTTTATCTGTTCCCTCTGAGCGGAAAACACGTGAAAAAATACAAAGCATTGCAAAGTCCTCTGGGGAATGTAGTTTTCTCCCTGACTCCCAATGCACCACATGATGCCATGATGTGGAATACCAGTACCAAAAAATCATAAAACCACGACACTCTGCTGGACTTTTTTGGAGAGATCCCTGTCTTTTTTGTTCCAGGGACCCCAAAACTGGGTGCAGTACTCCAGGTGAGGCCTCACCAGGGCAGAGTAGAGGGAGAGGATCACCTCCCTCGACCTGATGGCCACACTCTTTTCAATGTAATCCAGGATCCCATTGGCCTTCTTGGCCACCAGTGCACACTACCTGCTCATGGCCAACCTGTCATCCCTTAGGACACCCAGGTCCCTTTCCAAAAGGTCATCCCCCCATACTGTACTGGTGCTTGCAGTTACTCCTCCATAGGGGCGAGACTCCATACTTGCACTTGTTAAACCTCATCTAGTTTCTAAAATGTGTTCCCATCCTATGAGACTTACCAAGTCAGAAATTTTCCTATTGTAAAGAAGAACAAAGCCGAAATATCCTAAAGACTTTTTTGATTCAAGTTTGTAAAAACAATAGCTACTAGAGTAGATATCACTTCACAGCTGATAGCTGATGGCTGACTCTCCTAATCATTTAAAATGCAGGAGTGTAGAAGAAAAATAAATACTAGCAATATATTGGTGTAAGACTCAAATGTCTGGCAAAATTTTGGGAAATAAATCCAGACATCAGAAGCTAAGTCAGTCTTCATTATTTTTGTATTTTCTCTCATATCTATGAGTAGAAAAAAATAAATGGAATTTTCTTTATACAAAACTATTAAAATTTAAACTGCTTTCAAAACTATGAGATGATTTATGATGCAAATCATTTATCACAGATTGAAGGAGTGACAAAGACTCCAAATAAATATACTTTCCAGAATTTCAAGCCTGAGCCTTATCAAACTAAAACCATATGTGTAAGATATTCACTCAACATAGTTTGATAATCTTATTTCCAATTCTTTTTTGTTTGCATTGTTGAAAAAATCCAGAGCTGGTCCAAATTATGCTTCTTCTTTTTTTTTTTTATTTTTTTTTCCTTTCTAAATTTCTGAGTAAGTAAAAGAAAGTTATAGTGCTAAAAACTGCTCTTAAGATTTACTTGCACACAAGGCATACAAGCAAAGTGTGACAAGTTGCTTCCTCAGAAGGAAAATAATTAACCTGGACAGGGTCAAAAGCCAAAGGTGACAAGACTGGTACAGAAACAAAGAGCTGAACAGTCTCACAAACAGAAACAGAATATTCTGTGAGGTTTTGAATATCTAGATCTTAAGCTAATTTTTACAAGTTTTACCTACATCAAAAAGCTAAATAACATATTAGGAGGTTATTTTTTTTGTGCATATAATTTACTGCCATTTGAAGCTCTTATTACATTTTTTTTCTTCTCTTAAATGCTTTCAATTTTATAAGAAATATATATATATTCAGAACAGTAAGCATGGGTTGTTTTTTTTTCCTGCAGTTTTTATGCCTTCATGTAATTTGAGCTTTTTGAAATGCAGAGCACCCAGATAAGATAGCAGTTAAGAGAAACTCATTGGCTTCACAATAAGACGTCTAGGAGAAGTTTGCGCTAAACTGTAGGCATGAACTTGAGGACAGATACCATCAAACGTCTGTTAAGAGGTGGAAGACTCCTTGGATAATTTCATTATATAAAAAGGGATCGGTGACAGAAAAATGGCTCTGAATAGTTGTACCCTCTCACTATCATTTTGATAGGATTCATGTTGACTTGGCTCAACTATATCATTTCTTACATAGCTTATGAGTAGAAGCTAACCTTAATTAAATATGTTACTGTGGTTTGACCATGATATTTGAAGACTGCTTCTTTTGTCCTTCTTTACAAAAATTGAAAATCAAAAGGCAGAACTTAGGGGAGAAGAAACTGAACTGAAGAAGAAGAAACTCATTTCTAACCAGTCCACATCCATAACTTCACTTTCCAGCTTTCTTAATTCATCCTGTGGTTCAAGTGCCATCTTAAGAATTAGAGCAGTATTTCTCATCCCCATATTTTTCCTAGAAGCTTAAAATCCATTAATAACAAAGTTGCAAAGGCATAAAAGTTCACAAAGAAGAAAATATCAATTGAAAAGTATGAAGTATTTATGCCAATAAAATACTGATGATTATTAAGGTTGGCCATGACTAAAGAAAAAATCTATCAAAATGAGTTGATTATTTTTGAAAATATTTTTACTTCTTTATGCATAACTCAGTATTCAGAGCTTAATTAAGACAGATTTCAACTTGAAGAAAAATAGCTAACTGTCTGGATAGAACCATGGAAAATCAGGATTTCTTTTAATAGTTATAGTAAAATGCATAATTCATCTAAGGATTTGCATTTTATCAAACATAGTGTGTTTAGTCAGCCTTCATTTTATCCCTCTCTTAATTGCAACTAATATTTTTCTTTTCTTCAGACATTAAATTCAAAACCTTTTGATATGAGGTCTACTCCAAAAGTAATACTTCCTGTTTTATTATGTTGGCCCACAGCATTAGAGGCAGGTGTTAGTAGTATGGCAGTAGAGGTTGAACTGTCCCACCAATGTTTAATCACATTTTCCATCTCCTAATAGCATTAATAAAAATCCACGCTATTGAACCTAGTTTTCACTTGAGAATTTATTAAGTAACTGTGCTGAAGATTATCCCATCTTATTGGTACCAGTACAGCCATTTCTTTTTAATTTCATCCTAACTATTGTGTTTGTGTACAGTCATTCCCATTAGCTACCCCACCTTTCTCCGTGTTATAGAGTCTTTATTGAAAACTGAGAATCATGCATTTAGTTTTTGATCTAGACCCATATTGTCTTTTAGACACTAATCACTTTTAACACAGTTACTCCTCTTTTTTCTGTTTCCTAGAAAACATTTTTCACTTGTAATTTCCTTTTCAAGGACTATGTCTGCTTGACTTTCAGCAATTTTGAATTAATGGATAAGAATTAAGTGAGGTCCATACACCCTGTGAACAGTTTAATCCACCCACTGAGATATATTCCTGTCATTTATTTATTAACGGTACATTTTCTGTTACAAATCTACTTGACAATGACTCTTTTTATTCAGTAACCTTAATCTTCCATTGCCTCTTGTTTATTATCCTCTCAATGCTACATACTCTTCAATACATCTGAAACAGTGGGAACTTTGTCATGGTTTTATGATTTTAGTTATCAGTATTCCACATCATCGCGTCATGTAGGGCACTGAGAGTCAAAGAATTAATGCTCCAGTTCCATTGACTGATGAATTTCCAGTACTTGGTTCTCAGAAGAGAACTACATACTCCAGAGGACTTTGCATTTCCCTTTTCCACTCAGAGGGAAAGATGAAATTACCTGCAAATACTGATACTTCTTTTTACTTCATCGTCTGCAACGGGAGCTTCCTAGCCATCTCACCTTCAGTTTTAGAGTAAGGCCTTCAGTTTTGGATATTCTGTCCCATTTTATTTGATTTATTAGCTTCAATTCCAATTATATTGTACTATATTGTGTTCTTTTGCATTCTGTTATCTTATTTAGTAAATTAGTTTTCTTCCTCAGATCATTGCTGCTGTTTTGTTTTTAGTCCCATCTCCCTGCCCTCTCCCTTTTCCCCATTCCCCTTTCACAGGGTATGGGTCTGTTGGTCTTCTGCCCCATTAGTCATGGAACTGGGCCAAACTGGCCCATAAACTGTTGACACACTTAAAAATCATACTTAGGAGAGCCCAACTGAAAGTAACGTGGGAATCACTTCTACCCAGCTGTTCTGAATTGTGAGCTTTGGAAGATCAGCACTGTTATCCATCCAGACATAATAGAACTATATATATATATATGTAGATAGATCATATATGTGTGTCTGTAGAAGCATATATAGACATATAAAAGAAGAAGCAATGCCTTTGAAACTGTTTGTGGAGAGTATCTGTAATGAAGGAGTCAAAGAAGAAATTGTGTAAATGTAACGTTGATGGTAGACACCAGTGGCTATAGAGCATAATAGCCACTGAAGTTATATTTAACACAGAATTGCAAAAAGAAGTAAGGCAAGCTAAGATGTTCCTAGTTCTCTGCAGTAGCTTGGGTCTATAAGGAAGAATTATCATTTGAGATTCTTTCCATCCTCTAATTGTGTTACATTAGAACAAGATCTGTGCACACTGATTGAGGTCTTAAATACACTTATGCTGATGTACGTCTGGAGTAATTTCAATGGTCTGATCAGACAGAGTTTTTGCAGTGGCTTCTGTCTGACTAAAATAAAAAATTTCTATAGCAAGAGGTAGAAACATGGTGTGGCTTCCTTGGAGGCAAGTTCTAACCTGCAAATGGGAGCAGAGGACAGCAGCTCTATGAAGTGTGGTTGTTCCCTTAGATCACTTGAATGTTATGAAACTGAGGTGTATTCCAAGACTGGACATACTCATTGTATAAAAACTCTTTCCTAATCTTCAGCCATTAGCTGAAGTATGCTCTTACAGAGAAGCATTTGTTTTCTTTTCAATGACATATAAATGCACATTTCAATTGAGTTAATATTCTTTTCATCTTTTTAAATGTTATATTCTTTAAAGTCAAGTTATCCTAAGTAGATTATATGTAGTCTCTATACTCGTCCTATACATTGAAGAATAGGTATAAAGACTTTGATGTTTTGCTACTGAAAGGGACAAAAGTATCTCAGTATGACTGCCATTTCCCTAGTGGAAATGTCAGACAAATCTCCCTGTGTTTCTTTTTTTCCATCACTATCTAATAATATACTGAGAAACTTTTTAAAAGAGCTGCATATTCATCATCACAAATGAAACTTTTTTTTTTCTGGCTGTGTAGACGGTAATTATAGGTTTGCACTTCTAATTGAAGCATTGATGAACGTACCCCACTCTGCAGCAAATATAAAATAATTGTTAGGCAGACTATGTGGCTTTCTGGGGAGGAAAGAAAATAAAAAAGGAGAAAAATTGTAAAAATGCTAAAGAGAAATTGAAAGCAACAGCATGCATCCTGATAATGACTACCCCAATGGCTTATTTCCTAGTTTCATTTACTGCCAGGAGAAATTAAACCTGTTGGGGCAGGATATTTGCGCAGAAAATGACAAGTTTCTGGTTCTCCCTAAAATACCAGTGCACTTGACTCCTGAGGGCCATTTTCAACCTCTTTTTTCACAGAGCTGTATGACCACTCTTGAAGATAAGCCAAGGGGGCAGAAGCAAACTACCTTTTTCCTGTCTTATGAATAGGATCCCCAAGAGAAATTGTATTCCCAGAAAGACACATTAATAACTTCACATCTCTTAGAAAGACAAAACCAAATCTACCTCTTACAGTGAAGAACATAAAAACTTTGGATCATGGTCAATTTCTCCCTTTCGTCCTTCATTGCTCACTGATATCTAGGTGATTTGAGCTTTTTCCTCAGTCTGAGGTGCTTTCTTGCAGCACAACTGAAGCTAACAAAAGAATGACGACAAAAAGAAGCAACTCCCCCATGCTTCTTTTGACACTACTACTGGATCCACAAGTCTTCTCAACCAAATTGCTTAATTGCACACTTTGAATAAGGGAGATGGGGTCACAAGTCTCTAAAGTTACTAGTAGACTCTCGTCATCGGTTTAACTTAATGAGGTTGTTATAGAGTAAGCAAAATTATGACAACTTAAATGCAAATCAAAACTCTAGACCTGGATTTTGCCAATTAGAGACAAAGGCAGGAAAGCATATGGTACAGTATATGGTGACCTAAAATTTTGTTTACATTTCATCCAAATGGTCTGGTTTATGGATTACTGTTAATATTATCACCACTGCATTTAAGCTTGTTGAAATAGGTTAGATTTCAGCAGAGAAAATAAATGGTCTCTGCAATTCTGACTGTTTTGCATTCGCATCTTTTGTCTAAAATACATGCAAAACTAGAGGAGTAACAATCAGGCAATTCTGCTGCATGATTACTACTTGGAAAAAGAAGAAAGCTTAGAACTAATTACAAAGAATAAAAATATTTAAGTACTATTTGAGGTGACACTAAAAATCTTTGGAATTACGAGTGGGAAAGGTAGGTGTAATAATTTTCATGTTCAAATTTAGAAGTCTTTTAAAATAGATTTTTTTATAGCAAAAAATTTCATTGAAAAAAATTCTGTTTAAGTATCCTGAATCTGACAAATCAGTTAAATGAAGAACAAAAAATGAAATACATGCAGTTCTTTCTCAATAAATAAAAGAGATTGAGACATTCCTGACACCAAACACCCCTTTTACGTAGTCACAATTAAGGCTCCTCTATTCCTGAGGAACAGTATCATGAAGCACTTCAAGCCACTCAGACTGAATCTCCTGTGCACAGCTGCCTGGCATTTTCGAACTAGATAATTAATACCAATATTTAGCACAGGAACAGGTGGTAAGGATAATGACTAATTTCTTCTCTCTTCCAACTCAACAACCACCACTGTCTTTCAAAAATGCTGTTCTTGCCATTCCCTGCTGATTCCATTTCTTGTCAGCCTCACTGCTTCAGCACATGGCTGCAATAACAGCTGGATGAAGCATTCTACTTCAAGTGGAACAGCTTCAGTTATGCAGTAAATGTCTAGTCCTAACGCACTCAAGTTGCCTCCCCTGAATTGGTCAGGCATGTGAACTCCTCTAATGCAAGGACCAAGAGCAAATGTGTTGCAAGTGACACTTGTTCAATTTTACTGCTGAACTAAGTAAGCACAATTAGAGAGGCAGAGAAAAAGAAGGTATGCATTTTCTGAACTGTTTTTTATGAATTTATAAGGAGGGAAGACAGGATGGTTTACTAAATAGCTGTCTGCGTAGCAGCTTGGCAGCGTAAGCACTCATACCTTAAGATGAGGAATGTTTGTACCTGTCTGCACCGAATTAGCACGAGTTAAAACTTGAACTTTTTCACTTTTCTGGCTCCAGTTGCTTAAATCTGTCTTTACTGAGTGCATTAGCAGTATTTAGCAATAGCGTAATTTTGTTTTGCTGATTGAAATAGTCTTTTCAATTATTATAGATGATTTGGTTACACAAGTCAAAGCCTTTTGTGGCTTCTACATCTTTAGTTCCATTATGCTCCATGGCTTACATAAGCATCGTCTGAACTGAAGAACATTACTAGCTTTATTAGAAGGAATGTATGGTCATAGGCCTGTCTTCAGTGCCACACTCAAGAAATATTGATAGGCTATTAGAAGTTCCTACTAATAGAAGTGTTAAGTGAACTCACCTTCAGAGTAATTTATGAGCATGCAATTAACACTGGGTAACTGTGTTATGGGATTTAGTTCTTGTTTGGTCTTGTGCTATATTTATCATATAATCATAGAATTGTTTGAGTTGGAAGGGACCATTAAAGGTCATCTAGCCTGACTGTCCTGCAATAAGCAGGAACACCTGCAGCTAGATCAGGGTGCTCAGAGCCTGGTCCAGCTAGTCCAAATATTTGCAGAACACGCTATGTAGGTAGGAAGCTAAAGAACAACATAGTTGATTTAATTCTGCACAAGACAATGCCAAATTGCAAAAATTAATTTCAGAAGTAAAGTTTAACAAATATAGTATGTCATCATTTTTAAGTTGTTTAAACATCCAGCAGTAATCTAAAAATCAAAACATCGTAGCTAAAATATCACAGTTTTTCAGTCTTTAAAAGTTTAAAACAGAGAAATAACTCTGAAATCTTGTCATTTATTAATACACTCTGCAATTTGTCAACCTCAAGTGGAAAATTTCAAGGCTCTGTTGAACCCTCAACCAGCATAAACAAATGGAAATTAGATGTATTAGAGAGGAAAGATTCACAACACTGTTACTTGCATACTTAGGACTGGAAAGATCATCTATATTTTTAACCATTCAAAAAATCAGAACATATTGCAGGACTATATGAACATATCTATCCGTACTATGTTACAGAATAAGAATGACAGATTTAATTCCCTTAAGGGCAAGTATGCTGGGTTCTTCCATTTTCTGACAAAATACTACCAGTTTTCCTCTTACTGTGAAGCTGTCTCTTTAGAGATAGATAACTCAGTTCACTGCATTATAATTTAGTGTCTGGTCATAATAATTCAGTATTAAAATCTGAAGTGTGGCACTGAAAATGGATGATTAATGACAATTTATGGGACAAGATTTGTAGCCCAGTCCTACAGTCAACATTCTACCCCAGCTCATGGATTATTTTATCCTGATTGGCTTTGTCCAATTAACAAGAGCCCTTGAATCATTTTTTGAATCTTTCATTCCGAAGTCCTATTTCTCTTGAGTTTGTTCATTCTCTGCCCTTATACAACATAAAAATTATGTATAGACACAATGTTATACTTCACTCATTTCTTTGTATTGGTATTAATTCTTTAGCTATTAAACTTCAGAATTGCATGTCAGACACAGCAGTCACTTGAAAAACCTCTGAGGAGCTATAATTGGGTCTGTAGGCAAATACTGAAAAACAATGTGATGTGATGTTTTTTTCCAGAATTTCATGGTATTGTTTTTCCATATAATAAGTTAAAGACTTTTGTTAACATCTAATGAAAATTAAAATTATGATTTTCAGCCTGCAGCCATAAATGACTGCATTCCAGGAAACTAATTTTTCATATTTGTTAAAAGCTTAAGTTAGTCGCTTAAGAATTGTTTACATAATTGAAGAGAAACAATGCCTAATCACTTTGAAAATATAATGGTGATGTGAATTATGATGCATAATATGTAACATTAGAAACTGTCCACTGAGTGAATATATTAAGTGACTGAAAAGAAGAATAGCAATTCTATACTTCTTTTTGTGTTTCTCTAGCTGTGACACTAGTAATGCACAATGAAGGGCAGTCTCATCTACAAAACTGAAATATGTATTTTGTTTGTTTGTTTTTTATGATGCTGCACGGAAGCATACTTCTTTATAAGTGATATAGTCAAGCAAAAGACAGAAACTTTTGTGGTAGGACAGGATTTCAGCTTGAGTCTTTAAGCTAACTTTCATTGAAGCATAAAATAATACATTTAATTTTGTAAAATAACAGCAAATCCAGGAAGATCAGTATAGAAATAAAGCAGGTTCATAAATAAGCACAGATCTGTCTTCCATGTAACCTTACAGAATGACTTACTCCAGGGTTGCACTCGGGTAACAGGATTTTGTCCCGTCTAGACTTCCAGACCTGAGTTTATTTTTAGCTCACTGGAAGTGTGACTTCTGGTTCCTTGCACAGCTCCTCCTCAACTTCAGAAGTCTATTTGCCCTGAATGTGCAGAGGTCTTGATAGTGGGAAAGTGCTTAGCATGCACTTACCCTTAGTATTAATCCTATTTATCTTATTTATTTAATTAATATCTGTACTGTCGGTCCTGCTTACAAGGTCTGCTTTATCAGATTAAAAACAACAAATGAAATACTACTGCTGAATGGATTACACCTATAATACCTTTTCAACCTAATCTTTTGCACATTTTTTTCAATTAATTCCATCTAGAAGATGTAGCATGTTACAACATGCTGAGGTATGTATAAGATAACAGAAATACCAGATCACAATGTTTCTATAGGTAGAATTAAACTGCATTTATACTTTTATTAACATGCTTAATCAGAGAGGATAAAAATGATTTTTGAAGTTAAATAACAGCCTCTATAATAGGCGCACATATAGTTTGGATTATTGGTTGTCTTTCACAAGTGAATGTTATATGACCGCAGTCTAAATATATGGGGCTTATTCTTGAGTGAATCTGTTAGGAAAATTCTGCAGATGGAAGATGGTGGTTCTATTGCAATTCTATGATTATTATCTGCCAAACCATCTATCTGCAAATACTGTTAACAGAATATGCCAGATCAAAGATTTGCAGAAGCTGCCAGTTCTATTTTGTAGTAACATTTGAAACTTTGACATTTGTTTAATTACACACTGGAATAAAAACAAGATTTAAGAAGTATTTCTGTGAAAATGAAATCTTAGATTACAGATACCACCATGAAGTTTTTTCTCAGTAAAGTCATATATATATATATATGTATATGTATATGTATATATATATATATCGTTATGGCTTCAGACAGACTCATAGTCATGACATTTGGGTGCTGATTTGGAGCTAATTTTCCACACATAAATTTATACTGACAAGAGTGGTAACTTAAGATCTCCCATGTTGAACAACACAATATTTACCATTGTTTTGCAGAGCATTTAAGTAGCTTGTATTGTTTCAGTAAATCAGATTTTCTAGCAAAAGTAAAAAATCACTGAAACTCAAACACTTAGACACCAATCTCATGGCACATTTAGATGACATTTTAATCAGAAGTGTTTAATCAGTTCTCTCATTCTATTTCAGCTGAAAAGGGATATACTTACACTCGAAAATAAGCTAAAATGCATACAATTTCACTAAAACTTTGTAAATAATGTTAGATCTTTCTGTTCATCTTATAGAATGTTTTTATTACTTGCAGTGCAAGAGCAGCACAGCCTTTCTATTGATGATTCCTGAACTGCAGACTGTTTCTTCAGAGTAACAGGAATCAGTTATAGCACCGTTCCATTTGAACCAACTTGCAGTAGAAATCTGAGATTATAGCAGATCAACCTCACAATTAATGGACTGACATTACTCTTAATTTCTTGAAGAGTTGGTGTAGATGATTCAACAGCACTGTGAGTGTAGATGACTGCATATTGAGCTGTAAACATAGCTTGAGTTAACTTTTATCAGTCCTTTGCTCTAATTTCAGTTTATTAGATTCAAGATAACCAAAGGCCAGAGGTTATGGAACAGTAACACATATTTTCATATAATTTTTTTTAGAGGACTCCTGGAGCAAGTGTATTCTTAAGATAAAATAATCCCGAGATAGAGTAGAAGGCATTGATCAGAGAGTAGTTTGGGTTGTGTGGGAGTCTTATCAATTGGGAAACTGGCAACTTAATTACTTGTTAGGGATCTAGAGGAAAAAAGTTATGATAAACAGATTAAATAAATAATCAAAACAAAAGAAAAAATCTGATCCTAGATATTAAGGAGAGACAAAATATTTTTCAGCTGAGCATTCATCCACAGAGTAGAGACAACAGCTTTGATTACGGTAATAGAAGAAGTGAACTCATGAGCAAGAGCTAGCCATGTACCTACCAAAATCTACTGTGTACTTGAACAAATGAAAATATTTATTCTGTGGATGTCCTATTTCAATCAACAATTTTTTCTGTTTCTTTAATACTTTGTCTTTCATTTTGTAGGCAATGAATGAGTTAAAGATTTGCGAAGTAAGCGGCAAAGTTTTCTTTTTTGTTAGATAATTTCAGAACTGATGATTATGAGGTTCTTTGGAAAGATTCCACTTGCCACATTGAACCAGCCACGGGCAGAAATAATCAACCATGCAATTAGATGTCATCTAACAAGTGTCATATTTTAAAATATTAGTAGTTTTCTTCTTGGAAGGTGAAGAATGTGAAAAGTAGGACTTGCTGTATCTGATTAGACAGCTGAACTGTCACAATAGTAGTTACATGATATAATAAGCTTTGCAAGAAAATCCCCTTTAACATGCACAGAGTGAGTTATGTGATAATGTTTATGTCAATAGGTGAAGTTCTGACCCATGAAACAATCAAATGACAATTTAGAGTGGTGATAATTCTTAAGTCTTGCTATTTCTCAAAAGGTCTTCTGTTTTAAAAAGTACATGGGAGAGAACCACTGTACATGTACATCAGTGTTAATCTTACTTTAATAGCGTGTCTTTTGGATGAATTTTTAATTTATTTGCTTAGCATTTTTCATTCATCATTCCTAACACACTATTTCATCTGAACGCATCGCCTACAAGCTCAAGTTACCTTTAACTAAAAGAAATGTTTCTGGGACTACCTGAGGTGTTCAAGGTTTTCCAGCGCGGAGTCATACTGAAGTCTACAGGGACAGTGTTTCTGTCTGAACTGCCTCATTACTAACAGACAAGTAGAACACAGGCCAACTGATGTCTTGGAACGTGTGATGTTATGGCAGTGTGAATCACTGCAAGGAAAAGTACACTAAATATTTTCTTGACTGGGGATTTTTCCTTTGTCTCTGGGTCCTTCTGCTATGATGGTGACAGTCTGAGAGGGAGAAAGAGAAAGAGAGCACACATGGGCTGACCAAGATCTCCTTACTGTTACTTTCACCAGGAGCCAAATATAACAACTGAGTGATCTTGCTGTTGCTACCAGCAAACTGCTTTACTGTTATGCACAGCTTGCTACACCCAGATAAGAGAGTGAGAAAAAAGAGAATGTGACTAGAATGCAGGCAAGTGAGAACTAACAAAAACACATACTTTCAGGCTGTGTATTTTAACCACATACTATAAAACAACTGTGCTGAACTTTTGCATCATACGCAGTTTTCAAAAGCGCAGACAGACTCACTTTACATCTCAACGACCTAGTTTTTTGTGAGGAAGAACCACATATCATTATGCATAACCCAGCAGTTCTGAAACCAGCTGTAGAAGAGAAATCCAGAGTAATGAGGGGAGGAAGTACTACTGGGATTCAAGTGTTAGTACACTGGTGAAAATGCAACTAAATATGCCTGCAGGCAATGGCAGCTCTAATATTTTTGCAGAAGTGAATTAAAACAGAGGCAGTCCTGGTGAAGGTTAACTCCATTATTCCCAATTAAGATCTACCTATGTCTACCATGTATAATGTAAAAAAGTGGATAAAGGATTGTGAAAAATAAATTTTCATCCTCTAGCTGATTTATCATAGTAGAAGAAAGCAACACCAGTACTGTTATACTCAAAAGACACAAGTGTATGAACTCAGATTCATGAATATGATTTCTCAAGTAACATTTGACTTCTGAAGGCTCCAGGTCCCCTGCAAATGTGTACAGTTATCTCCCTTTGAAAAAGTATGGAACTGTACCAACTTTCAGAAGTTCCATTTACCAACTCCTTGTTATTAGAAGTTGCAAGTCCTTCTTCTGACTTGCTGTCTTTCTTTTATCTCACTTTGATCCTCAGTTTCTTCTCATGAGTGAGGATTATGCATGCACCTGTGTACTACAAGGCAATTTTCCTTGAAATGGATTTCTTTTGATTATTTTTCCAAAACGAGCTGAGATAACAAAGAAGACAGCAAAGAATGTATTAAAACTTAGAGAGAAAAAACCCAAACAAACCTGAAAAAACAGCTTTCTGCCCCCACCCCACACGAAAGCCTTAAGCAAACCAGAACTTTCTGTAATTAATTATGCAATTAGTATTTTGAATCCAAACCCATAGTTTGAAAAGATTAGTTTTGCAGTGAAGAGAAAGGAGGGAGTGGGCCTGTAGACCCAGTTGCCAGGGTGAATCCAGTGACTGTTCATGATATGTTCAGGAAATGCATTTTCTTGAATAAATATGGTTAATAAACTGTTTCCTTATCTCTGCTCAAGAATAAAATATTTTCTTACTTAATTTTATCTTAGTTCTCATTTCCAAACAGACATCTCACTGTGGAATAGCTGACAATAAACTCTTCCCACTGCCTGAGCCAGGATGAACTCTACTTTCGTCTTTTTAAATCACCACTTCATGGCTAACACTAATAATAGGTTGAAGCAATGCTAAATGCAGCAGTCTCAGTTTATGCCTTTCTAACATCTGTAGAGCCTCTGTTTTTAACCAGAAGCACAAATTCAATTGTAAATTACTTTTTTTTTTAAGCCAAATTCTGGACAGCTGCAATGTCAAAATTATTTAATAGAATTGGTTTAGCCACATCCTACGCTGACTGAGCCTTGCTCCTTTTCTTTAATACCAAAGATTGAGTGGGAGAGTGTTTGTATAAGAGGCCCAGTACTAGACATCTTTAGTGTATAAAAAATATAATTTTTGCAGCCTTTTTGTATGTCAGCAGTACTTAGATTTGGAATGCTAATGCTAGGACAAGAATCAACTCTTAAATATTTATTTAACTCTGTTCAAATGCCTTAAGCATACTAAAAAGCACATTTTATTTAAATATATTATAACACTGTAAGCTTTCTCCATAGCCTTTCCATTTAAATTTTTCATACATTTTATTTCTCTTCCTGGGCTCTTGTCCTGATGGAGGATTTCAACCATCAGGATATCTCCTAGGATACTGGCACGACAGATGGCAGAGAATCCAGGAGATTCCTGGAATAGGTTGAGAATAACTTCCTGCTCCAGGCCTGAACAAACTGACCCAAAGTGAAGCATTACTGGACCTGGTGCTCAGCAATGCAGAGGAGAGCATTAGAGAGTTTAAGATTGGTGTAGTGATCAAGCCCTGTGATGTGAAAAATAATAAGAAGGGGTTCTCCAGGTACATAGGCAGGAAGAGACAGACCAAGGAGAGTGTTCTCCTTCTTATTAATGAGGATGGAGAACTGGCTTCCTCAGACATGGAAAAAACTGAGGTGCTCAATAGGTGTTTTGCCTCAGTCCTCACTTGCTGGTCAGGCTCCCCATGTCTGGCAGGACTCTGAATCTCGCGGTGTGGGTGACAGGAGCAAATTCTGTCCTATAAGGCACATACGAGATGAAGAGATGATTTGAGACAGCCAGCATGGCTTCACCAAGGGCAGATCTTGCCTGACCAATACGGTGGTCTTCTATGATGGAGTGATGGCATTAGTGGACAGGGGAAGGGCTACAGATGTCAGCTACCTGGACTTCTGCAAAGTCTTGGAGGTGGTTACTCACTGCATCTAAATTGGAGACGTATTGATTTGAAAGAATGGACTGTTTGATGGATTAAGAACTGGTCAGCTGATCACACCTAAGGGCTTATGATCAATGGTTCTACGTCTGGGTAGAGGCCAGTTACCAGTGGTGTCTCCCAGAGGTCAGTCTTGGGACCAGTGCTCCTCAACATTTTTATCAATGACATACACAATGGAATTGAGTGCACCCTCAGTAAGTTTGCGGATGACACCAAGCTGAGTGATACAGTTGATATGTTGGAGGGAAGGGAAGAGATGCAGAGGGACATGGACGGGCAGGAGTAGTGAGCCTGTGTGAATCTAAAGAGGTTCAACAAGGCCAAGAGCAAGGTGCTGCACTTGGGCTGGGGCAGTCCCAGGTATTTATACAGACTGGGGTGAACTGCTGGAGAGCAGCCCTGCGGAAGGACTTGGGGGTCTTGGTGGTTGAGAAGCTGGACATGAGCCAGCAGTGTGTGCTTGCAGCCCAGAAGGCCAAATAAATCCTGGGTTGCATCAAAAAAGGGGTGGCAAGGAGAGAGAGGGAGGTGATTGTCCTCTACTCAATTCCTGTGAGGCCCCATCTGGAGTACCGTGTGCAGGCCTGGGGCCCCAGCATAAGAAAGATGCAGAGCTCTTGGAACATAGATTCCACTGATCCTGTAGTTACACTGGGGTAATCAATAAGTTCAGCCAAGAAAAAAAAAAAAAAAAAGAGGACGGACAGAAAAGCAATATATTACGAAAAGCTGAATTGAAAATGAATAATACCTGTATTTCAGTTAAGATCACTGTCAATGATATGACAATCAAAAAGCATCAACACATTGTCAGTGGTAGATAAGATCTGGAAAAAACTCATACAATCTGTTAATCATGGCACAATATCCACTTTTCCTCCTACTTCATCTTTTCCATTTAATAAGTTACCATAAACCCCAAATGGTACACATAGAGAGTTTTTTGAAGCCTCAAAACTAATATATTAATAAAGAGCTGGAAATTTAGGGTGCACTTTTTTTTTTCTCCTAATGAAGAACATTTTACTAATCCATGAGAGGAGTCACAGTTCCTTAGTAATATCTGATGTTTTATATTTTCAGAAAGTCTCCTTGCATTCTGACATACTATCTGTAAGGACCTGTAGAATTGGGGTGAGAAGCAATGCTGATTATAGTTGTGCTGATTACTGTATTAAATTTTGATGCCCATATACATGGGCCACGAAGTCCATTATCGTGTTATCTTTCTGAAAAGTAGATGTTGTGTCAAGGAAATATGTTTTCAGAAAGGTGGAAAATGATCAAGAACTGCCAAGTATTTTGATTTAATTTTTAAAATTTGATAATAGTTCTTGGGGTGTGGCAGAATTGCTTATAATTCTATACTCTTTTTTGTGTTGCTTTTTTTTTTTTTTCTATAATAATGGACAATGTCCATCTCTAGAAAAGTTCAGTTTTTGAATTATTCTAAATTTGTCTTTGACATTCTTATGTTCTTCCCTTTAATATGTATGAAGACAAATGTCCTTTTATCAGCTTTTGAATGGATCACATTTATCACACATTCACTCTTTATCATACTATGCACACAACCCAAAGACAGTGCTTAGGACTAGGTTACCCAACTGTCCATATCAATTATCTGCAGATATATCCCTATGGCCAGTTTTGACTGTGAACAACTGTTGTCCCAAAGAAGTCTTTTATCAGTCTTGATATCTTGTCACTGGCCTACTATATGGATGCAATAAAGCAGCCTAAAATTCCCTCATGAAAATGTCTTGATGAATTTCCTGCAGTGCCTTGAATGTAGCCTGCTGCAAGGGCAGTTGAGTTGTATAGGCAACCTTAGATGAAGGCTCAATTTAGTCTGCCTACCACAAAAAATGAGGGTATTACATACTAAGCTACACACTGTAGACAGTTTGGGTTTAGGAAAGCCTGAAAGCTAGGCAAAACGATCTCTGCTTCCCATCTAGATCCTTCAGTAGGCTATATTTCTGTCATTTTTTCTCTACTTGATTCAGAATACTGATCACCAGACTAGGTAAACCAATGACAGTTATAATTTTTTTCATTTCTGGGGGTTCAGAAAGAAAAAAGGTCAAGTTTGAATCATTAATGATTTACAGAATATCTTTAGCTCATTGTTCAACCAATTTATGTTTTATAGTCAGAAAGAATGCTAAGGAATACAGTTTGGTACAAGCCACTTAAATAAGCTTAGTATTTGGAAAAAAATGAGGCTTTGTAAATCTTAACTTTTTTTCTTATTCATTTTGTATGAAAATAAAAGAAACACCTCTTTTTAGTAATGAAGTATCTATTCTTACAATTTTTATTATGAAAGCAGTAATACTTGAAAAGTGCAGTTAGACGTGATAAAAATGAGACTTTGAAAAGCTCTTTTAGTGCATGTTATTTTTGACTTTTCCAAACTACTTATTTATTGTCTGTTTTACTGAGCCAGAAATAAAAAGAACAAAATATTTGGACAGAAATTCTCATTATACTTCTTTCTAAAATGCTGGGCATCAGCTCTACAACTAGTTTGCTACATATGCTAAAAATAAAATGTCATATTTTTTTCTCCTTTAAGCGTTTTAATTTAAAACTCATTCAGGACTTGCATGTGTTTCAGCAGAAGCAATACACAAAAATAACTTTTTGTAGCTATAGGGAAAAAAAAAGGGAAATGCTTCATATATCTCTGTTCAATATGAGACTCAGAAGTACAAATTAAGTTAGGTGAATGCTTGTATGTTCCTGGTAAAAAAACATGAGCCTCTGCCAGAGAAAAATCCCTAAGAAACTCATAAATAGGGAGGGTTATTTTTAAATAAAAAGTAATTGAAAATTTGTTGCTTAAGCAATGGAATGCGTAAATGCAAAAACAAAAAAAATTCTTCAGTCATTCTTGGAAATGTAAGGAAACAAAGTTTCACAAAGGGATTTAGGGATTTAGACCATCTGAAAAAAGAGATGTAAAATATTATAGCCTGAACCAAGCTCTTTCAAAAAGGAACATTCTCTAAACATGGAAGTAGTAGATTAGTTTAGGTATACATGAATGTTTGTATGTAAAATAGTGATTCTTTAAAAGTAAACAGTTTGGGAGTTACAGAAGGTAGATGGCCTGACAATTTCTCAGATGATGTTGACAGGATAGAGGCACTAAACACCAGAAGTCCCCTTCTTACCAAAAACAAAGCTGGAAAGTTATGTGTGGTTTCAGTAGGCATACATGATTTTGGTGACTAATATAGAGGTAATCTGACAGCCTGACATAAATGTGAGGTAGAAAGAATTAAAAATATTTTCTAATTACTGACACTGGCGAGGGATTTAACTGCATGTGAACTCAGAGTTTTGATGCCAAATGTTACATAGACCCAAGAAACCAGTGAAAGGTTCTGGAAAATATTGGAACTATGAAGGGAAACACTGCACATGGCCTTGGGAACACTTCTGTGAAGAGCCAGTGAAATCTACTGAATGTGTTTATAAGACATTCCTCTGCAGATTTGTTTAACTTGCTCTCTCCATTTTTATCACCTGTTTTGAAAGGAAATCTACTCATAGTATAAGTAGAGAAATCTGTTATGTAGCTGAGTAGCTTTTGTACTTCAATATTTCTTGCCAGAAGTCAGGATAGTTGTTTCCGAAAAAAAAAAAAAAAAATTACAAATACTTTGATACCATACTGCATATCCAAATGGAAACAAACATTCTCCAACTTTAGTCTATGGATCACCAGGAAGAATTCAAAACAAAAGTCACCTTGTGATTTAGGCTTGTTGCTGTTTCTTCCTATCTCAGGTCTGATCATTCAAATTAATCTCCTATTATTGCTTCATAACAAAAATAATTTTTCATAATAAGAATTCTACGCTCTTCTGATGCAGTTGAAACCTGTAAAATGTCTTGTGCTTTCCATTGGATAGGTTATTCTGAACTTCACATGTCAAATAATATTAAGAATGTGGTATACCTCCTAAAAATTTTTCACTTTCAAAAGGTAGCTATGTTCATCTGACTAAGTATTCTGTATTCAAGTGCGCACACCACTTTGGCATGCTCACTGAAAAAAGGGGATATGCTAATGTGATATTTAATATTGTTCTAAGTAATAGAGGTAATCTCCAGGTGGGAAAAAAAATTAAATTTAAATAATGATTGATGGCAGCATAAGATGATATAATAATTAATTTCCTGACTGGTAAAAACAGAATAGTGTGTAATTTTAGATATTATTCTTCAAGAGCAGGAGATATTTAAGACTTGATCTTAGTCATGTAATGTAGAAAAAAATCTCACTGTATACATAGTTCACATGGAATTGTAGAAATATAGCTTTGTCCCTAACTAGATAGAAAGCATTAGAGACATAGTCACCACCAATAGCTATGCATTTTTACTACTGATGGACAAAAGCCTGTGTGCTATGCTAGTCAAAATCTTTGTGGCCATCCAGAACATGGCTTATCTTTCATTTCACAATCACCACTGCTGAAATGCAACACTCATCACCTCAGTTTGCTCACATCTACTATTTGATCTCCATAAGAACTCAGCAAGTATCAGTGAATGTTAACAGATGCAATTTTTTCCACAAGAAGGAGTTCGTTGCTCACATTTGCTTCATATGCACTTCCATGTCAGATGCCATTCTGTCAGAGAGCCCCTCTGCTGACACCTGTCACATGGCAACAAAATGTGATGGAATATTGGTGGGAAGGTTCAGTCTCTTCTGCCATACCACCACCATCTGCCTCTGACATTGTGAATTAACATGGTAAAATAGGAAGAACTATTTTCTGAGCAGCCCTTTATTTCCGCTCATCAAGTATTATTTTTCTTACTTCAGACAGTACACATATAAATGTTAGGTAGCTAGGAAGTTACCCCATTGCAAAGACCTATAGATTCATAGATTCAAAGATTCATAGATACATTAGGTTGGAAAGGACCTACAAGATCATCAAGTCCAACCATTCTCCCATCACCATCCCTACACACCAAGCTATTAAATCAAATCCCTTAGCACCTCGTCTAAACGCTTCTTGAACAGCGCTAGGGACGGTGCCTCAACCACCTCCCTAGGCAGGCCATTCCAGTTCCTGACCACACTTTCAGAGAAAAAAATTTTCCACAAATCTAATCTAAATCTTCCCCGGCACAACTTGTGGCCATTCCCTCTCGTCCTGTCATTAGTTATCTGGGAGAAGAAGCCAACCCCCTCCTCACCACAGCCTCCCTTCAGGAAGCAGTCGAGTGTGATGAGGTCTCCTCTGAGCCTCCTTTCCTCCAGATTAAACAATCCCAGCTCCCTCAGCCGCTCCTCGTAAGACTTGTGCCCCAGACCCCTCACCAGTTTTGTTGCCCTATCTATCTTACATACTCAGTGATGTAACTTATTTGTGGGGCAGGAGGCTATGTGGTAAAGATTATTTGGGATAGGGTGGGATTAGAAATAACTCCAGTATATTGGTTTAATGCCTTAATACATAGGAAGTTATCTCAAACTTTATTAGAAGATCAATTTCAAAAGCCATTTAAAATGTTCTTAAATTTCTATGCAATTTGCTTTTAAATTTTGGATGATTAGTGGCATGCCTCAAAGCAAACTCTCACACTTTATTCCAAATCCTGAGAGAATTAAGTCTATTTTACTTCTCTTGCAGACTAGTAAGTCATTCTTTCAACTGAGAGAGGGGAATTTGGCCTTTATTTCTCCCAGAAGGTTTGTTTTGTTGAAGAGTTGTTTGTTACAATCCTGGTAAAGTTAATCATAAAAACAGCTTCTTAATTAGCTGTAGGATAAATCACCAAGAGAGCCCTGGGATCTGTGAGTAGAAAAATCACTGAGCAGACAACCTGGTTGTTTTAAAATAACAGCTGAAAATGCAGTCTGGAACCTGAAAACTAATACAGAATGACTGGTTGATTAACTGTTAAAGAAGATGTCATAGGTGAATAATGAAATAAACCATCTACAGGTTGACAAAAGAGATGACTGCTTTGTGGATAAATTGGCATGAATCCAGACTACTACATATATTAATACAAAGTAATAGATTAGTGATAAAGCATAGCTCCAAATGTAAATAGTGGACAGTTAAATCTACTCTCAGAAAGCGTCATCCAAGTATGAAGAAGCCAATAGTTCCACTCTTGTGGAAGTTTGTGCCAGGAAAAGTTCCTGCAGTGTGTGTACAGATTAGGGAAGGCTGAAAATGCAATCAGCTCACCGATGGTAACAGTCAAGTTAATTATCATGATTCCTACAAACTTTCAGTACAAGTTACCTCTGGGAAACAGAAAGGGGAGATGCAGCCAAGAGCAAAAGGGAACGGGATCCTTAATGGCACAGTAATGTTTCCAAAGCTTAGTATTTACCTTGACAGTGTTTTCACACTCGTTTTACTTCTTTTTTTTTTTTTTTTTACATGACAGATTATTACTGGCAACAATTAGAAACTTCGGATACAACTTCAGAATAGAGCCTTTGTTTCAGTGGGAAGTGAGTCCTAACACACTGTTATTAATGTCTGGCTGTTTGTCATTACATAAACAGGTGGAGTTGATGAATAAGTAATGAAAGAGACAGAAACTGCCCATTTCTCCTCAAAATGGCCTCCTGCTGCCCTGTCCACCTGCTTTGAATTTACTTCCAGAATCACAGAATGCAGCATTTTTCACTCTTTGCCCAAGTGCTTTCAAAGGGGAGTCTGCAACATGATCACAATTTGTTTTCCAGAGAATGTAGAATATGGATCCCCAAGCACATGTCTTTCTGTATTACTGCAATGTTTATTAATATAAAAGAAACCCAACTGACATAGAGTGGCATATAATCAAATCACACTAATAAACAACATCAGGTAAGGGGTTGCAAAACCAATTTTATTTTTTTTTTCAATATGGAAATATCTAAACCAAAACAGCTTTGAATAAGAATTTTTGTAACACTTCTGTTGTCAAATAAGTTGAGTAGGTCCTTTCAAATCAAGCAAGCTTAATGGATGAGTAAAATGCGACTACGCATCTGAATTTATGTTGAATCAATCTGAATGAAGGTTGTGCAGTGTAGACCAAAAATGACATAACAGAAAGGGATTTAAATAGGGAAGAGGCACACTGCATAGCTAAAATTACCCAAATTAAATTTATTTTATAAAGTGAAATAATATTTCAATTTCCACAGTCACCAACTTCTTAAACTGGAACATTTACCTTGCAGTCTTGCACACCATTATGATTTTGCATGACAAATATTGTGTGATGGAACTTAGTATCTGTATGTTTCAAGGCATGTATGTAGGTTGCTCTGAAAATAGTGCATCCCATTTATTTGCAAGAAAATAACAACAGACACAGAAAGCACAATAATACTGACAGAACAAACTGTCAGGCAAAACCACTATTTATCAACCTAGTCACCACCATTAGCTGTGCAATTTTACCAGTGATTAACAAGAACCTGTATGCCACGCTCATGTAAGTCTGCATGGAAATCTGAAATATGGCTTATCTTTCATGTCGCTATCGTCACTGCTGAAACACACTACTCACAGCCTCCCTGTGCTCACATCCACTGTCTCCATTAATTTTCAGCAAGTGTGGTGAAGTTGATGAGTTCAATTTCTGCACAGAGGAATCCAGCTACGCAACTTTGCTTCGTACTTTGTTTCCAAGACTGATAATATTTTGTCAGACTTCCCCTCTGCTGCCATCTCTTGCACAGCAACAATATTTAATGCAGTATTGGTGGGAAGGCTCAGCCTCTGCTCCATACCACCAACGTCCACCTCTAATGTCATGGGCCAGCATCCTAAAATAAGAGGCATCATTTTTGGAGCAGTCCTCATACATACATATTGTTCAAGTATGTTCTTAGCTGGCTCTTTAAACCCTTCAGCGCTGTTTTTTCTTGAACATAACCAAAGATGGGTATTACAAAGCTGAAATTTTAAAAGAAATAAAGACTATGATGACTGAGTTAGACAGAGGAAGAAAAAATGGACACCAGTGGAATTAAAACTTCAAATATGTTTCCTACATGTGCTTATCTAACTGAATTAGTTTTTGTATTAGATTGACTTCTCACCTTGAATCTGTCCAGAGCATAATTCACATCTTTTTTTTATCATCTTTTCACATCATTGTCCACTGTTGATATTGCTAACAGCTACATCCCAACAGAGATTCTCAGAGGCTATCTGAACAAATCAAAAGCAGAGGCATCTATGCTATCCTTTTGGCTGTGTCCAGTTTCCAGAAGTCCATGACTGTCAGCAAATAATTTTTAGGTTATGAGAGTCTGTAATCCAATACTCCATAAATGATGCATACTTCATCTGGCATCATATCTTCACTGCAAGACATTGTGGCAATAGCACCAGCTGATCTTTGCATGCTTTCTATGAACTATAAAAGCATATAGTTGTCATTTCTGAACCAAAGAACTGGAAGATCAGTAATTGCAATGATGTCTGGAAATGAAAAGCTTGGGGAAAAGAATGAAAATCTTGAGGGAAAGTGTCTACGGTAATCATAGAACCATATAATGACTTGGGTTGGACATTAAAATCATCTAATTCCAACCCTCTGCTGTTGGCAGGGTAGGCAACCACTAAATCAGCACTAAAGATGCTGAGAAACAAATGTCTAAGTTTATAAAACAGACCAATCATTTAGAGCTAAGAAAAAGTAAAATGTTTCTCACAAGTTCTGTAACTTTAAACCCAGGTCTTTAGTTTCTTTGACATGGAGAAGGTAGGAAGTCTGATGTCAAGTGAAAGAGACAGCTTTCTAGGGAGTGGGTGGAACACCATTAATGAGCATGTAGTAGTATAATTAAGGTAGCAGATTACATTGAACTCATAATTAGTTGAGGTGGCTCAGCAACATTAAAACAAACCTTACAGAGCTAATGGAAAATAATCTTAGAAGGTGCTGTTAATCCACTTTTGGATGTTTTGTGGAAAGCCTATATCTAAGGGTTGGATCAGAAATTTTGTATTTGCACCAATGTTGAGAATGTTTAGATTTGTACTCAAACGTCACCATTACTACCAGTCTCAAATTAGAGGTATGTGTAGTTCTGCCACATGTAGATTTGACATTCCAACTTGTGGTATAATCTTCAGAGTTAAAACTACACAAGGGAGAGAAAAAGTAGCAGATGGAGTCATGTCATTTACACTGAATTCTGCAGCAAAGGCAGTCAGATCACAACAGATCAGGGTAAAAAATCCTTTTTTGCCACTAAATAGCAGAAGAAAAAATAAATCACCGATAGGGAGGGATTAATTTCTAAAAACCGGATATTAAATGTAGCATGGAAATTTGACTTTATCAAAAGTTTGCGGATTTAACTTGACAAACCATATGCAACAGTGAATTATTACTTGAAACTTGTAACCCAAGGCTGAAATGTGGGAATAGAGAAGGTAGAAATTAATTAATCAGCAATCTAAGCTGAGAGCAGTATTCACTATTAGATGCCTGGTGAACAGAAGTAAGGACAAAAAAAGAACTTACATAAATTATCAGTCACTGGAGATAACAGCGCTCAAATCTATGAAGGTTTCAATGTTAAATGCAGAAGTGATATAACAAGGTAAAAAAGAAGTGTTTAATGATAGCAGAAAAACAATAATAACCTACAATCGGATGGATAATAAATTACGGACAGATGGTAGTTGAAATGTACACATATTTCATTGTCCCTTCTACCTTCATCTATTGGTATCATTTCAATCGGGATTCCGAAAAAGAATCTTTATTTCCCCCGTCTCTATTTTTTTTTTTTTTTCCAAAATGCATTGTTAGCGTCATGTTGTGTGAACTTCTTTCATAGTTTGTTATGATACATCACCAACACAGCTTTGTAGTTTACATCACAGAAAAAAAAGCCAGGGTAATTTTGAGTTTGCAAATTTTTATTTTCTAAAAAATTATAACATTAAACTTCCTCTGTCAAGAGAATTTGTATTGCAGAGAATATACTGGAAGGTTCAACTTAGTCTGTAAGACTTTAGAAGTAAAGTAGACTAGTCATTTTCAGTATTTACAAACGATAGCAGATACCTCTACAAACAAATAACATTCAAGGACAAACCATATATTCAGACACATTCAGCAATGTTGTCCAAGTTATCAATAGATATTTAGCTTAGGTGGAGAACAGGAAAATTTCTGACTTGTAGTTAAAAAAATAATTTTTGTCTCAAAAGAAAAAAATAAAATTTGTCCTTTAAAAAAATCCTCTTTATGTGTTTTTTGTTTTGTTTTCTTTTGTTTTGTTTTTCCATACGTTGTTATCGTGGATACCAAAGATTCCCTCTTAACTTGAGCCTTACTTAAAAGAAGTAAACAGATAAAAGGAAAAACCCCCATACATACTAGAAGTTTGAATCAATACGAGAAGGCACTTACCACCATCCCAGAAGCGGGAGTGGAAGAAAAGACAGAACTTTAACTCACTTGAAGCAGACTGCCCATCAAAGACATCTGCAGTACCTCAGACTTAACCATTCATCACCACCATGTACTAGAGGAGAAAAAGGATTTTATAAGCAACTTAATAAGCTTAATTCCCAAATCTGACAGAGTTTAGCTCCAGGTAACTGAGCTCTGAGATAGTGTTCTCTCATTTAACATCTTTACAAAGTTTGATCTTTTTGTAAAGTGTGGGTGGTGATTGGGAAAGGGAATTAAGAGCACCTCTTGTTTTCCTGTAGTATTCAAGGATAGTGGTTAAAGTTAAGAGTCAGTTTTCTTTTATGCATACATTCATGCCAAACTAATATGCTAATATCTTATTTAAATCAAGGTATATGAATTTGCATACTGTAGTGTTTCTATATCCCATTGAGATCTTCACTGCCTCAAAGTATTGAGTTCCCCTTTTGCTTTAGTTTCAAGGTCTTTTTAACCTCTAGAAGAATTTATTATGTGCCTTCCAGATGGAAAGGAAAAAAAAAGCCAGGATATTAACACATCTAAAAGAATTATTAACTTTTCACGTGTGAGACACAAGACAAAGTCTATGCAGGGGACAGCTTAGGGTTAGGGAGGGGAGACCCACAAGCTCTCTGAGCAGCTTGTTCCAGTGCTATGTCACCCATAAAGGAAAAATGTTTTTCCTTATGTTCAGATGGAACTCCCTGAGTTCCAGTTTGTTTCCACTGCCCCTTGTTTTGACTCTGAACACCTCGGAAATGATCCTGGACCCATCCACTTGATTCCCATCCTTCATAAGTCTATAAGCATTGATGAGATCTCCTCTCAGTCTTCTCCTCTCCAGGCCCAGGTACCTCAGCCCTTCCTCATTAGGGGGATGCTCCAGGCCTTTATTCTTCCCACTAGCCCACTGCTGGGGTTTCACTAGAAGTTCCCCATCTTACTTGAACTGTGGAGCTGAGAACTGGGCACAGTACTCTAGGTGTGATCTCACCAGGGCAGAGTAGAGAGGGAGGTTCCTGTCTCTCTACTTGCCAACCATGTTCTTTTTAATGCACCCTAGGATATTATTGGCCTTCTTGGTCACAAGAGCACACTTCTGGCTCATGGACTACCTGTTGTCCACCAGGACACCAAAGTCCTCTGAAGTTCCTCTCTTGCAGGTCAGCCTCTAACCTATATTAGTTATTCTCCCCCAGCTGTAGGTCTCTATACTTGTCAGTGCTATAAGATTCCTCTTTGCCCAGCTCTCCAGACTGTCCAGGTCTTGCTGAATGGCAGCACAGCTTTCTGGTGTGTCAGCCACTCTTCCCAGATCATATAATCAACAAACTTACTGAAAGTGGACTCCATCCCTTCATACAGGGATGAAGATGTTCAACAAATCCAAGTGCAATGTCTTGCACCTGATTCAAGGTAATACAATACAAACTGGGGGATGAAAGGATTGAGCGCAGCACTGCTGGTAAAGGCTGGAGGTACTGGTGGATGGGAAGCTGGACATGAGCCAGCAATGTGCCCGTGGAGCCCAGAAAGTCAACCATATCCTGAGCTGCATCAAAAGGAGCATGGCCAGCATGGCAAGGGAGGTGATCCTGCTCTTCTACTCTGTTCCTGTGAGGCCTCACCTGGAGTATTGCATCCAGATGTGCAATCCTTAGTACAAGAGAGTCATTCACCTCTATGAGCACATCCAGAGAAGGACCACAAAGATGATCCATGGAATGGAACACCTCTTCTATGAGGATAGGCTGAGAGAGCTGGGGCTGATTAGCCTGGAGAGAAGAAGGCTCCAAGGTGACCTGATAGTGGCCTTTCAATATCTAAAGGGGAGCTACAAGAATGAAGGGGCAGGCTCTTTTGCAGGGTCTGTGGTGATAGAACAAGAAGAAATGGCTTCAAGTTTAAGGTTATTTAGGTTAGATATAAAGAAAAAGTATTTCACACTGAGAGTGGTGGGGTGCTGTAACAGGTGATGTGATGGATGTTCCATCCCTGGAGACTTTCAAGGTGAGGCTGGACCAGGCCCTGCGTAACTGGATCTAGCTATGCATGTTCCTGTTCATTGCAGGGGACTTGAACTAGGTGACATGTAAAGGTCCCTTCCAACTCTAACTATTGTTTCTATGATTCTATGATTCCGTTTTAAACAATATTCAACTCAGTACCCCCTGGGGAACATCACTAGCTACAGGCCTCTAGACTCTGTGCCACTGATCATAATTCTCAGAACTCTGTCAGTCTTTCCATTCTTAATCCATCTCACTGCCCACTCATCCAGTCTTGGCAGTAAAGACTGAAGGAAAAAAGGTGTTCAGTAACTCTACAGTCTCAGTGTCTTCCACTACCAAGGCACTCACCTCATTCAGTAGTGAGCCCACATTTTCCCTGCTATTCCTTCTGCTCTGATATAATTAAAGAAGCTTTTCTTGTTCCTGACATCCCTCATCCAGTTTAATTCCAAGTGGGCCTTAGCCTTTCTCAGCGCATCCCTGCATGTCCTGACAGTGTTTCTATATCCTCCCATGTGGCCACGAGATTCACCAATCTTGAGCATGAAACAAGTGGTGCTTGAATGTCAAGCAACTCACTTCAGCCCTTTTAACTATAAAGCTTTTTAACTGCCCACTTGAAAGGAAAAGGCCATTGGAAAAGAATAAGTTGCTAAAGACAAGATGAACCAGATCTCAGAAAGTAGGATGATGTAGGAACCACTACAAATCATTAAAATTTCAATTGGAGAAATGAGGATATTGAAATTATGATAGATTAAAAAGACTTATGAAATGCAGTGGAGAGATAGAAGACTTGCTTTGGAGGCTTTTTAAAAGCCAAAGCCTGATAATGTAAGATTTGTGTTAGTTTTTAAGATGATGGTTGATTTTTTATATTCAGTTGTTCTGAGTAATGAAAATAGAAAGTGGATTTGGGATTGGTCCAGAAATGAATCGGAAGAGAGCTGAATAATTGTGATGCAAGATGAGGAATCAGTATATTTCCTGATAACATATTGTACTTATACAGTGGAGTTTCCCTGCTTGAAGATCTTTAAAAACCACATGGATGCAGTCCTGAGCAACATACTCTAGGTGGATTTGCTTGAGCAGGACATTGGACCAGATGTTCCCCAGAGGTGTCTTGCCACCTCAATCACTCTGTAATTCTGTATCTTCCAAGTTTCAAAGTCTTTTTAGCTGAACTGTGTGCTTTGGTTGAGCATTTAGACTTTTTGCAATTATCTTTAAGAATAAATCTGTAGGGTAATTTTTCAGAGGTTTGGACTACTGGTAGCTTATACTGTGACAATAAACTCCACCCAACCCTTCAAAACATACATGCAAGGGCTCAATTTCTAAATACTTTAATTTATATTTCGTATCATTTATAGGTATCTAGATATAATAATAAGCAGAAGTAGAAAATGTTCATTGTATTTTCTGTTCTGGTCTCCTCCCAGTGCTTTATTCTATCAAAGGTACAATTTTTTAAGATCCAGACTTCTTTTCCTTAGAGTACATCCCATCAGTTGAGGATTTAATGTGGTCATAACATGAAGTCATAATACTGAAACATGTCACAAACCCTTTTCAGACATTTGATGTGCTACATTGTATCTCTTAAAAGATTATGGAGCATGTGATACTTTCAGTTTTGTAGGTTTCAAATATACACATTGAGTTAAGAATGGACATTTTGGTTCATGCATCTGCACTTTAATTTCAATGAGCTATGTGTTTCTTTGTCTTAAAAGGCATCTCATTTTTGTTGACACAAGCTCATCAAATTCAGTGAGTAACACCAATTTTTGTTTATTTCACCATAAGCTATACTATTTTGGTACAGCTCTTTACATACTCTTTTTTTCACTGTGATACAAGTCCACTTTCAGTCTCATTGTCTTTCATCAAGATAGTGAAGATATAATAATATCTTATAAGATAGATAATATAAGATAAATATATCAATATTTAATATAAATAATATAATAAATAATAATATATAGCTAATATAAAAATATATAATATAGATAAAATAAAAATAATATATAATATAAATAAATATAAGATAAAATCTAAGATAGAAAGATAAGTGAAGATTTAGCAGATATCAGTCTTTTTCCACTGTTTAATGTCCAGCTATTAAATCTTAATAATGATTATCTTAATTATATGAAAAACATTTCCCTAATTTTTTTCCCATCTTTGCTGTAGATATAATCTTTTATGATGACAAACCTCATCATTTATTACTTCATTACTGGCATTTTTCTTCCGACACTAACCCTTGTGCCACGGGAAAACAGTTGATCATACTTTTAGACTGAAATAAATATATTACATTAAATTTTTAAAATAGTTTTCTAGTTTAATTTACAGTCTAGATCCCCTTTGTATATAGGTGATCTTCATATCAGTCCAGTTTAAAGTTCATATTCTGTTGCAAGAGAGACAAATTAAGTATTCTCTGTCCTGCACTTCTATGAAACATATTTCAAAAGAAAACTTAGTGATGGCAGGTTTGTTTTTGTCTATTTTTTATGCTTTTACATTATCATCATTGCTTTAGATTTTTCTGATAATCTGGCATCTGGATTTCAATTATTTTACACCTGAAGTATTGCTAATTTTTTTTGTACTTTTACTTTCCAGATAAACTGGTGAACAATTTGGTTAAATTCTGTGAAATTTTATGTTATAAATAAAATAATTTCTATTTGTCTCACCTATTTCAACAACAGAAGATTTTTATTTTTATTTTTTATACTGGGAAAAGGCAGAGACAGAATGGGATTTTAATAACATTTATGCACTTTCCGCTCCCTGGCCTTCTATTATTACAGAAGTTTGACATGTGAGAATTCAAATAATTGAATAATGACATTTACATCTTTGGTATGTTTCATGCTAAAGAAACAAATAAAAATACCTTATATATTGTAATTCTTTACTTAAAAACTCTTTTATTCATGTATATATTGTTCTTCTGGTCTTTAATTTTCATGACAAGTAACAATCTGCATTCTCCATATAAATTTAGATAAATCAAGCTTCCTCCTTTGAAACATTAGTGTTATTTCCAACTGATATTTTTGAAGAGTAATTTCCTCATTCTTTCCAGATTTTTCCAAGGTAAATATAGGCAAAATGTGAATAACTATAGGCAAAAGGTGAATAACTGTAAAAACTTCACATTAATTATTTTCATCGTTAAAAGTCAAATTTCACTTCCATTCTGTAAAAGCAGTCAAGATAATCGACTCACAGCATAATTTTTTGTGTAATAAGTGGATGTCTGATCAGAGAATGTGATGGGCAGCAAATGCACAATTGACCTATTCTATGTATATTGCTCTATAAATTGGTTAGAAAAGTGGTCAGGATGGTGCTCTCAACATGGTACATCAGCAGTCATTGTCAGAGGAGAGGTTGGGCTGAATGGATACCTAGGCAGACTGTTTAGGAATGTTATTCTGATTATTTTTTTTAACATGTCTGCTGGACTTTTCTCTCTGTTATTTTGCATTGCAGTCAAAGTAAATGCTAAAGCAGTAAGTAGCTGTTGATGCTGTGAGACCTGGAATAAACACTAACATGGTAGTATCACAACACTCAACTGTATGCTGATCTGGTGGGTAGCAATCCTTTCCATGGTAGGGTGCTTGTAAGTAGATGGTTTTTAGGGTCCATTCCATCCTGAGCCATCCTATGATTCTATGAAAATACTACTCTGCTATTATATATTTTATCCCAACTCTTTGTAAAAAATCTTAAATATGAAAAAAGTTTACATAGCTTCAAAGGGAAAAACAGTGAAAGAGGAATGTTACTATTTACACAGAAAAAAAATTCTGGGTGAAGGGACACAAAAGGCTGAAGACCAGAACAGTTCTAGGATATAAAAACTGCCTTGTTCTTCTCCTAAGGATCGATCGATCGATCTATCTATCTATCTATCTATCTATCTATCTATCTATCTATCTATCTATCTATCTACTTATTTTCACAGTTAGAGGCTAGATACTGGCCCAGGCTGATCCAGTATACTGAATATTCTTCTGATGTAGAAACAATTTCCATTTCTGAAGAAGTTTGGTTGTATTTTTTGTTTATTTGTTTTAGCTGTATTTTTTTTTTTTCTGAAATCTCCATTAAGGATGAACTCAAATGTGGGAAATGCAGCATACAACTTACCTGCATCCCAATCATCACAAACAAGAGAGTCTGTTTTCTGCAAAAGTTACATTCCATGAAGAACATCCTAAGGTTTTTGAAGACACTGAGAAGTCTGAAAAACAAACAAGCAGAAATTTATGAACTTATTTTTGACAGAAAAAAAAGAAAAGTGAAAAAATAATGAGATAGCTTGTTTGTAAAACTCTCACTAATCCATCAAGAATCAAAATTATGCAACACTAAAATAAATGAAGCAACAATCTGAACCCTACTGTTGAACTCCTTTTCAATACTCTTAAATATCTGTAAAGTACTCATTCATTAGTATAATTTTTCTTTCTCAGATTTCTATTCAGTTTTACTCATACTTTCAAATATGAAACTCAAAAACAACTCTAGCTTACTTTTAATGAAAAGTGTAACTTCTATCACAATTTAATTCTGCCATAGTACCAATTTGTTTGAAAGTGATCATAATAACACTGTCTGTGCTTTTGTGTACAATATTAACTCTTATTTTGAGAAGTCTGCCAATGCAATTTCATGTATCAACTTAAAAGTGTGCTCACATCAAAATAAACAATATGAGATCTGCCACTGTTTGGCATCTACATAGATGGCACCTTGACACCTGCAACATAAGAATTTCTTCATGATTAAATGAATAAATAGCCCTTTTAAACCTTCTTCTTGTGTTCATGTTTAGTAATAGTTTTAGCCATGCTCCTCAGAAAACAACCTCTGAAGTTAAAGCTGAGTTCCCTGAAGGAATAGGGTTGAACAGGCCTGTTGTTGCTTCAAAAAAACCCCAAATCTTTTATCTGTATTTTGTATTGTTTTGGAGGAGATGACCCATTTAAATTAAATTGTGACCTAGATATTGAGATTGTATGTTATAGATCTGTCTCATGTTCAGTAATAGTTCAAAATATATTATTTTAATGACTTAAAACCTAGTAAAGCCTAGTAAAGCCTTCCTTCCTTTTTAACACTTCACATACTGTTTAATACATATAGAAATCAAGGCAGAGTAATTAAGATTTACAGAAATAACAATTAGCATCCTAACATCCAAGTAAAGAATGCCTATGTAAGCATATAGAAACTAACATTTGTAGATATTTTCTCAGTGTACAACATTTTATCATTCTAGTTTACACATTCTGAATTTATTTGGCATTATCTCTCTTCACGCAATTTATCTAATTCATTTTTGAAACCATTTATTATTTTGGTAACCAAGCATCATGTAGAAAAGAGTTGTATTGCTTGATTCTTCACATCATGTGAATTCTCTCCTCTTGGTTATTTTGTAACTGCCATTTAGATTTTTTGATTTATCAAGTTAGAATTTCATATTGAATGACATTCATGATTTTATAGAGTTCTATTACACTTTTCCTCATGCTAAAGAGATGTAGCCTGTCTATTTTTTTCATTCACTGTTTGTTATCTGTATAATTAATCTTACAAGGTCAGTGGAATATCCAGATGGTAGTTTCTGTAGGTTTAATTTTCAGGCAGTTCTAGTTCTTCTTCTGAATCATATTCCTTTTTCTGTCTCTCTCTGAAATGACATTTCTTTGTCCTGGCCTATTACTTCTGTCAAATGTGCAACCTCTCACATTCTAAAATGTTGTGTTTTGAGGACTATACATGCTCATCTGACTAACAGTCTATCATCAATAGACTCATACAGATTATGAACATCAGTGGGAGCTTCAGGGCTAATAAAAGTCTTACATTTCGGTGAGAATCAAGCTGGGGTTCATGAATCCTTAAAGAGCTTAATGTCTGCTTCTGTTTTATCAAAGCAGTCTCTTTATTTGGGGTGAATCCAAAGAAGTAATGTGATTCTCAGAATACATATTTTCTCTTCCTTTCATACATATTTTTATAGTGTAGAAACGAAGTTGGTTTCTTCCTCTATTTTTTTTTTTTAATACTGGATAATTTCCAAACAAAGACATTGATTGATCTGTCATGGTTTGACTCATAAAGTTTCCTGTGTAGCAGCTTGCTTAGAAACTGGCTATTTGTTTCATCTTGAAAAAATACACACCTCTCACTGTCTAAGACTTCTTTTAAAACCGTGTGAGCCTGTCAAGTAGGAGGAAAAAAGAAGGCTAAGTCCCTTCCAGGGAGTCCTTCTGTCAGGTGGTGATGCTAAATTAGCTTTTTTATATGAAAAGAGTTTTTGTTCCCAAGAAGGAGTAGTTGTTCTGACTTTTCAGACGAAGTATCAAAAATATTTTTCTTTCTATGTAATGCTGGGGCTAGTATCCTTTTGCTGTCTTTCTTCTGATTTTTATTGCTTTTTTTTTTTTTTTAAGAATTTCCATTGTTGTTTTTTATTTATTTTTAAGGTTTAGATTTAGTGTTCAAAACCCGTGGGTGGACAGACGGTGCCTTAGAAGCCATGCTAAAATAGGCATCAGTGTTCTAGATACATCACATTGGGAACATTCATATCATTTGAACTGGCTGAGAGTTTCTGAGACTCTGTTTACATCATAGTTTAAGATATCTCACTACAATAGGAGTCAAATTTTTCTATGACCAAGATCAAGTTCCAGAGAGTCCTGGCATTATTTACCCTTAATCTCATGGTTACTGTCTTTAATTCAGTGGTATTTCCAAATTAAACTAGAGAATAGTGTCTGGGAGTTGATACTGACAAATTACTGCCTCAGATATTGAGTGTTAAGGACCTGAGATTTAGGTTTTCATAATGTAGATTTCTAAATTTCACCTGCAGTACTACTGACTACCCAAAAGTTCTGCTGCATAGCTGTCCAGGTGTTCTAAGAAACATAGAGGAGAAGTTGGTAAGGCTTCCATACACTTAAAAATTCTTTCCCTCATCAAATGACATTCAGTATTTCATCTGTGTATAATCTAAGTGTGTATTTCAAGATATTTTCTCTCCTCATTTTTATGACAATTGGTCTTTTTATTATCTGATTTGATATGATATAGAGGCACTCATCTTTCTGCTACACCTTAAGAAAAACAGAAAAATTGCATCTGAGCTGTATTTATTCCATCATTTTGGTGACTTTCCTTTTCTAGAGGGAAAAATTGAACTTTCAGAGATATTCCTATTCATAAAACTGCTGAAGCAAGGTCAAGCATTTCAATGTGGAAATAAAATGTTAATAAATAGGGACCATTGTCCCACACTTGAAAATTTATACACTATATTAATATGGGATCATTCTCTTCTTGGTTGAGTTCAGCTATTAATTTCTGACTATATTCATTGCCTAGTGATATATTTCTTTACAGTTAAATATAACTAGCTGTGCATTCTGAAGGAAGAAATGCAGACTGGAAGTTATAACCTACACAATAATAAGTGAATAGAAAGCTCTCCCTCGAAGAAATGCTACCAAGTATATCAAAATCTAACATTCCATTCCACATGTTTATGCTGAATAGTACTAGAAGAAAACCCCAACTGGAACTGTAATGCCGTTTCTGAGCTGCTTCATTGTTACTGCTCTAAGAACATAAAATCATGATTTATTGACAATCAAGGCAGTGCAAGATGAATACAAGCGCTGCAAAAACCCTGGGATCGTTGAAGTAAATTTTGAGAGCACACACTTTTCCACTATTTTTATATTTCTAGGTACTGTGTTATAATAAATGTGTCTCCCGTGGTACCAATAATGAAAGGAGCAGACAAGTAAGACAACTGTTGCCCCTAAAATTTTAGTAATTAAGTAGAAATCTCTCTCCAGCTATTAAGGCTCCAAAAACACTCTAGCAAAACTACAGGATAAAAGGAGATAGAAAATAATTGCTTATCTTGGAATTGCTTGTATAAAAATATTTTTTGTTTTAGAAAATAAAGTTAATTAAAATTCAAATTCATATATGATATGTGTTGTGATTCATCCTACAAATGAAATAATTCTGTAATGTCTAGGAATAAAACTTAAGAAATCATATTGAAATAATACAGTTACATAGGTGTGGTGAAAAAAAATCTGCCCAGAGTTCCTAAAGAAGTGCCTGGAAAGAAATACATGTAGCAAGGAAATAAAGTGATCTTTGGCTGCAAGGAAGAAAGAATGTAGGAATAGGTTTTCATTTCTTCCTACAATTGTAGAAACATATTTATGGGGCAATACTACATAAATTTTAGAATATATAACAATAGAGTCATGGAATGATTTGGACATATTCTAGCTCTCCTTTCATGAGTAGGGACACATTTCAATGGATCTGTTAGTCCAGGTACCCATCCAATCTGGCATTGAACTCTTTCAGGGATGAAGCATCTACAAATCTGGGCAGCTTGTTCCACTGCCTCACCATTCTCTGATTTTTTCACTCTTTGAAGAATTTTTTCCTAAAATATGGAATTAATTTATTTTAGTTTGAAACCATTTACCCTTGTCCTTGATAAAAAGTATCTTCCAATCTTTCCTGTGACACCTCTTTGAATACTGGAAGTTTACAATAAAGTTTCCAAGAAGTCTTTTTTCCACCAGGCGGAACAGTCCCAGCTCTCTAAGTTTCTCATAGGAGAGGCTCTCCAGCCTTTTGATCAACCCTATGGGCTTCCTATGAACTTGTTCCAAATGTATCTTATGCTGGGGATCCTAGAGCTGGATATGATATTTCAGGTGGGGTCTAACAAGGGGAAGAATCATCTCCCTTGACCTTCTGGTCACGTTCCACGTTGTTTTGGTTGGTTGGTTGGTTGGTTGTTTTTTTTGTTTTGTTTTGTTTTGTTTTGTTTTGTTTGTTTGTTTTTGTTTTAAATGTAATACAGAATACATTTGGCTTTCGAGGCTGCAACCTAGCATCCACTCTGATCATCCACACCTCTGTCTCCAAGGGCAATATGGTCTACCAGTCCATACACTAGTACTATACTGACTTGACAGATAAATTCTGAAGCAAGCTCATCACTTCAGTGTAATCACAAGTTCCTTTCTCCCCACAGCTAACCATCAAGTCAGTCTAAGAATCACAGTTGGAAGGGACTTCTAGAGATCTAGTCCAACCCCATGCCAAGGCAGGCTCCTGAAACCAGGTTGCACAGGTAGGTGTCCAGGTGGGTCTTGAACATTTCAGGAGAAGGAGGCTCCACAACATCTCTGGGCAGCCTGTGCCAGTGCTCCATCACCCTCAGTGTGAAGAAGTTTCATGCACATTTGTGTGAAACTTCCTATGCATTCGTTTGTGGCCTTTTCCCCTTGTCCTGTTGTCGCACACTGCTGACAAGAGTCTGGCCTTGCTCTTTGCCTCCCACATCCTAGGTATTTATAGATGTGGATCAGATCCCCTCTGAGAATTTTTTTTTCAAGGGTGAACAGACCCGTGTCTCTCAGCCAACACCCCAACCTCTAGTACGTATATTACATAAATGAGATATATCTTATTTTTATGATATCTTCTATTATCTTGTCTAGCCCCACCTACATAGGTGTCTCCAGAGGCACCATCATTAGTTTTTTTTCACTGGGAAAGGATTATGTTTGCATGTTTTTACAAATTATTGGAAAATATAATTGTGTGCTTATTAATTAAAAGCCATAAAATATCACAAACTATACCACATAGAAAATGACAGGAAAGAACAGTTTTGTAAATACTGGGCTGTTGTCACTGATAGAGTCATCCTTTTATCTCAAATGGAAGAGAAGTAGCTCAGGTGTCTGAAATCATAGCACTGTTTCTTGTCAGTGAGATATTATTATTACAATGAAATAAGCCAATGAAGTCCATCAGAAAGAAAAGAAAGTGTGTTTTTTGTAATTACAGTATCTGCTGTTTGTGGTAGTTCTCTATGGCAGCAGTTTACAGACTTGCTGTTATAGAGAAAATAAAAGGAAAGACACAGAGAAGACTTTCTGTCTGGTTCTAAATGTCATACTTTTGGTGTGTGATCAACCACAGCTATTAAGCTTAAATCAGAGCTCCCTATTAGGTGGCTGATAGTGATATCTTTTAACAGTACTGCAGTGCAGAAGACTCAGTCAGTACCTGAATAGTAAGAGATATTTCTCCCAACAGTATTACTGTTCTGATGATTACACATAGCTATTTTTAAAGAAAATGTAGGACACTGTATTGGATTTCCCTGCTACGTTCCTAAGATAAAAGCCATATGATCCTATGATTTCCCTTCTAAGTTCCTAAGAATCCTATTAAACAGCTTCTCAGTATCACCACCATCTGACCTGAGGCTTGAGGAGATTATTACGTTACTTGAGCTAACATTGATTAATATCTCTTTGTGTCTGTCAAAGATAGATAACACACAACCAAACAGCTCCAGATGTTCAGTAGCTCTTGATATTTGATTGGGAAAAAAAAGAACCACCTAACTCTGTCTCTCAGATGTTGTTACTGCTCCATTGTGATGTTCACCTTATAATGAGCCAGCAGTGTGTACTTGCAGCCCAGAAGGCCAAGTGTTTCCTGGTCTGTTTCAGAAGTAGGATGGCAGCTGGGAGCGAGAGCTGATAGTTTCCCTATTCTCTGCCATTATGAGGCCCCATTTGGAGTACTGCATCTAGGTCTGGGGACTCCATCACAAGAGCAGGTCCAGAGGAGGGGCACAAAGATGATCAGAGGACTGGAGCACATCTCCAATGAAGAAACATTGAGGGAGCTGGGTCTGATCAGACTGGAGAAGAGAAGGCTCTGCAGAGACCTTATTGCAGCCTTTCTGTGCTTAAAGGGAGCTTGTAAATGAAATGGAGTCTAACTTTTAACATGGTCTGACAGTGACAGTACACACAGCATCATGGTCTGATAGTACACAGGTAACAGTTTTAAACTAGAACAGGGGAGATTTAGTTTGGATGTTAGGAGGAAATTATTTACTCAGAGGATGGTGAAGCACTTGCACAGCTGACAAGAGAATTTGACGGTGTCTCATCCCTGGAATTCTTTAAGGCCAGACTGGATGGAGCCCTGAGCAGCCTGATTTGGTGAGTGGCAACCCTGTTCATGGCAGAGGAGTTAGAACTACATGATCTTTACGGTCCCTTCCAAATCCAACTATTCTATAATTGTATGATTTCGTTCACCAGACACAAACACCAGTATCTTTATTACTATCCTCATTTAACCAAGTCTCAGTTACCAGCTTTTAGATGTACACCTTTCACCTCTTAGCTGTGACTCACTGTCAGGTATGTGCATTGTTTCCACATGTGTTGAATCTTCAGGACAGAATAGACTAGTTTTACTGTCTGGTCACATTGTCATTGCAGTCTTCTATACTATAATTGCTTGTCATCGTAAGCTCTTCAGTGTCAGTGGGTCTAAATAGTAGCCAGTGACTGAGCAGAATATGATTTTCTACCTACTGTATCTGTACAGTTTGATATACCCATCCTACAAATCGTAAGTTTTAATATCAAACACTCTGTCAGTTCATAAGACTGAATATCCATTGCTGATTTTCTTGTTCTAAGATCATTCAAAATCAAGCATTTTCTGCTTCCAGAAAGTGATCACTTGTATGGGAACTGTTAAGTTCATGACCTGAACCAATGATTGAGCACCTGGTGAAGAAGTGTGGCCAGCCCTGGGTGCACAGGTGAAAGCAATTCACTTGTGTAACTGGAAGGAGTGGACCTTAATCCCATTTAAAGGCTGGCAGCTGAATTGGGAAGTGTCTTTTCTTGGAGATTGTTTCATTCTTGGAGTATTCCAGTGGTCCCTTATCTTCGGTGTGGGCTCCTTCCTTATTATCAGACTGTGACTGCTATCTCTCTTTGGTTATTCAAAAACTGGTCAGAGGCAGCTATATATACACCTCTATTTTGCACATTGCTCAAAATAGATTTTAGGATTCAATGCATTAAAGACAGAACATTTAACTTAGTAATGGCAGAAAAGCCTGATATGTCATTGGAACCAAACTTTTGGAAAATGGAAATAAAGTCATATGTGTCATGCAACTATGTGCTGAAATTAGAAAACTAGACAAAATAACATAACATAAAACAAGTTTGTCTCTTTCTTGCAAGGTCTTCACAACTTTATGTATGAATTACTCTGTACACTGAATCAAACTTTTTTGCCTGGTCAAGATTTGGTCTTTTTCTGGTTGTTTTAATGTAATTTCTGTAAAAATTGTTTATTATTAAAAAAAAACATATATATATATATATAACATATATATATTTAATAAAATTACAGTAGCTTCCATAGATATATATGTCTTAGATCAGAGTTTCTCTACATAATCATCATGAAGCTTTATTTGTAAAAAAAACCTGAAATAAAGGTACTGGCTCAGTGACACAGATTACTTTTTCTGAAGTAACTTTATTACTTGACTCCTGTATAACTCTGGGCGATTTTATTTGCAATTATAGTTTCTAGATTATGTGAGAAATCAAATCCATTTCTGCAAATGAAATATCTAAAATAGACTTTAAATTGTCTTCCAAAATCTTTGAGAATTATCATCTGTATGGTGTGTGATCTAACACATATGCATATTTATGAAGTCTCTTTGTTGCAAATGCTAGTAGACTCCTCTCAATTTGAGCATCATTTCCATCTGGTAGAGCACGAGAGACCTATGAATCAAAACTCCCAGTTAGAGACAGGCTACTAAATCATATTTAACCTTGTTTGCTTGAGCAGTGACTGTCTTACTTGGGCTATTAAATGTGAGTATGAGGGCATGACAATATTGTCTTCCTTTGTTGCCATACTTTGTCATTTTTTTCATGACTTGCCGAAATGTGGTATCACAAAACAGTCATTTTAGAGAAGTTGTTAAAACCTTTTCACTGGTAAAATACTATACAGCAAGTTCTCAAGGATTTTTGATGTTGTTTTGTAGAGTTTTTATGTCAACAAGAGTTCTATTACATTCTTACATCACTTGATGAGCATATGTCCTATGCTTTATTTGATGGATGACAATAAATATTTCTATAGATACATCAGGAGTAAGAGGAAGGCTACAGAGGATCTCCATCCCTTGTTGGATGCAGAGGGGAGCATGGTGACCAAGGATCAGGTTAAGGCTGAGGTACTTAGTGCCTTCTTTGCCTCAGTCTTTATTAGTAGTGCTAGTTTCTCCCTAGACATACAGCCCCTCAGTAAGTTTGCAGATAACACAAAGTTGGGAGGGAGTGTTGATCTGCTGGAGGTTAGAAAGATGCTACAGAAGAACTTGGACAGACTGTATTGATGAGCAAAGGTAAACTGTATGAGTTTCAATGGGGCCAAGCGTCAGGTCTTGTGTTTTGAACAACCCCAGCCAAACCTACAGGCTTGGGGAGAAGTGTTTGGAAAGCTGACAGATGGAAAGGGATCTTGGTGTGCTGATGGACAGTCAGCTGAATATGAACCAGCAGCGTGCCCAGGTGGTCAAGAAGGCCAGTGGTGTCCTGGCTTGTATCAGAAATGGTGTGGTGACCAGGACTAGGGAATTAATCCTTGCCCTGTACTCTGCACTGCTGAGGCCTCACCTCGAGTACTGTGTTCAGTTTTGGGCCCCTCATTATGGAAAGGACATTGAGGAGATGGTCTAAGGAAGGGCAACAAGGCTTGTGAAGGTCTTGAAGAATCCATCTTATGAGGAACCACTGAAGGAACTGAGGCTGTAGTATGGGGAAGATGAGGCTGAGGGGAAACCTTATTGCTCTCTTCAAAAATCTGAAAGGTGATTGCATTGAGAACGCAGCTGGTCTCTTCTCACAGGTGACAGAACAAGGGGAAATGGCCTGAAGTTGTGCAATGGGAGGTTTAGGTTGGTTGTAAAGAAAAACTTCTTTACAGAAGGGGTTGTTAAGCACTGGAATAGGCTCCCCAGGGAGGCTGTTGAGTCACCATTCCTGAATGTGTTTAAAAACAGTTTGCATGTGGTGCTCAGGAAAATGGTTTAGCAGTGGGTTTTTAGAGTTAGGGAAGTATGGTTTGGTTGTCATAGGACTTGATGATCTTAAAGGTCTCTTCTGACCTGAGCAATTCCATGATTTTATGACTACTCATGGATAGAATCTTTTGAGAATCACCTTGGTATATTACCCTTGTTTCCTTGTCATCATTTGACTCAGTGTCTGCATTCAACTGGGGTTGACGCTGACACTGCCATCAGGTGGATATTTAAAATATATATATATATATATACACTTCTTAGTTCTCTAAGAAAACATTCTCTATTTACTGCAAAGTGCAAATTCGAAAACCTTGTAGCTGCTATGTGATGGTTGAAACTGCTAGCTCAGCTGATCAATTGTGTCATCAGTCTTGCCAGGACCTGTTTTTATTTCCAGTAAAATTGTTTTGATCATCCTATTTGTGCTGTTTATCAACTGGTATGCAGTTAGGATGATGTAGCCTCAGGATAAGTCTGATATTCTATTGTGAATGTTTATAATAGAGAATGAATATCTGCCACTTCCCTTCTCAATTATGTTAAAGCTGTTAACCCTTGTCGTTGATTTGTGATCTTTCTCTAAGATCTTTTTTTCAAATTTTAAACAGAAATTCTTCACTATTTTATTCTTAGGCTATTTTCAGTAGGAGCACTACACCTGAATGTGCCATTCTTGGTGTTTCAGAACTTGGATTTCCATGCCCAAACGTCCCTCCATCAGCTTTATTATCCCTGTTGGATGAGAAAAGTTTCTCATTATGATCAAACAGAATGCTTTTCTTGTACTACAGTAATTCTTAAACATTAGGTTTTCATTCTAAGTAGAACATCTTCAGTTGGTTTTTAATAAAATACGTTAACACTTTCAGGACTTCCTTGTCCGCTGTGTATAGTAAAACAAAAACTTGTAGGTCCTCTTTTCTATTATTTTTACCCAAGATACTCATATGGATGTGAAAGCCTTGTTTCTATTATTTCCAATCTTCAGCAAGATCACTGAGATCAAGATAAGAAAGTTTTCTAGGTACTCTTTTTTCCCCACTTTCTCGTACTGACAGGGTTTCAAATAAGGCAGTAATTCCCTGCATTGCATGGACTATGGCTGCTTCTGACAGTGTATTGTGCTGTCATTTTTATGTATCAGGAAGCCAGACTGTGACCAAGGATATAACATTTAAATTAAAGCTAGGTCTATTAGATTCAGAGCTCAATGCCTTCAACAGATACACTTAATCCAAGAGCTCTATGATAATTAAATATGATTAATTCTAAGCAGAATTTGAAGAGATGAAACTTCTTAACTTCTGCAATTCTCAGCTGTCTGTAAAATTCAGTCCTAGAAGACTTACATCTACTAAAATTGCCTTTAGTGAGTTTTTGACCTTTTATATAGAATTCTCTTGTTGTATCAAGATAGTTATTTTAGGGATAAACCCTACAATATATGAGGTTTTATGATTGATATGTACAGCTTGTTGTTCAAGAACATATTTTTCCAGTGGGAAGCTATTCTGAAAAAATCTAGCAATGTATCAGATAGGTTCAACTATTTTTGTTCATATTTTTACAGGTTTAAAATTTTCTAAAGGGAAAACAAAGAGGCAAATAAACTGCAATAAATATTTTCTTAAATCTGGAAAAGCAAGCAGTCTGTGAATTTGCTGTTAAGGACGGTATTTAGAGTACCATGATATTACTTTTTTTTTTTTTTCCTTCACCCACAAACAAAATCAACAAGGAAGAAAGAAACATGCAGATTACCAAAAAAGAACTCACAAACAAACTCTGCAATTTTAAGGTTAAATTAAAGTTAAAAATCACCTAAGTTCTTAATGCAATTCCTCTATTGCTATTTTGATATGTGTTTGTGTACACTTTTTCTGATTACATTTCTGACGTTAGCCTGTGGTCTTAAACACATTTAAGGATATAAAATCCTGATTATTCATTTTGCTATATTTGTAGGTCATTCTGGAAGTAATGCCTCCTATTTATTTTGAAGGAAATTACAACAGATACAAAGAGCACATTAACATGTTTTGATAGAGCAAATTTTAATCTACAAAACAATTTTTCAACATAGTCACTACAATTGCTGCGCATATTTGCCCATGATGAACAAGAGACTGCATGCCATGCTCATAAAAATCCATGGCAGTGGAGGTGACACACTGTTTCACAGGTGCTACAAGTATGATAGTGTTGTTTAAGGGAAAATGTTGCCCACAAAGTCCGTCTTTCACTGTCTCAAACAGATGGCAGCCAGAAGGTGCCAAATCCAGATAATACAGTGGATGTGGTAGAACAGTCCAGCCAAGGTTTGCAATCACCAGAGTCTTCAGGCTAGTATAGGACCTGGAGCTATCATGTTGCAAGAGAAACTGTCACCTTCAGCCTTGAGTTTATTCAACAGGTCCTGACAAACTGACATGATGTTTCTTTATGTTCCTGTGTGATAAAACTTTGCAATGCTCCAAGGTTGCCACCATTGTTTCCAACACACTGAAGTTAATATTGAACTCTGCATAAAGTTCCTGTGACAAAATCTACTGTTTTAAATGGATGAGCTGATTGAGGTTATCTTCATTTTATGGTATGAAAACTGTGCATGACCATCCAGAACAAGGCTTGTCTTTCACGTTGCTGTCACCACTTCTTAAACACATCATTGACCACTTTGCTGTGCTCTCACACACTGTTTAGTCTCCATAAAAATTCAGAAAGCATGGATGAAATTCAGTAGGTGCAATTTTTCCTTGAAGAGATTCAATGACACTTTGCATCATATGCATTTCCATGTCAGATGCCAATTTTACAGACTGCTGTTTTGCTGCCATCTGTTGCATGGCAACAGAATGTAACAGAACATTGGCGGTTATTGAATTAGAGGTTCAACTTCTGTTGCCGTACCATCAACATCCATCTCTGACATTATGGGCTAATGTAATAAAATAGGAGGAATTACTTTCAGAGCAGCCCTTTTATATATTGGAGAAAAAATGTTAGCATTTATTTAATCTGCACAGTAGCCTCTTAGAGGTAAGCGTTTATTGCCAGTAAATCATTGTTTTTGTTGATGTGATGTCATTTTTACTGGAAGTTCTGATTTTCTTGAGATTTCTTTAGGACAGAATTTCTTTATAGATGATCTATGAGCCATTAAAACAAAGAGTCTTTAAGTCAAGAGTCTGGCCTGCTTCAGTGTCCACTGAATATGCTGTTATTTCTTATTTGGGTCTTGATTCACATATATATTAAAGAAATGAGGTCTTGTCTTCTATCACTACAAGTCATTTTAAAACATCTCAACATTCCCTTATGTTTTTCACTGCTGCTTGTTTCCTTAGTTAAAAGTAATACTCTGGGAAATTCCAAAATTATTTATTTTGTGCTGTCACCTCAAGTGGAAGCAGACTTGAGAATAAGAAGTCACTAGGAAAGAGAACATGAGGAACTGTTTTTCAAAGTGTTCTATATGGAATAACATATGATTTTTATTGTACAGCATTGTTTGTTTGTTGTTTGTTTTAAGTGGGTCATAAAACCAAGTTAACCTACAAGAAAAGCAAGCTGCTTTGAATCAAAGATTTGGAGAGAGGAAAGTATCCTGAAAGCAGACATATTAAAAAGAATAAGAGCAGGAAAATCATATAAAGTAATTGTCCCTAAAAAACTGCACTTATTCTCAGTTGAGCTTTTTTTGTATTTTTGGCATCCCATGAATGTCTCCTCTAAGTAATTGCCTAGTCATTCTTTGAAAACAAGGGAACTGTTTATATTCAGATTGGATGTTAGCATATTGGATATCGCTTCTCAGAGAGAGTGGTGAAACGCTAGCACAGGCTGCCCAGGGAGGTGGTAGAGTCACTGTCCCTGGAGACGTTCAAGAAATGTGGAAATGTGGTACTTAGGGCCATGGACTGATTAGTAGGCATGGTGGTGACAGGTTGATGTTTGGATTAGATAATCTTAGAGTTCTTGTCCAGCTTTAATGGTTCTATGATATTCATGAATATTCTTTAGCAAAGGGTGTTACTGGAATAACCACCTCCTTTCTTAGCAGAGATCACTGGAATAGGAGGAACACTACATGTCATTTTGTTCTTTTTTATTTTTTATTATTATTATTTTTTAATATTATCCAGCACTTAGCTAATACTTTCACAGAGCTACTTAAAAAAAATCCCTGAAGTTTTGTTTCAAAGTGCTATTGGTCAGCATAGAGCCTCTCATTTCGTATATAAATCTAGAATTTTTTTCTCTGTGCATATAGTTCCACATTTGTATTGATTTTTATCTGTCAACTGTATATCCAGTTACTCACTTTGTAAGATACTTCAAAATTTACCACCAACCTTAGTATATTGAATTGCTTTGCATCAATCCCATTGTCAGCTCTTCATCATCATCTCCAGTGTACTTATGAAAGTGCTGGATTACTCCACTATTGATTTCTGTCTAAAGGAATGGACGCTTCACCACTGCTTTCCATTTCTGATCTCTTAATCATTTATTCATTACATTTGACCATGAGAAATTCCCCTTCACTGATGTGATGGCTGCTTTTTTACCTTATGAGCCTTCAGTGAAGGGCACTGAAAAAAATCACCGAAAATCCAAACAGGTTATATTAATTTAATTTCTGGTATCTTTGTGCTTTCAACTTTGTAAAAGAGTGTTAGTATAAATCTTGGGCAAAACTGATCTTTATGGAAGTCTGTTGGACTGAGTTTTTTCAAACATTTTATAGAGACATCCAGTAAATAATGCTTTCTTATGCCCTATGCTGACTTGATATGGAAGTTAGGCTTTTAGACCTGTATATTCCTCACTCTCCTCATAGGTGTTTGTGCTCTCTTGGTTGGTTGATTGGGCTTTCTTGGTTGTTTTTAATATCCTCATCATGTCTGTTAAGTTCTTGATTTCGTGTAATGAATTTTGCATGAGAGTTTAAATGCTACATTTAATAATTCATCTATTCTGTCATGGAGCTCATACTCACTATTGAGTATTGGTGAGCTACTGAGATTATTTTGTCTGTTAGTACAGTTTCAGGTGTAGCCTATCCTGAGTTCCTCTGTTCTCCAACCTGTTAAGAGGTTCCAGATGGAAACCACCTCTGTTCCTTTTACAGTGAATATCAAATAAAGGAATTTATTCAGTGTCTGTGAAATGATTTTGTCCTTAGTGCTCTCTTCGATCTCAGTACATGTCTCTACAGAATCCATATTTCACCATTTGTTCCCAAAGGTTTCATAGATTCATAGATTCATTAGGTTGGAAAGGACCTACAAGATCATCTAGTCCAACCATCCTCCCACCACCAACCCTACCCACCAAGCTACTAAATCAAATCCCTTAGCACCTCATCTAAACGCTTCTTGAAAGGTTGGAAAGAAGAGTATGCTATCTGATACCATACTTTATTTTTCTTTTTTTGTTGTTCTGAATATCAATTAAATGAGTTCTAAGATTAGTTTATTGTCAATAAACTGTCAAGGCGTATTTAGATTATTTCTTTAAGTTGTCTTGGTTTACATCATAACTATATTCAATACATTTATCTCAGCAAATGCTGAGATTCCAAGTACTCAGATTATTCCAGGAACTTAAACTATAGCAAGTAATATGAAACTCATTATACATTCATGTGAGCAAACAAAATAGATAAAGCTTTTTTTCTGTTTTGTTTTGTTATACTTTTTTTTTTGCATACACCTATGTTTTTTATATTTCATATAATAATTTTGTGTACTATCTAGATTTCAGTATAGTATTTTCAGTCATAAGTATTATAAGTTATCTTAAGAAAATATTAGCTAAGTATTTCTGCAAAAGATAACCAATATCTCCTAACTGCATATGGCTACTATTTTTGTCTCTAAATACTTTGATATACATTAGTTTTGCAAACAGATACACTGAAAGAAAATTTTATTGTCACTTCTTCCATCTTTGATCTCTTTTTCCATGATTAATTGTTATTTTTTTTCTGCTGAACAAGATTCCCACAGTGGGGCTTTTGAAAGATATCACATGTATCTCTCATTACTTTAAGTTCAAATTCCCACACATTAGTTGATGCTGTCAGTGCAGTCAGTGTACACTAGCAGGAGTGACTTTGTATTGAAGCAAAGCAGGAACCCACACATTGTTCCTCTCAAACTTGTTAAGGAGTAGCTGGGATAATAGTATTATCAAATATTTTCTCCGCAGCGGTCAATCAGCAACACAATAAAGTTGAGTTGTTGTTGTGTCACCCAGACTTACTATATCACTCATTCTCAGACATTTAAGCCTTCTTGATCTCAGATCAGTGTTATTTACTGCTGAGGAGTCCAGGTGTGTTGGTTTTTCAAATACTGTCTGTCTATGATCCAATTCCTATGTGTCAGTTCTATGCAGTATGTTTATGGATCGCCTCTTGTTGTCTCAGAAAAATCAACCTGCTTAAATTCCCTTTCTTGTCTTAGGGCCTTGTTGCCTTTGATTTTTCTATGTAGTACTAAGGAAGCTTTATTCAATAGTGTAATGATAACTTTCATTCTGTATATGTGCTAATAATGTTTCATTTTATCTTTTTTGTTTGTTTGTTTGTTTTCTGAATCACTGCAATGCTGTCAAAAGTGTTTTTGTCTATAACGAAACATGAAGTCTAGCTTGTCCTCTAAATAATGTTTACAAAAATCCAATGTAAATGGATGGTTCAAAGTCATGTTGCTAACCATAGCTGATCGCTCCAAGTTTGGATAGAACTGTTATGCTGTTTCTAAACCTATTCCCTTTCAGAGCTTGAAAGGAGAGACTAACTTGTAGGGTAGAGCATATTAATCTGACTTGTCCATTTGACATCGATTCACAGCTTCTAATTTGAATTCCATCACTGCATTTCAAATTTCCATTCCTTCCAACCTCTCTTATTCATCATTTGCAATACACTGATCGGTGTCATGTTATTCTATTTTATTTATTTTATGACAGCTGCAATGGGAACCATCCTAAATACAACACAAAACACTTCTTTACCAGTCATCTGGTAGCACTGTTCAGTTCCTCACTTCCCCCTGTCCCATCACTTATGTCCCATGTACTATATCATTGTATTACATATCGTATGTCCATTTTTATTTTTTCTTTCTGAACAAGTTCTGATTCTATTCATTAGCCTTCTGGTGAAGACTAATGTAGTAGTGGCTGGAATTAAAGTTGATGAAAGAGGTAATCGCAGATTCAACTAGCATTGCTACATGTATACCACAGTCCTCCCTCTTAAATCATTAATCAATGATTAATTTTAAATCAAGTAGTTTTATCATAGTGCTTTTTTAATAAGTAGATTAATGTAACTTCTCTGAAAGAAATCTGTCTGCATTTTAAAACAGTACAGATATAACTTCAAATAATTATTAAAGAATAAAGCAAACACAAATGTGATTTAAAAATAATGAGGAATTATATTATCTTTTCCATTTATCTACACATAAAAGATATCAAGCCGACCCGCTTATGGTGCATGAGGGTACAGCTATAGCTAATGCAGAGACATAGTTTACATTGATTCTGCTTAGGATCTGGCTGCTGTTTTACTTCCTAAAACTTCCAAAGGACAGCAGAGAAGAAATATGATGCAAAAATCTACAAAGAGTCTTATCTAAAGCAGAAAATGATCTCACTGATTTCTCTTGGACCACGTTGTGTAATGTTACTATGACGGGATATAATATAGACATTGTTCTTAGTGAGAGAAATTCATCATGTTTCCATGAAAGCTGAATAGAAAAAAATCCTGGAAAGTGCCTTTGAAAATGACATATTCTTATTTTGAGTTTTGTTGTTGTTAGTTTTTATTCTGTTTTGAATCAAGAAATACAAATTCACTCCTAGCCAGAACCTAGCTCTTAATGTTGTTTTTTTTTGTTTGTTTTTTGTTTTTTTTTTACATTTACTTGATGTTTTTTACTAGTTCATGAGTAAAAAGCCCGTCTTTTTAAATGACTCAGAAATTGTCAGAGATTTTTGCTTTGTACCTGTTAGAGTATATGTAGAATTATCTTCAGACTGACAGTATTCCAGTTACCTAAATGTAATTTGTGCACATGCATACATTAGAGAAAATTAAATACCATATGGTGCTGAGCCAGTCACAATTTGTACTGCTTGAAAATAGCATACTTTTGAAGCCTGCTGACAAATTTTATGGATTTTCTCTCTAGATAATTTGTGGAAAAATAGCTCTTAACCATTTATCCACAGAAGCACTGCCTAAGTTGTGGCCATAAAAATTCATTGCAAGAACTATCTCTAAGTAAATGACTGTCCATAAAACACAGAAGACCTATGAAAAAAAGGTTTTGTCTCTTAAACATATAGAGGTTTTTTGCATTCTTTGGCCTCCCTGAATTATACTTTATTTTTGCTGCTCATAACTATCCTGAGCAACGCTGGTAAATTAAGCTGTTACTGCTCCCCCTCGCACACAGTAACATCTATACAAGTCAGAGGGGTAAAAAAAACCCACAATTTCAGGTGTTTGTGCCTTCTGCTGGTCAGATGATTCATCTGGGTAATGTAAGTCAGAGTTTTTACTTAAATTGATGGTAAAATGTGTGACGATAATGAACTAGAGCTGCTATTAGTGTCTAGGCAAAAGAGCATACTTGACCTATTGCATAAACTTTTATCATAACTTTTAATTTTTGGCACAAGCAACGACATACTGTTTGCTGTGTTCTGTAGTTGTAAACAACTGAAGTAGCAAACAGTGCATTTAATTTGTAGCATATTCACATACTATCTGAGACTGCAGGCCCCTCATATGATATATTGGTACACACCATAAGAAAACTGAGAGTTTCTGCATCTCCTGAAACAAGTGCAAAGCTCTGATACCTTAGATGCATTTTGCCCTGATCTGAGATGTCCACCTCAAGGCTCAGGTTTTTCAAGCTATATCTTTTTATCATTGTGTCCATTCATCAGTGTTAAAGGCGAAAGTGTTAGCATCCACTGCAGAAGATGGAGAAAAAAGACTTTGATATCATTTAATGATTGGTTTGTTTGTTTTGCTTTCTCTGTCTTTCGTGTTGACTAGAACTTCTGTCATTCTTCACAGTCTTGTCTGCTGTTCTTTCATAAAACATGATCTGTACTCTGTATTACAAACACTGCTTGCTGTTTCTTTCTTTTCTTTACATAAAAGTGATATGGACTATGTTAGAATAGAAAGTGATACAGATTCTTTGCTTAATTTTCATAGAACAGAAGTAAAGGTAATTTTGTTACAACGAAAGTGATGCATTTTGGAGCCTTAAATCAGAAGTATTCCATATTTCTTATTTGGAAAATAAAATTGCAAAATTCATTATAAAACCTAGTAGAAATAAAAGCTATGGTCAACAAATTTAGGAACACTTATTGCAAGAGGAATTTCTTTATTTTTCTGAGACTATTCATATGAGTAAACTCATCTCATTACAAAAGTGTTCATCAGTTTAATGGAATAATATACACATAGATCAAGGAAGATAAACTATGTTTTCTGAGTTAAAAAAAAAAAAAAAGATTGTAACCCTTGAGCCTAAATATTTGTTCAGCCGTATATTATTTCTCTACCTGATATATTGACCTAGGACACATTCCCTCACTACCTGTTCCAAGGGTAAGATTGAGGCTCTTCTTTTACATATTTCTATTCACTGGAAACCATCTAATCTCTTCAAAACATATATTGCCCCATATTGCTCCAGGATGTATCAGGAGAAGTCAGCATGGGTTCACTGGGGGAGGTCATGCTCAACCAACCTGGTAGCCTTCTATGATGAAATTACTGGCTGTGTGGATGTGGATGTAGTCTACCTTAATTTCAGCAAGACATTTGACACTGTTGTTCACAGCATCCTTATAATATAGCTGAATAAGTGTGGAATAGATGAATGAATGGTGGGGTGGGTTGAGAACTGTCTGACTGAAAGAGCTCAGGGAGTTGTGGCTGGTGACACAGAGTCCAGTTGGAAGCCTGTACTCAGATGTGTTCCTCAGGGGTTGGTGCTGGGTCAGGTCCTGTTAAACATCTTCATCAGTGACTTTGATGAGGGGATAGAGTCCACCCTCAGAAAGTTTGCTGATGATACAAAAATGGGAGGAATGGCTGACACGCTGGAAGGCTGTGCTACCATTCAGTGAGACCTGGACAGGCTGCAGAGTTGGGCAGGAAAGAACCAGATGAGGTTTAACAAGAGCAAATGTAGAGTCTTGCACCTAGGGAGGAATAACCACATGCACCGGTACAGGTTGGGGGATGACCTGCTGGAGAGGAGCTCTGAGGAGGGAGACCTGGATGTCCTAATGGATGACAGTTTGGGCATGAGCCATCAGTGTGCCCTGGTGGCCAAGAAAATCAATAGTATCCTGGAATGCATTAGAAAGAACATGGCCAGCAGGTCGAGGAGGTGATTCTCCAGCTCTAATCTGCCTTGGAGTATTTTGTCCAGTTCTGAGCTCCCTGGTATAAAAACTGCAGGGATCTCTTTGAAAGAGTCCAACAGTCTGGAGCACATCTCTTATGGAAGTTGAGAGACCTGGGACAGAGGGGATCTGGTCCATGTCTATAAATACCTAAGGTGTGGGAGGCAAAGGGACAAGGCCAGACTATTCTCAGCGGTGCATGGTGAAAAAATGAGGGGAAATTGCCGCAAACTGAAGAACAAGATGTTCTGCACAAATGTGTGTGAGAACTTCTTCATAGTGAGGGTGATGGAGCACTGGAACAGGCTGCTCAGAGAGATGGTGGAGTTTCCTTCTCTGGAGACGTTCGAGACCTGCCTGGATGCCTACATGTGCAACCTGGTCTAGGGAGCTGCTTTGGCAGGGGGTTGGACTAGATGATCCCTTCCAACTCCTACAATTCTGTGATTCTGTGATATTTACATGACCAGAAATTGTGGAAATGAAAAGCCATGGAACTCTCAATGGAAATCTGCTCAGAAGTGAAGTCTTTTTGAATATGTTGTTTTTCTTTGTTTACTTTTTCTTCAGGATGAAAATCAAGAGCTGGCATCATTTAAAAAAACCCAAAAACTTCTATCTGCACCTGCCTGTAAGCTTCTTGGAGCTCTTGTCTGCCTCCAGATTCTCAAAACATCTCTCCTTTCTTTAGTACAGATTCCTACATACATAAACGTTTGTATGTGTACACACTTAATAATAATCTGCAGCTTAACAGTGTTGTTCTGTTCAGTATTTAGCTCACTAGTGAGTTTCATCAGTCTCTGTGGTCAGGAATGAGATGTTTTTCCACCTAGATCTGAACATCTGTTCTTCCTTTCCTGACCTGCATTAAATACAAACAAAGGCAAAGGAGGAAAGTGATGATGTAAGCTCAAAAACCCTATACTAACTCTAAACTGTAACAAAACTGAGGACTACATTTTCTCTGTCCGCCTCTATTTGTCTATTTACTACTTAGTTTCTAAGTGAATGGATTACCATTTCATTCTCAGAGATTTTTTCTTTATTATATAAGTTTTATAAAGATGGACTGGGAGCTGTTCCTGATAGAAAATCTTTTGTTTTCGTCCCTGTTGGGGGTTCTCCCAAACAATGGAAGATAGAGAATGTAAAATAAAGAACAGAACCTGTCAACGGTTTACCGGGCTGGATCAGCCTGGTTCCGTGACAAATTGTTTGGGGGGACCCATGGACCCACGCCCAGGAAAAGGAAAGGGGGAAAGGGGAAAGGGAAAAGGGAGATGGGCCTAAAAACAAAACAGCGGCAATGATCTGAGGAGGAAAGCTAATTTACTAAATAAGATATCAGAAAACAAAATAACACAATATAATACAATGTAATTGGAATTGAAGCTAATAAATCAAAGAAAATGAGCAAGAGAGAGTGTCTGATAAACTGAAGGCCTTATGCTAATGCTGAAGGTGAGGTGGCAGCGAGCACCCACTGCTGAGTCAATCCCAAAGGGAAGAGAGAGTCCCGTGACCACAGACAGTTTTTATCTTTCCCTCTCAGCAGAAACATGTAAAAATGCAAAGCATCACACAGTACTCTGGGGAATGTAGTTCTTCCCTTCTGAGAAACGTATACCCATAACTATTGATGATCCACGGAGCTGGAGTATTAACTCTTTAACTCTAATGCACTACATGATGTTATGATGTGGAATACCAATGCCAAAAAATCATAAAACCATGACAGAACACACTGTAGTTTTCTGTGAGTGGTACTACGAAAACTGCTACAAAAAATTAACTGTACTGTTAAGGAAAGGCTGACTTGGGTGTTCGATTGCATCTAGTGAAATCTAGAAGAGCCAAGATACAGGGAGTCCACCACAGTTGTGCTTCTGACTGCTAATGCCCTCTTGTATGACATGTATGTGGGTGCAGCAATCCAGATAGCTCTGCAGGAATTCTTCAAAGGGTCATTTACTGCATCATTTTTCATACTAAAATATAACAAGATTAGCAATGGATTAATTGTATTAATATAATGGAGAACTGCAATTTTTTACGTTTGTCATTATAGTAAACAAAATAACAAACCGTTATGCATTTGATCTGAAGAAGTAAATCTGCTGATCTCGTATCACATTTCTGCCACTTGTATGGCACTTGCAGATTCTTATCTCTGGATTTTGTTACAACTGCACATGTGTTATGTGTATATGCCATGATAGGGTGGACCACAAGTATCTTTTTGGCAGTGGAAGTAAATATTATGCAGCCATTTTTCTGTTAATGTTATATACGTACAGGTTATATAAAAAAAACAAAAACAAAAACAACCACAAAGTTTAGAGCTTTGGTCATTTTTGAAGTATATAGTATTGCACCTATTCCTTGTTAGTACCTCTTATGGACAAATCACTCTTTAAATTCTGAACACAATACAGGTACAAGAGAAGTAATACCACTTTGCAGTTTTGTCAAGTCTCATATCTGTCTGATATAAAAATGTACAGTGTGTGCATCACAAAGTATTTTGTATTGGATGTCCATCCAAGAATTGTTCACAAAGTAGTCAGTGGAAGAAATTTAAGGAGTTTTGGCTGGAGTCTTTTTAATATCAGTTAATATCTATAGATACTTGGTTTCAATATCTGCCCTGATCCTGTATGGAATTTCTCAGAGCTAGCGGTACTTGTCAACCTGGCTTGTTATTACAGTCATGCTGCGTAACTCCAACAAAAAACTGCAAGGTGGATGATGTATCCCACTATAGTTTTGATTTTTTTTATCAAATTTTGCTGGGCTATGCACTTTTCCACTGCCTGTAGTTTCATTTATACTTCTTCAAATTGCTTGAGTTCATTTTTTTCCAAAATTAATGTATTTTGCCGGATTTTGATGTTCCAGATTTCTCCCTAAACATTTGGTTTCAAATGAAAATTACAATTATTTTTATCACATTTATTCTTTAAGTTTCTAGTCACATAATCCTTCCTTACATAGCCAAACCTGAAAAAACACTCTCTTAAGCTTCTTGTTAATCATGGTTCTTACTATTGTTTCATTTTCCATTCTACGTCTTCTCAGAGTTTATACCTAACTATATTGGTATAATTACATTTCCAGCTGCTTGCTCGCAAATAGCTATAGTTACTATAGCCCATTTTCATTTGGTTTCTGTCTTCAGAGTGAGAATTGAAGTGACAGAATTATTTCCTTGAGGCCCTGTGCCTATTTGGAAGGGTGGTAAGTTGGTAATGTGAAGATGCTGCTGAATGATGGTGTTACTGCTGGGAACAGAGGGTGGACACGGAGTTTTTCTCAGTGATTTTATACTTCTGTAACTTCATTTACTGCAGACAGCTATAGTTGCAGTGGCAAGCTGGAGAGCTATCTAGTGTGTGATGGAGAAATGTCATACTGTCAGAAGGGGAAGTGGAAGACGTCTGTCTAAGTGGATGGTTCTGTGATTCTAAGTCAAGCAAGATATGGAAAGAAGCTACAGACAAACTGGGAGCATAGTATCCTTCTGAGTATAAAATGTTACTGAAATGACGGCTAATATACCACAAAAGAGTTAATAATCAGCCATACATTTAACGTATATCACAGTGGCTGCAAAGGTTGTTGACAGTTTGTCTTGACAAGGAAAGTCAAAGTGAGGAAACAGAATGTCGCACTCCAATATAAAGGAGAGAGATGAGTTATGGCAGTTATCCTACTGACTATGCCAATAAAAATGTCATGCTCCAATATAAAGGAGGGAGACCAGGTTCTTTGATTATATGTATACCCGGCATGAGAATAAGACACAACGGGTCAAGTGTTAGCCCAACCAGTTTATTACAATTACTAGTTGCTTAGGGATATGGGGAAGGGAAGATGGGTGATAGAAAAGAGATGAAAGGCAATGAGACTTAGTAGAAAGAAAGAGAGAGAAAGAGCATCACCACTGTGGATCCAACGAGGTCCATAGTCTGTTGATCTCAGGAACTTGTCTGGTCACCACGGGGGATGGGAAAAAGCCAGGAAGTTTTGCAGCAAAAGGACCCCATTGGGGTTCTTCCAAAGAGGTGTTCCCCTCAGGGAATTCTTCATCAATGGCTTTTTCTTTGGGAGTTCTCCGTCAAAGATTTTTTTCTTGGGAGTTCTTCTCCAAAGTCGTTTGATTAGTGAAGGCCTTTTATCCCCCATTTCTCAGGGTTTTTTTGTTTCTTTCTGTTAGTGTGACATACCTGGCTCAACAGATAAGCCAGCACGGAGTGGTACCTTCGTTGCCATGCACAAGCACTATCGTCCTTTGCAGTGATCAGCTTCTCCAAGCCGAACCCCATAAAAAACAGGCTTGTCCCTGCTTCTGCTTATCTTTACAACAATAAGCAGAGGCACTGTGGCACGGTGACACTCACCTAAATAATTTGCAGTTGTCTGTTAGAGTCTAATCACCAGAAAGGCCTCAAGAAGCAAGCTTTGAGACAAAAAAAAACAAACACTTTTTGTCTTTCACATAGAAAAAACATGGTGATTCCTAATCCTTATATAGTTTCTATGAATTGGTTGAACTTGATCTTCTCTCCCCACTAAGCGTTTTGCTTTATTTGCTGGCTAAGAATATAAGGTTTACTCAACCTTTGTTTCAATGAGCCTTGATCTCCTGAGGTTTGTTATTATAGAGGTGTATTGCGCAGCAGATTAAGTCCCAGAGATCTAAATATCCCAATCTCTCAGAATCTGTTATCTTCAATATCCTTCAATAAGAAACTGTTGTAAAGTTTTCTATACATTAACCCCCTGCTCTAAGCATTTTCCCCTTGGTTATGTAAGCAATAGTCTGACTTGTCAGCACTGTTTGTGTCCTCATTAAGAAATACAATTCCCTATTGCTACTCAAGGTCAGCACAGTCTTTCTAAAAGATTTTACTGAGGGAACAAGTGTCACCTGACAGAGAATATGAAGACAGGACATTTGCTGGAGTACACAATTGTAGAAGCTTGGGTATGGAAGTCTTAACCTTATTCTATAAATTATAACACAGAGTGTCCTCTGTGTTCTAAAATTATACCTTTTATGTGAGGTCAATATCTCTGCAAGGTTTTACAGTGGAATAAGTATTTAATGAACAACTTTATCTTCTTTTATTATTATTTTAAAAGATGAAGGTATTCAGTTGTTAACTTGATATTTGTAAATACTCTGCACACTGGGACAGTAGATGTAGAAGCCACTTTAAAATCCCAGTAAAGCTATTGTTAGCAATACACTTGGAGCTATAATAACCACAAAGATCAGATAAAGCAGATAGAAAGGTAATCTTTTTAGCCTTAAACAAAAAAGAAGCACTTCACAGTCATTAAGAAGCGATTCACTAGAGTCATAGAAACTGAGGTTTTATAAAAAAAATTATGAAAATTGTGTTAGTCATCTTAGAACAGTCATGTTCAAAATCAGCTTTGAAAGAGATGATTAAGAAATGGTGAAAAAGTAGATTTATTTTAAAAGTTATAGTTCATTGAAACTCTTCTAATTAGTGGAAAATTATATTTTTTGTTCTTCTGTAAGTGAAAGTTGTAGATATTGTTATTACAGGTACAGAAAAGTTGAAACAGAACTATTTTAACCATCTACTTATTTTTATCCATGATAGCTTTTTTGTTGTTACTTTGTAAATTGTGGTGCTGCACTTGGGCTGGGGCTTGTTGAACCTCTTTAGATTCACACAGGCTCACTTCTCCAGCCTGTCAGGTGCCTCTGGATGGCTTCCTTTCCTTCTAATGTATCGACTGCAACACTCAGCTACGTGTCATCCACAAACTTGCTGAGGATGCACTCACTTCCATTGTCTATGTCATTGATGAAGATGTTGAGGAGCACTGGTCCCAAGACTGGCCTTTGGGAGACACCACGGGTGACTGGCCTCCACCTAGACATAGAACCATTGATCACAAGCCTTTGGCTGCAACCAGCCAACCAGTTCTTAATCCATTGAACAGTCCATCTTTCAAATCAATGCGTCTCCAGTTTAGAGAGAAGGATGTGGTGAGAGACCATGTCCAAGACTTTGCAGAAGTCCAGGTAGCTGACATCTGTAGCCCTTCCCCTGTCCACTAATGCCATCACTCCATCATAGAAGACCACCGTATTGGTCAGGCAAGATCTGCCCTTGGTGAAACCATGCTGGCTGTCTCAGTTCACTTCTTCATCTTGTATGTGCCTTAACATGGACAGAATCTGCTCCTGTCACCCACACCGCAAGATTCAGAGTCCTGCCAGACTTGGGGAGCCTGACCAGCAGCGAAGACTGAACACTTATTGAGCACCTCAACTTTTTCCATGTCTGAGGAAGCCAGTTCTTCATCCTCATTAATAAGAGGGAGAACACTCTCCTTGGTCTGTATCTTCCTACCTATGTATCTGGAGAACCCCTTCTTGCTATTTTTCACATCCCTTGCCAAGTTTAGCTCCATCTGTGCCTTGGCTTTCCTGATCTTATATCTGCACATGTTGACGACATCCCTGTATTCTTCCCAGGCTACACTGCCCTGCTTCCATTTCCTTTACACCTCTCTCTTTTCCCTCAGGTTTAGCTGCAGGTCCTTGTGCAGCCTCACTGGTTGCCCACCTCCTCTGCTCAATATTTTCTGCTGGGGGATGGAGAGCTCTTGCACTCACAGAAGAGTGTCCTTAAAGAGCTGCCAGCTCTGTTTTGTTCCTATGCCCTTAAGGACAGTTTCTCCAGGAGATCCCATCCAGCAGTTCCTTGAGCAGACGGATAGTTTCTTTCCTGAAATTCAGGGTGCTGACAACTTTTTGTCAGGCCTGCATTCGGAGGACCACAAACTTCATCATGGCATGATCACTACAGCCCAGGCTGCCACCAGTCTTAACCTCTCTGATGCTCTCCTCTGGAATGGTGAGCATCAGGTCTGGTAAGGTTTCAGCTCAGGTCAGTCCACTGAGTATCTGGACCAGGAAGTTATTCTCAGCAGACTCCAGGAATCTCCTGGATTGTCTAATACCCACTGTGTCATTACCCCAGCAGACATCCAAATGGTTGAAATCTCCCATCAGGACAAGAGCCCATGAGTGTGACACCTCTTGAAGTTGAATCAAGAAGGCCTTGTCAACAGAATTCCCTTGATCAGGTGGCCTGTATTAGACCCCAGCCACTAGTTATTCCTTACTGGACCAATCCCTGATTTTAAGCTATTAACCTGGTCATGGCTATTACATTATCAGACATAGCTCTTCACAATCTATCCACTTCCTAATATAGAGGGCAACGCTTATATATATTATATATATATATATAATAATATATATTGTCATGCTCCAATATAAAGGAGGGAGACGAGGTTCTTAAGATTATGTGTATACCCAGCGTGAGATTAAGAAACGGTCCAAATGTTGGTCCGACCAGTTTATTACCAATATTGACCAGGGAGATGGGGAAGGGGAAGGCGGACACTGTTAAGGGTTATGGGGAAGGGAAAGCAAGCGATAGGAAAGATATGGAAGAGGCAAGGATTTGTACAATGCAGGGATAGTCACCAGCCAGGATCCTAGGGGCGGTCCGGTTGCAAGCGGCTCTGACGGTCCGAGGCAGAAGGACGGGGGTGGCAGGGAGAACAGCAGCAGCGACGGGCAGCCTTGAGCAGCAAGCAGTTGTCCGGAGAAGCAGCGAGGGAGTCAACCCAGAGAGGGGCAGCAGCGAACAGTGATCAGCTCGTGAGGTCTCCTAAGAGAAGGCCTCTCCAGGAAGCAGCAGTGATCAGCTCGTGAGGGTTCAGATGGCAGAACACCTCGAGGAGCGGCGAGGTCCAGGAGAAAGCAGCATGTCTCAGGCAGCAGACCCAGGAGGGAGTTCAGCAGCAGGGAATCAGCTCATGAGGTCTCTCCTAAGAGAAAAAACCTCATACAGAGAAAACCCCACTTTGTGGCTGCAGGACCCCTATATTTATCTTCCAGATTCCTCCAGTCTATGTGACAAATCCCATGCTAGTGTGCCAGGGAAGAGTCTCCTGAGATGGCTATCTCCTCACGGAGATGAGTACCAAACAAAAGAGTGTTCAGCAGCCATTGAGCTGCAGCTTATCTCTCTTTCGTTGCCCCAGGACGTGCCCATCTGCTTGTCCCTTAGACAAAGGATTTCACAACCTTGTCCAGGACTATTTTGGACATGTTTGGACATGTTCATCAGCAAACTTTGAGGCAATGGTATAATAATAGTCTCTTACACTCCCCCTTCCCTCCTACCCTGTCTATCCCTTCTGAAAAGCATGTAGCCCTCAATCACAGTTTGCTAGTCATGAGATTTGTCCCATCACGTTTCTGTGATAGCAACCAAATCACAATTTTCCAAGTACAACATGGTTTCCAACTCCTCCTGCTTATTTCCCATGCTCCATGCATAAGTGTAAATGCACTTCAACTGGGCTTTCTGGTACACTATCTTTCTAGAGGGGCCCTACTTCAAACCTTTGAAAGAAATATGAAATTTTCCCACACTGCTTCCAAGAGGGACACAAGAAGGTTTTGAATGGGGAGTTGGCAACATTACCTCCTCCGAGGAGTTCCCAGAAGATCCCACAGGACAGTTTGGAAGATTTTTCCCTGCAATCTCCTGGCATGAATGCAACCCCAAGCCTTTCTTTGTCCCACCACACTCAAAACTCTTATCCCATTAGATTTTATATGCTAGTATAAAATCCTACATGAGTTAATACCAAATACTGAATGATTGTGTGAACAAAATAAAAGTAAAATGGGAAAGCACAGAATGGGGGTCTTTACTTGGAAATTTACTTTGCATCCTATTCTGAAACAATTTTCCTGGGATGAAAAGGAGATGAAACTGATTTCACTTTGCACAAAGCAGTAGTTCAGAACCCCCAAAACTGGATGACCTGGCAGAAACTCTTAAAAAATTAATCAAGCTCAGTGATGAATTAGCAAAGGCATATTCTACCTAACCTGTAGGCACACAAAACTCAGGACAAACAGCTGTTTTGACATTTCTAGCTGGGAATTCTGCCCTCCACAAACATATTTGATGCTCAGACACAGTCTCTTGGATGCTAGTACTCATCCCCATCTGTCAGGATGGCACTGTGCCCACACACAAGGTGGTATGTCAGCTTCACCAGGGCATAGGTGCCAAGTAAATTCTACTGTTTGCAGAGCTTTGCATGTGCTGGTTCTTCAGTAGGAAGCCTCTGCTCTGTCACAGCAAGGCCACCTCTCAACATGACTCCACACACTTGATTACACCTGTTGATGTTGACAGTTATCTAAAAAAGAATACATAAATACAAGCAGAAAAATAAGTGCTCAGGAACAGATTTAGGAATCTATATTGTACACACACAGAAAATCTATTATTGCTGTTGGTGATTTTTTCTGATCCAACAAGAAAAGCCTATTTTCATCGTGGGAAAAAAATAAATTGGATTATAGGAGACAGATCCTGTCTTTCTGGCTCATCTCTTCACTTTGGGGAGAATTGTACCGGCATAATATATGTAACCATTGTTAATATGTTCAGTTCCTTCTCCTTTCCCTGTCTCTTACTAAAAAAGAAGAAAAGTTCTATATATCAGAACTCGGCTAAAAAAGAAAATACAACATATTGCATGATGGTAGCTAGAGCAAGGAAGAGAAATTTGACTATTCTGTCTTATTGATTTTTCAGTAGTGATATTGTATTTATCTCAGGGGGATAATTCATACTTTATCCCAGTGTATAAATGATACAAGCAGAGAAATTCTAGGCAGTTACATTGAGTATTTTTTTCTAGGTAACTCTGTGAGAAATCTATGCTTTTGAAAAAGCATAGGGATAACTTTCTTAGCAATAAAGAACATAATCACCTAAAAAAGTGAGAAGATTATGAGGCTTCAGAGACATTCCTGTATCATCCACTTGTCTGTTCTAGGGAGGGAGGTCGAACTTCCTGTGGGGGAGACTGAGTAATACTTAGTTTTATTTATGGCTAAAATTATTTTATTTGGTGGAAAACTGAATGAACTAACTGGGGTCTTCCAAAGAACAACTGTGTCAAAAACAGTGTTTTTCATTTCTCTCATAACTGATTATTCACAGTAGCCAGAAACAGTAGTCTTCAGTATTCCCTTTAGATTATATAGATTTTAGATTTCACAGGGATGTTTCTGGAACAGTAGTGAGATTTTTAGGAACCTTACCAGATGCTCAGAATTCTTATGTTTTTCCTTTTCACCCTTTATTGCCATATAATGACTCTATGTGTTTCATTCCTCTGTGTTTCAAACTTTTCAATTTCTGCTTGTTACAGTGAAAGATTCATACAATCTGAATTTTTAGCGATATTTATTTTTTGAATAAAAAGATCTAATTTCCAAGTAACTATTATATTTTAATATCCTCAAATGTCTGATTAATCATATCTGTATAAATATCCTTTAAAAGTTAGAAAAAAACACAAATTGTTCAAAATCTTCCAGAAGAATGCCTTTCTGTTCTCAAGCATTTTTATTTTGTCTACTCTGTGATTGCACTGAAACAGGTATATTCAGTAACTCAGAAAGATTTAAGCCAAGAGAAAGTTACATACAATCACATCTTACTGTATTTGTTCTCTGCCTTGACAATAAGAACATCCACCACACTACTTTTCTGATGTATCTTTGTTATTGGTGTAAGATATGTTTTGCTATTTTTCCATAATTGTTATTGCACTTACTTTTAGACAATTTATATTTCAGCACAAGTATTTCAAGGACATATGTTTTCCTATTTTTTTTCCTATGTCCTCTAGTTGTCAATAGTGCTAGTCTGTTTCCTTTTTTGCTGTTGTTGTTTGTATTGTGCCCTACTATGTTATTCTCCAACCTGCTAGCACTATATCACTTTATTTTGACTACACAGTATATAATTCTACCTCACTTACCCTACCACTCTCTCTCTTAGCATCTTTGACAAATTATCACCATTATTTCCCTTCTAACTGTTCTTGTGCCATTCATCACTCATGACGTTAAATAACTGCTCTTCTATCAAAATAATATACCTACATGATCTACGCAAGTGAATATTCATCCATTTTCTATTAGAGATGGTCTACGACTGACATGTCTGTCCCACATGGCCATTTAATGTAAATGATCAGTCACCAAAAGAAAAAAAAAAGAAAGAAAATGGAAGAAAAAGGAAAAAAATATTGTGATGAGGTTTGTGCTTCCACTTAAAACTATTTAGTTTACCCTCAATGACAATTCTTAAGTGATTAAAAAAATGAAACTTATCATGGAAAATGCTGTCACCCTGCTAAAGTATTAAGGGTATTTTAATTCGCTATTTTTTCATGTGAATAACTTAAATTCAAATTTTGTTTTTGTATATGTAGATTGTGGCAGCTTAATATTAGAAAGGCTTGACCTATCAGAATAACATCAGTTTAGAAAATTGATCCATCTTCTTTAAAGTAGATCTATTCTCTATCTAGAAAAGAACTATCTGAAATGAAATATTTCACTAACACTTACATGGTAGTAGTTCACAGTGCATTTTGACTGAAATTGGAAAAAAATCTCTCAATATTACAAACATTGCAAAAAGCAATGTAGATATTTTGAGCTGTAAAACTGATAAAAGGAATGGATTTTATGCTTTATAGTATTTTATGATTTTAATCTTCTGTGATTGCATTCAGTACATGCAAAATATATCACATTTTATTTTTAAGTGTAAAATAATAATAACATTCATCTTAAAACTCTGATTTTATAAACCAAATATCTAGCAGTTTCAATGGAACTGGACATCTAGAACTTTTAATAGAAAATGAGTCTCACACTGAGTACTCTGAAAAGAGGCAGCTGTCTGTATTTTGTGCTAACAATTTAAAAATAGATGCTGTACCAATTTAGGAGACCAAGTGAAAAAGATGAAGGTTTTGTGAAATCCAGTGCTGTGTTTCCTGAAAACAAAACATCCTGCTATGTTCCCTCTTACTGATGTGGCATTCAACAGGCTTGGATGAAGGAAGGAAATGGTGGTGAAACAGCTACAAGTCTTCCTTGTTCCATGTTAGCCACCTGTATATGTCAATTAATCTTGAATTCAGTTGTCTCAGGAGCAAGGATACAACAAAAATTCATCCAGACTGATGTATAGAGATGGAATTTGGATGATTTTGAGAATTCGTTCCATTCAGACCGAGGTGAGTGCACATTCTCTAGATTTTCTACATGACGAGAAAGTTTACTCATTTAGTAAGATAAAGGAGATACAGCTACCTACAGAAGAGAATTTTAAATGTAAATCCACAATTCATGTAAACTTTTCTGCAACCCTGCTCATAGGAATTAGATCTTGAACATGCTAGATGTAAACATTTGTCAAGGAATTGTCATCTGCTTAAACAAGTAAGTAGACCCTGAAAGAGGTCTGAGACACTGGAATGGGCTACCCAGGGAGGTGGTGGATTCACCTTCTGTGGAAGTGTTGAAGAAATTTGTAAATGTAGTACTTAGGGACATGGTTTAGTGGGCAATTTTCTTTTTAATCTTCGTATGTGTGAAAGGATATTCCACTTAGTGATGAGCAATTGGGTATACAATGATGAAGTTATGTTTTCAGATGCACATGTGTTGTGCGTGAGAAACAGTGGAGAAAGGCAGAGATGTAGTTTCTGGACATATCCAGGCCTTCTGCAGGTAATCCAGGTCATCTGACAGAAGAAAGTCTCTAGCACCTGATTTTTCTTGACTTCCTGGTGTACCCTGAAGTAGACTAGCAATCAGTCTGGTCACCTGTACCAACATAGCCAGCCAATTCTACTAAAATTAACAGTACAGAAAACTAACCATGAAGGAGTAGCATGTCTTCCCCTCTTCCCTGTGATGCTTGACCTCCTGCCTTCCTTCTCATTGATATCATATTAGTCAGAGCTCTTTACTGCACAGAGCTGTTCTGTTCCCTATTTGTTCCTCAAAAAAACTAATTTTGCATCTGAAACTATTTTAAAATATTTAAAATCTGTGATTGTTAAATATAAATGTAAGGAACTCTTCTCTAATGCTAAAAGAATTCTGGAAGGTACCTTGGGTAATGGTCACTGAGTTGTGATGGGAGAAGATTTGTAGTCATATATTCAGTGAGTCTTTTGTTTCAGGGGAGATTTCCCTTTTAACTCTGTATTGTGCCTCAATGAAGAAACTACATTTGGAAACAAACTAACAAACAAACAGATTATTTCCTCCTTTCAACACACAAAAAAACACCCTTTTCAAAGCATCTGGCACATTTACACAGACAGATGCAGGCAGACCTAAATTCATTCTGCCCACCGTGGAAGCTGTCTGGCTTTACTCCAGCTCCCATCCAAAAGCCATGTGGATGTGATAGAGCATCTTTGAGCCTGGACTAATAAACCCTACCTCTCAGGAGCTAAACACAACAACATGCAGCTAATGCAGCAGTACAACTTCTGGCTAGGATATGATTGGCTGTTGGCTTGTTTAAAGAACAAGTAAAATAGATTGAGGTCAGTATGCACTTGTCCTTAGTAATTTGTTTCATGTTTCTTCTAATTTTCCTTTTCACCATTACCCTATCCAAAACAATTAAATAAATAAATAAAATCCACAACTTAACCTTGGCAAACCTTCGTTTCTTACATCTGGCGAACATTTGTCTTCCATATAACATTGTTTGTAGTCTCGATAAGAAAAGATGATTCTCATTCCAATTGCATCTTCAAAACATTATTACACAAATAACATACACAATCACAAATTTGGCTAGTGAACTTTACAAATATGGCAACATAATAAATTTGAAGAAGAAAGGAGAAAATATGGATTTTGGTATTTAATTCTAATGCTCCTTAACATTTAATTTTTGAATCTCATTCAGTTAAATTTTTCACATTTTTCTGAAATTCTCCTATGTTTTACACTTTTGTTTCCACACTGCTAGTCTAGAAGTACAATAAAATATTATAGAATAGCAGATTGGGTTGGAAGGGATTTCAAAAATCATCTAGTTCCAAAACCCAACAGTTCAGGCTACCCAGGGACTTGTACAGCCCGTCACTGAGTGCCTCCAGGGATGGGGCCTCTCTGGACAGCCTGTGCCAAAGCTTCACCACCTTCTCAGTGAAAAACTTTCCCAAAAATTTAATCTAAATATCTCTTCTTTCCATTTAAAATTGTTCCCCCTTGTCCTATCACTAAATAAAGGAACGTGTAAATAATGGAAGAGGGAATTAATTGAAAGAGATTTTAATGACTGATAGACAGCCCATACCTGGGGCAGGGATCGAGGAGTTCTTAAGAGTCATTATTTTCCTTCTGCTGGGGGCAGGTGAGATTTCATAGACATATTTGAAAGTCTTCACTAATCTTAAGAATTGCATTAGTAACGACAGTAGATTTTGCTGTTCACTAAAAGCGTGACAAATAGATTGGAAGTCTCAATCTACTAGGTACTTCTGCAATGCTATATATATGTATTATTTGTAATACAATATATAATTATATGATATAAGTGAGAGAAGAGAGACAAAAAAAGGGAGAGGAAAGACGTGAGTGAGACAGACATGTTTAGAGACATGTTGCATAACATCTAATAGGTTGCCAAGTTTTATGTGGTTTGCTGTTTTATGTAAGTGTGAATAGTAAGATCAACCTTGCCAAACATTCAGACGGTCTTCTATTAGTTCAAATGGCCTCCACCAAACCTCTCCTAGTTAACTAATAAGGAAAAATCTTTCATGTATTACTAAAAAGTCATAGAATTAGAATAAAACTCTTTCCCATATGTGCTTGACAAAGGTCAGTGAACTGTATGCCTATCAAGTATTTGTACATACATTTCAGACTGAAGCTGCTCCAGCTTTACTGCATGCTGGGAGACAAATGGACTGTGGAAATATGTTGGATGCTGGAATTTCTGACCTTTCACTGGACAGTTATTTAAGAACAGGAACCTGGTTTACAGAGGTCCTGTTTCCTTAGTATCATGTTTGCTTTAGGTCTCTTTAAAGAATAAATAGAATAAGTATAGGAAGACAGAAAGCTTGGATTTGATGCAATACCCTTTGCAAGTTTTTCTCCAAGCTCTTTAAGGTACTTTATCTCTTTAGTATGGCAAATGTAATTTTAGCTCTAACATTTTAAATCTTACAACTTATTCAGTGTTGTAGCGGTTTCTGAGCACTGTCACAGAAATCTCTTCAGTATCTTAAAATTCTTTGCTTTGTTCAAAATTCCATATTCTGTAACCAGAGCTGTTATGCTTTTCTATACCTGAAGGGCACCTGTAAGACAACAATGTGATTCTGGATGACTTCCATTATAGAGTTATTGAAAAAAACAAAAAAACAATCAAACAAAGACTCCCTGAAGGAGTGTGTTTTTCTTCTGTTGTATACCACAGCAGATCTATGAATACAGCCGATTAATAGAAATACAGTGCATGGAAAACAAAATAACTTATACTAAATCTGTTTTATTCACATTTGAATTGTATGAGTTATATATGAATTCATCTTATTATTACTTTCTACCATTAGATCATATATGAACTCCTTAAAAATATTTTGAAAACTAAACATGAATTGTAAGTGCCTGGCTTTTCGTTTGTGACCGCTGAAAGACTTGAAAAGTTAACATGCATCAGTAACAGGACTAAGAAAATAGTGTAAGCTTAGACATTAGTGACATTGTGGGTTCAAATGCAGGTAATAAAGAGATTTTTGTTTAGGTTCTTATTTCTGTAGGTACAGTCACATACTCAGATCTGCAAGTTCCTGTTTCTACCACCTCACTCATTAAAAAAGTTCTTTAAAGGAAAATAAACAACAAAATATTTTCCAGATCTTTTTAGTACAAATAAGTTCAAAGATTTTGCATTGCATGAAGGAGATAAAGATTTATCGAGGAGCTAATGCTACCAATAGAAAAGTATGTAGAACTTTAGACACTGTATTTTATAGACATGGTTATTTGATATGCAGAAAGATAATTTGATATGTAAGTATGCAACTAAATAAAATGTTTAATATTTACCACAAAGAAGAAAAAAATACAGAACTGATAGTAATTCACGTATATATCAGAATTGATCAAAGAAAATCTAAAAGCATTCGTTACTGTTTCTAAAGCCTTCACAGATTGAAACCTAGAAAAAGAGAAAGTAAGACAATCTGTAAGTATTTTTACAAAGGATAACATGGATAGAAAAGAATTTTAAGGAGCTTCTAATAATATTTCTTTTTTGCCAGAACTAATATTATAGTATTCATGGCTAAAGATAATAAAACTGGAAATAACAATGACAACAAGCTATTCAGAGAGCTAGAATTAAAAATAATATATCAAAGAAAAAAACCCAAAACTGTTCAGAGTTCACCAAGCTCAGTTAAAGACCCAAATGAGATGCCAAGAATTCACTGAAGAAGTGCCTGAAGAAGTGAACTCACTTTTCACTTTAGGCTATTCTGAAATTCATAAACTCTATTTATTTTAGAGTTGATTGCAATCATGTAATCTGTCAACTGATTAGTAGTGAGGATTCTCAAGGAAGAGGATCACTTGCTTCCAAGTAGAGATTAAGGAAATGCTCTCACAGACCTAATCAACGTACTCTTGTTTTTTTTCTCTTGTACTTCTGCTTTTCTTCTCTTGGTAATAAGCATCGGTCATAATGTAGGTTGGTGTTGGGTACTGACATAATCTAGGTTGTATAAATGCAAGAAAAATAGTCTTAGTAACACAAAAAAATGAGAAACAGAAAAAAGCAGAAAGGAGGATCTGAATGAAGTCAGGCAAATTGCTCAACTTCAGTCAAGAATAATGAATGCTTGAGGAATCCTGAGTGGCAATAATAAGGATTTGTGATAGAGAAGCAGCTGATAAACAGGAAAGCTATTTTAGGACATCTAAAATGACACTAGATGCTTATCAGAGACACTTCAATCACTGTCCCCTAAGCCTTATCTGAAAATCCAAGAGAACATCAGTCTTCAATATTTAAATGAAAATGTGAGATTGGATAAAATATTTCAGGAAATTCTATATAAAATGAAGAGACCTAAGTAAGCATTAGGACTTGTTTTAAGAAAATCCTCAGCCTGCTGTCAAGTCAGTATGTAGAAATAGCACCCATAACTCTCATGTCTAAAGCATATTAATTATTACCGCTTTTAAATTTAAATCTCCATTGTAATAATTAAATACATAACCAACATTATGTGAAGTTCAGTAAAAGAAAATTATCAACAAAATAGAGCCTTTTAAATTTTGTGGCTTCAAAGTTTAATTAAAGTGTGAGCTCTCCCATAAGGACAGATGAAGGACAGTAAATCCCCCACAGTACTTGCAAACTGAACTGATGAAACCTGCTTATTGACCATCCAAAGTCTTTCAGAGAAGGTTGATACATCTCAGTTATTTATGTGGATAAATATCAAGAGAACAAGCCCAATTCACAAGAACTCCCAAGTGATAACTGCCTGGAACAGAGAAAACAATCACAGTATCTGTTCACTTCCCAACAGTATGTGAATTTGATAGAAGAATCTCTCTTGATAGCAAAGCCCATAACATACAGCTTGTAAAATGCAGAATAACAGTGCTTTCTAAAGTTAGGGTCAAAGTCATCCACAAGAGGGTAGATGAATATAAAAAACTTCAAAGTACTATTTTCAGGATGCATTTGAGGGCAATATTGCAAAACTATTTTCAAGCAAGACAGGAAACATTTTGAACAATAATATTTTAATTAATATTCCTGAATTAATATTTTAATTCAGGGGAAAAAAAAAAGGCAGCAATCTTGGCTTTCTTTTAATACCCACAAGTTGCACCAGGAAAGATTTAGATTAGATTTGAGGAAAATTTTTTTCTCTGAGAGAGTAGTCAGGCACTGGAATGGCCTGCCTAGGGAGGTGGTTGAGGCACCATCCCTAGCGCTGTTTAAGAAGCGTTTAGATGAGGTGCTAAGGGATTTAGTAGCTTGGTGGGTAGGGATGGTGGTGGGAGGATGGTTGGACTAGATGATCTTGTAGGTTCTTTCCAACCTAATGAATCTATGAATCTATGAATCTATAAAATAATACTGATGCTACAATCTGCTACAAAATGTATCAAGTCCAGAATGGTGTGGCATTATTAACCAGACTGCCAAAGATTCACCATTATGTAGTAATAATAATAATAAATAATTTTTAAAGTTATATTTTTTCCTTTAAACAAGATAGTAGTTGGGTTTTGTCTGAAACTTGTATTAAATTACCTCTACAAGCTGCATAATGAATAAATGTCTGGAACATATTTCAAACACTGCTATTTTACTGTGGAAACATTTAGATTAATTTTGCCTTGAGTACTAAATTCTTCAACTATCATACAAATGGAAGGATGGATGGATAAATGGAATCTTTACTCCTTAACTGAGGTGTGTCTTCAGTCACCCCACTCAACTCCACATCTGGGTGTATCTGAAAAGCCACATCAAGGTACATGAAGAATTGTGGGACAGTTGTAAAAATGTTTTTGTAAACAGTTCATTTCAAACTTCAATATGAGGAAAACCTTATATACGATTTGGTTGTCAAGGGCCAGACAAACATGTTGCTTTCTAGGAGCCTGTAGCTTAAAGCACTGTGAGAGTTTTAAGAAAGTTTAATACTCTACTGAACAGCACAATGAGATTATCACAACAGATGAACAATGTCAGAACAATTTAAATTACATAAAAATCTCCTTTCAGCTTGAAGAACATGGAAAGGCATGAATATAATATACAGATCTCAAGTTCCTCAACTCTGTTAATTGCTATGGAAGCATTATAGAACCTTATTTCTTACTGTGAGGGCTTTAGGATAATGTCCTGGTTTGGAGCTCTATCATAATGTCAATGTTATTCCAACCTATATATAACCAATCAAGTTAAATGCAAATAAAACAGATTAATGTTTGCTGAATAAAACTGTTTTTCTGGTGTTTACTAGGATTATTTAGTATTATTTAGTCAGACAAACAGAGACCCAATAGGCCTGAAGAAGGATCTCTATTAAGGAGTAGATATTTCAAAACATTAAAGTGTTTAAGTTTGTTTCTTTGCTGTTTTTGTTTGTTTTTCTTTTTTGTGTTTTGTTTTTTTTTTCTCATGGATCCGGACAGGTATGGAGGGATGGACTTTTGTGAAAATTTCTGTGGTGTTGGTACACAGCAATATATAATGACACGAAACAACTTTAGATATAATTGCTCCTTGGTCTTAATATCAAAAGAATAGCATTCCCCTCACATTCCCATGTGCAAGTGTAACAATTTTATGACAAATTTTTAAAAAAGCTTGTTGAAAATTTTTGATTTTTGTATATTTGCAGTAGAAATAAATTTTGAATTTGTCAAGATCCTACCTGGATATCCCTGGGGATATGAACAATCATTCTGACAGAAGGCTGTCAGGGATGGGATTCACCTTACATAACTTCAGTCACCCATAAGTAGGGCAACTGGTCTAAGCTAGCTGTTTCAGATTCTTTTGTATGACAGGAGCAGATAGTAATAGGAGTACAATGAGCTTGTCCCATCTCTCAGATACTATTTTGGAAAGCTGCAAACCATCAACACAGTTCCTTCAGATGAACCTTTGAGGGAGTAGAGATTATTAGTTTAGACAACTGAAGTTAGTTAGCAAATCTCCCTCCAAAAACAGATTAAATGCGATAGAGCAGACAGTATTCCTAATGTGTATTGTGTCTTGTAGTCTTGATAATCTTTATCTGCTCTGTTGAATGGTTGAAGAATTCTGTAGATTTCAGTGTCATGTAGTCAGTGCTTTTTCCTCTATTGATGTCAGCAGAAATTACCGTAAAAATAGTTAAATCTTGTATGGTCATAGATATCTCAGGTACTGTTTTCTATTTTCTGATGATTCCCAAATATTCTTTAGAAAACTGAAATGAGAAATAGGAAAAGGTTCTTCTCAAAAATATTTAATTGTTAGAAGTTATAACCATGGCTTGCTGTAGCGTGTTTTAACAAAAGATTAAATTGAAAACAACAAGAAATGAAGTTAGAAAAATCATATTAACTCCTATTTGTGTAATTTCAAACTTGATATTAGTTTTTCCTGCAGAAACATGCGGAGAGTACTTATTAAGAGAAGACACTATTCCAGATGTCCGATGAAGGTAGAGGGTCACTTCAGTAGTATTCTTTTGTATCGGTATGTAACTATTTTCAACCACGGTTATTCTGAAGAGTAGAGGAGAAATGACCATCTCTTTAACTGAATGTCACCAACACTGTAGTTGAAAACATAGTCTCATTATCTTACACTGTCTCAAACTGTCCTTGACATTTCTATTTTGAATTTTTGAGCACATAAGATGCATGTTATCACAGGTTAACCCTTTTGGTTGTGGAAATTTTATGAGTTTACTCATAAGTGAGTAAATTTATCAATGATTCAAATATTTATCACATCATAGAATCATATAATGACTTGACTTGGAAGGAAGTTTAAAGATCAAGTTCCAACCTGCTACTATGGGCAATGTTGTCAACCATAAAATCAGGTACTGTATCAGAGCACTCAGAAACCCATACAACCTAGTCTTGAATGCCTGCAGGGATGGTGTACTGACAACTTATCTGGACAGTCTCTTCCAGTGCTTCATTACAGTCCGAGTAAAAAATTTCCCCCATCACCTAATTTAAATCTCACTTCTTTTAGTTAAAACCACTATCCCTTGTCCTGCCACTGTCTGACCATGAAAAATATGTCTCTCCCTCCTTTCATTGACATCCATTGTCCTCTCCTCGTTTCTCCAGCCAGCTGTTTCAACATAAAAGGTATATATACTTCTTCACTTGTCATCAGAGAAGTAGATTAAAAAAAAAAAAAAGAAGAAGAATTGAAGTCTTCTAAAGGAGTATGTCTCTGAAGTAAAAAGCAAAAAACAAAAAATTTAAAATAGCGAATGAGAGAAGCAGCTGAAAAACTGGAGGATAGTCAGTGTCACCCCAATCTTCAAAAAGGGCAAGAAGGACGAGCCAGGAAATTACAGGCCAGTCAGCCTCACCTCTATACCTGGAAAGATAATGGAATAACTTATTCTGAATAACTGTCCATGCAATTGAAAGAAAAGAAGATTATCAGGAGTAATCAGCAAGGATTCACCAAGGAAAAATCATGCTTGACCATCCTGGTATGCTTCTATGGTGTTGTATCTGGTTGCATAAGATGGGGACACAGCCGTGGATGCCATGTCCCTTGACTTCAGCAAGACTTTTGACACTGTCTCCCACAAATTCTATTTATGAAACTTAGAAAATGTGAGATAGATGACTGGATGGTGAGGGGGACTGGGAACTGGATGACTGGAAGAGCTTAGAGGATTGTTCTCAGTGGTGCAATGTCTGGTAGGAGGCCTGTAACTAAGCAGTGTGCCCAAGCAGTTAGTGCAGGGTCCAGTCTTGTTCATCTTCTTCAAAAGTCTGAGAAAGATGTGTATAAGTATGCTAAAACACTCAAGTATACTAAAACACTCAAGTATTTATTTTGATAAATATGGATATTATGTCTTTAGTTAAGACCTGTGAGAACATGGATACCATATTTGGAAAATGAATGATTTGCTGGTAGTTGTTATTGAGAACAAACTGCAAGTGTATCTATTATCTTTAAAACTGTGATTAATTCCTCAGCTTTCACAGGCCCATTTCACAAGCCATTTTTTGTGAAGCTTTAGACATGCCTTCACCAATGCAGCCAATTGACTCAATTTTGTTCCAAAAGATTTTTGTCTTTTTATTTGGTGTGATCTGGTCTTACTCTCATTTTATCTTCTAAAGTACTTGCTGAATCTTGACTTCAGAAAGTAATTGTATGTTTTTATATAGACATCCATATAAGGTTTTATTTAAGGCTTTGTCAACTGTACAAATATATAAATTTGTCTGCTACTGTGAACTTGTTTTCAGTGTATCTATCTGGAAATGTCTATTCTCAAGATCTTTCTTATATGTCTATAAAACCACCATGGCACAATTTATTTATGAATCAGAACATAATGACAGTTACTCGCAGATGTTAGTAAGGTATTTTATTTTATTTTTATTCTTATTTTTTTAAATTTAATTTAATTTAATTTTGTTTTGCTTTGTTTAAAGCAGATTTGAGTTAAGTAGATGGAGAATGTGAACTTCCCATCAATGTAATTGTAATGAGAAGCAGATAACAGCAGGTGCTTTAATCATGTTACAGACAAATAACAAATTTTGGAAGAAGTGATACAATTATACTGATCAAATACATGAAACAGATCCAAGAGCTTCACAGTTTTAATTTATCAAAATTACAGTATTAAAATGAGCTAGGAAACCAATATTTCTAAGGTAGTTCAAGTCAGATGAATCAAGAAATATGAATCTTAATATGAGGGAAGTATGCTAGCTCTTTTTTGCATGTTTTAGTTGAAATGTGTTTTAGATTTCTATTAGCTTTGACTTGTAAAACAAATATGTATCTTTTACATAGCAATTTTTAAAACTTGAAGTCTGTCACTTCATTTTATAGTGTTCTCCACTTTGGAAGTGTTCATGTCTATTATTTGTATTTAACATTACAAGCAAAATTCTTTCAACTTACATTGCAAGTCTCCTTTTCTAATTATGAAGAAAATACTCACTTATTTCTGAATTGGAATTTTGCATTACATGTAGAAGCAATTGAAAAGTTGCTGACTATGATTAAAACTGAATAGGAGAAGTTAGTCACAAAACTTTAATAGCTTCCAGTTCCATATTCTTGGCAGAATATGTATTTTGTAACTTTCAGGTCCTTTATTTCATATACTGTGGCCTTTCAGGCTAAAACCACTACAGTATTATTTTCCTGAGCATATTAATTCAATATAAAACATGTAGCATTGCTGTTTTGGTTTTAATTTCTGATATAGGGTACAGGTTGTTGATCTTAGATCCCATATATATATATATGTATATATATATATTTTTCCAGTAGCTGAATGAATATGACTGATCAGTGCTTTTCAGTTTACTTAGCTTTGATTCTTTATTATCAAGCAGTAGATCTGTATGTCAAATGGAAAATGATCAACACCATGATGCAACCCAAGCTCTGGTGATACTAGCTCCCTAAACCAATATATCTGTTCTGTGGAAATGCATTTCCTCAGAACCAGTCAGTATAACAAATTCGAACCGGGTTTTCAAATCACTATAGGAAAAGGGAGATGAATGTGAAATAGAATAGCTTGGCTACTTAACTGAGAATTAACTATTAAAATAACTCATGGAATTAAACTGAGGAGAAACTAGAAAGTTGTTCTGCATCCTAAAGTTACTAAATCAAACTTCAGATAAATTCTGGTTTCTTGCACATCCTGTTCATAAGAATAAAAAAATCTTTAAAAAAAAATGTTGGTCTTCTCCAACAGGAAGGTAAGAAAATTTCAGTAACATTTCAAATAATTCAGTAGCTGCTAGAATATTTATCCTTTTAACTTCTTCGGCTGTGTAATTTCTCTGATTCATTAATCTGTTCAATATTAGAAGAAGAATTAAACAGGAATCTCAGCTGAAGAATTTCTATTGATCTAATTTTAATGAAATGCTCAACATTTTCAAATAAATTGCTATATTCTTTAATGTCCTAGAAAGACGGAGTGTGAATAAAAGCTGTTTTCCATCAACTAACAGGTATAGCTCATCTTAAAACATAAGATGAACTTTTCAAAATTTATTTTTACTATTTGGATTGAAAAACGAAAGCACAGATTTTTCTTATCAGAGACAACTTTGGAAAAAAGAATCACTCAAATATTACTGTGTTCCATTTTGATAAATTTGCATTCCCAGGTGATAAAAATAATTCAAAACAAAATATATTGTGTCACATTAAAATTCAACAATACATTTCAAATGGGTTATCGCTTTCTCCCTGAAGTAAATGATCATCACAAGATAAAACCAGAAGGTAGTTCTGATCTATTTCACAGTTTTCCACTAAATATGTTTCTAATATATTGACAAGTCCCTATTTCCTGAAGAACTACTTATTATTTTACTTATACAAATATTCGTTGAGTAATTCTCTGTTTCACATGAGACAACTGAGATGAGTAAAATTGCATATATTTAAATGTGATGTCTTTCCTTCTGTTTTGAAATAACATTTAGTGGAAATTGGGCCAATTGCTAATATATTATTTTCTCCAGTTTTTCTTTGGATTTCTTTCCTTTGAAATACTGAACCTTTTTTCAGAGAATCAGTATAATTATAGGATCAAGAAGAGATTGTTATTTTCTTTCTAATCACTCATAAACCTTCTCATTCAGTTAGAGTCAATGGATTCAGCTGAACTCATTGGAATTTTAATATGTGAATCTTATCTACTTTCAACAGAACTAGAATTATTTTCTAAGTTTTCTGTTAATTTAAAAAAAATTATTTGGAGATGATTTTTTTTTCCCACAGTTCTAACTAGAAAGCTATTTCATCAAATATTAATCTTAGAAAAATAATGACTTTTTAAAAACAAAGCTGAAGGAAATTTAAATATTAATATGCAAAGGAATTTAACCTGGAATCATTCAAAAAACACACAGCTTTGATGAGTCTGCATTTTCATTGCACTTATTCTGAACTAATATTTCAGTCAAAAACATTTACCCTAATCTATTTTTCAGTAATCCCCAAATACTCTTAAAATAAAGAAACTTGATTTGCTTCTTTCTCATCTCAGCTCCACCTTTCCCCATCTTATTCAAATTCATTGTCAAACAGTTCACCTGAGGTGTTTCATAGCACCTGCATTTCCAGTGTCTATAGCCACGGATGCAAATGTGTGAGCCCCTACTTTGCAGGCTAGATTGCTGATAGTATCCATTGACACTTTTCCCATGAACATCACTGATAAACACATTTTATTTAGCAGGAAATTGATTGCAATGTCGTTTGAGGCTAGTTCTCTTAGTTCTTTAGTCCATGTGATTATCACTCTTGCTAAGCAATTGGAGGCTGCTGAAGTGTAAAACGAGACTGATTCACTCCATAATTCTATTGCAGACTCTGCTTGTTTTTCCTGTCTGTCAAGTTATTGGAGAAGAATTAATTCCTCCTTAGGAACAATGAAATAATTCATGGTTATGGAGAGAAATGGGTTAATTTTTTTACCATTATGTGCCACCGTTGACTTAAAGCATTGCTTGTGAAAATCTTTGTGTTTAGAAATCTCTCTTCTCTTTCATTGTTAACTGTAGAAGGATATTATTCCATTCCACTTCTTCATTTTTCCGATGAGTTACCATTTTCAATGCCATTTTGATATCACAAGGAAGCCCCAGAGTCAGTATAAGCTCTTCAGTACAATCTGAGATCAAGTAAGTATGCTTTCATCCTTCTCTACTTGGAGAGAAAAAATACAGAAAAGAGCATCTCCCATGACCTGGACTCGGTATGTAGAAAATGTCTGCTGGGAATGATTCTGAAAACTGAAAATTAAGATATTTTGATAGATAGTAGGCATATAATTCCCTATCAGCTAGTTTAACAAGGCAGGAAAAGTCATTTAACTGTTTCTTCTATGAAGGCTTTAGATTTTTTAGATAAAGGAGTTCCGTGTTATCCAGCTGAAAGGCTGATAGAATGACACTTCAGAACAGATATGCTTCTGTAACATGAAATGCAGGAAAAACTGATTTTATATTCTTGCCTTTGCATGATTATGAATCTTTTAATCACTGCCGAAAAAATTCCATGTCTCTGACAGATTCCAACTTACATTGTTTATCGTTATATTTGAGGCCCCAACATGTCTGTCATGAATGTTTCTGTGATTACATAATCAGAGTGACCAGAATGAATGCAGAGTAATGGAATAATGTAAACTTATGTATGAGGAAAACCTACATATCAAATCACTGTGAGACATGCAGACTGCCTGCCTCCTGTGCTTCACTAGTTGTCTAATTGAGTCACCATCCCTGAATTTGTTCAAAAACTATCTGGATGTGGTGTTCAGGGACGTGATGCAGCAATGAGTTGTTAAAGTTCGGGTAGTATGGTTTGGTTGTGGCTGGACTTGGTGATCTTGAAGGTCTTTCCCAACCTGAGCAATTCTATGATTCTATTCATTTTTGAGTCAACTATTGGCTACAGCATAAATAAGCATTTTGGATAAATTTAAAGTTAGATGACATCAGAAAGACAATTACCACTACCTGATGTTGTAGCATTTGTTCCTACCCTTTTCACAATGGCCTAGCATTCAGGGTGCTCATTGAGGAAGTGGTGTATAGGCATTCTAGCCTCTGTTTGAATCAGGGCCTGAGCCTTTTCTCCCTGAACCTTAACACTGTTGCTCTAACCAAGCCTATAAAATATCTTAAATCAGACTTTACCATCCTTCCTGATGGAGGTAAAGTGCAGAGATATAACATAATGGAGCTGGAAATAAATAAGCAAGAAGCAAGCTGACTCTACTTGACTTTTATTTTTCAGGTCAAATATAAAATGTGTATTCAATACCAAGAACCTTTGAAAGCTTGTCTTGCACTTTTCTGAGAGTTCTAGCTCATTCTGATTAGGATTGAATATCTTCAGTAGTTTCAATAAGAGCAGTAGAAAACATTCAATTTGAAGCAGTTCTATCATCAGTGTGTTTTGAATATTATATGTATAGGTTCAATTTCTTTTGAGATGAACAAAGTCTGGAATACATGAATTCTGTATGTGAGACATAGGAGAAAAATCAGCCTGCAGGTTAAAATATCTAAATGTAAGTCTGCATATGTCTGTAGATTACATAAGAGTTTAAGCTCCAGTTATCTTTAATGGGACAGAACGGTCAGTGCAACCTAAAGCCTTAGGATGAGCTGACTTCCTTTTCAGGCTTCACTCCAAATTATTTTAATTTTTCTTTTTTTCAGGGGATCATGCTATTCAGCTCTGCAACCATTTCTCTTCTTATTCTAGACCGTAAAATTGAACACATTAGATTACATTCTTTATATGAAACAAAACTATTTGTAAGACAAATACAGCTGATAGAGTAAGACAGTTGATTAGATTCCACCTTTATTGCATAATATTCACATTCAAAATAGAGAGTGGTAGCTTTAATTGCTGTTCTACTGATGTTTCTGTATTTCTGCTTGTTTGTTTGCTTGTTTGTTTTCTTTTGTTTTTCTTTTTATGTTTATTATAATTATTGTTGTTGTTGTTCTTTCTTTCTCAGAAATCTATACTTGAATTTTCCTGTGTCCTCATAGTTCCAACACAATGTTTACTTGATTGCATACTCTTTCCCATTTCATTTGGTTTGTCTCTCTCTAGTGTGATGTCCAGCAAGCAATGTTAATACATCGTCCTCCTCAGAGGAATTTCTGAGTAATTTTCATTTGTAACTTAAAGATTTATGATCCATAATATTAAACAAGAATAGGGAACTGAAATAAATAAATTACTTGATACTACAGTTGTATGCTGATTCATTTATATGTGAGTACAGCACTTAGAGACCCCAGTTTTGACTTCAAATTTCTAATGACATACATAGGCAGGCAGCAATTTCACCTCAAATCTATGTGCAAGGAACCTAACTCGCTAGCAGTGAAGTTCTTATGCATTTTTAAATGATTTTTTTGCAGATAAATCCAGTAAAGTCTGTGGGTTGCATCCATTTTCAGATTTCATTAGGAACTTCATTTTGTCAAAACAACACTTACAGTATAGCCAGCGGGCCTCAGCAGGATAATCCAGTCCACCTAAATCAGTAGTCTAGACTCCATAAACAGACAGTGGAGAATGGTAAACCCCTCTGAGGATCTATGATTACCTACTTTGGCTAGTAACCTACTTCTCTCTCTTGACTCCTTGGAGTGTACATACTTATATCAGTGCTGCTATGTACTGAGAAAGGGGCAGCATTTAGACAATTAGAAAGAACAGAACCAGTTTGCAAACTCTTGCCTGGAACAGCAATAGCTTGACAATTTATTTTGGCATTAAGAAATTGTAGTAGGGTATAATCAAACCACATCTATTTTTGGCCTTTTTCACTCAAGTTGTAAAATATTGACAGTATACAGAATTATCAAAGTAAGTGCTAATTTATTCTTTAGTAATTAAATTTTAATTTTATTTTTAACTTTAAGAGCAGCATCAAATACCACTTTTACTTGGAGCTTATATTCTTACTCATCCATCTTTATATGAGGGATTTCTTGTCAGTCCTTTCTGCCAGCTGTGTGGGCTTTCTCCTGCTCCACATGCTCTGCTGTGTTATCTAGGCTACTTTCCAGTTTCATTCAGCATTTGACAGTTTTCCCATACTGTTTGTTTTTCACTCATACTGTGTGCAATGATTCTGACAAACTTTTAACAGAGATTTTAATTTTACTAACCTTTCTTAGTCTTCCTTCTTGTACTTCTCCACTGTTTTAGCTGACTCTTTTCCTTGTGTGTGTAAACTAGACTTCAAACTCTTTCACAGCTAGTCTCTGTAGGGATCTCAGATGTCAGAAAGTTCAATTTTATTTAGAAACGTTGAGTGTAAACTCTGTTAATTTCCATGCATGCTCCTGTAAATGATAACAAATTAAATCCTGTTCCCGAAGACTCACTGCTTGTCAAGTTATTCTATCTTCAAAATGTACTCTGTAGTATACTTTAACTCTTTGCAAGTTTACAAATAAAGCTGATAATTATTATTGGAACTAAATGAAGTTAAGAATTTGACATAAATTTTTAAGTTAAAAAGCGATATAAGGTAATGTTATTTTAAACTATTTCACTAAATGAAAGCAAAAGAGTGATTCCGTATTGTTCGCAAAATGAGTACTAAAATATCCATGATTTAAATAGTGAGTGAAGTCACCTAATTTTTTATGCTCCAAATTCTGCTCTGCTACTACCAGCACTATATCTGAAGTAGAATTCAGCTTTCTGCTTTTCGTGTTACAGGCATTTTACTGTTATCATGGATTTAGTTCATCTTAAAATGAGGACCATAAATCTCAGTGGTGCTTGAGGTCTTGCAGTAGTGATTAACAAAGGTCTGATGATATCCTGAAGTGCACTGAACTATGTAATTAAACTCTTCTGTTGTTGTTGTTCCTGAGATCATAGATGAGTTTTGAAGTAAGACTAGTTTGATTGAAAACTCATCTTGGTGAAATTGTTGAGTTCACCCCAGCCAAATCCATGCTCAAAAATTATGTTGTTTTAAGCTTAAACTTTGATATGAAGGCCTCATTGCTAACATTGTCTTAAAACTTATCAAAGTTCCTACTATTTATGATAATGTCACATTAATTTCAACTATCATTAAAAATACAAGAATGTCTTGGCTATGTTCTGTGTGATTGTGTGTGTGATTCTGTGTGATTCTGTGGATGGACATCAAGTTGAACACAAGTCATTTGATGTATTCTTGGAGCAAAGTAGGTCAGTAGTATCCTGGGCTGCATTCTACAGAGCATTGACAGCAGGTTGACAAAGGTGACCCTTCCACTTTATTCAGCACTAACGAGATATTGAAGTGTTGTGTCCAGTCCTAAGCTTCAAGTCTTGAGCTTCTAGTACAGGAGCATACTAGAAAGAATTCAGCCAATGGTCTGTAACATCTGCCATCTGCTATATGAAGATAGATTGGTAAATCTTAATGGAAAGAAGATATGGGAGCATGGACAGGGGATATTCATGCAAAAAAAAAAAAAAAAAAAAAAAAGTATTATTAAGTCTTTTGAGGAGAAAAAAAGAGGAAAAATTATTTTTCTACCTTAAAATATCTTTGCAAATGAAGTCTTTTCTAAGAAAAATTCTACATGTTATAGCAAGTTATCCACACTGATAAGATTTGCTTTCCACCTTTAAGATAATAATGGATTTCTCAGTCCAGAGTTTTCTTCATGCATGATATAAGCCTCTTTGTTAAATTTCATATGCTCTTTGGGTCAAGTTACTTACATATGTATAGTTTAAAATATTTACCTCAGAGAATCCCATGGGGCTAGAAACAGAATCTGAAGTGCTCTTCAGAACAAGTTAAATTTTTACAAAAGGCATTATTGCTTTAGTATTATCTCTGTAAATAATAAGATTTTAGAAAGGAAGAAAGAAATATTAATCAAACTTTTTTTTTTTTCTTGGCTAAATGTATTCTCAGTGGTGCAGTAATCTTCCTTTAAAATTTGGAATATTCTGAGGTAATAAAACAAGTCAAATTTTATAAGCTCAAGTTCTTTGTATGCTGACTCTGCCTGGCATCTATTGACATAAAAAAAAGATTATGTTAGCAGCATTTCTTAAAGATCTCTATTCTTCCTTTGTTCCTCCTGCTCAAGATTGACTGTTCAATTGACTCTGTGCTGTGACAAAATTCAACCTCTAGATCACTAATTGAATTAGTGATTAATAAGATTTTACTTCTAAAATAAGTGAAGCCTCTTTAATCTTAATAATAATGGAAAATCACCTGTGAACAGTAACAGTGATATACAGTTGTGTCTGAAGATTTAAAATTTAAGGACATAATGTATGGAAGCAAAATTTTTATATGATTTCATCATATGATTTCAAACATACCCCATAGTAAAAAAGTTATTGGTTGAAGTGAAGATATGGGAGCTGTAACTTTAAGAACTGATACAGTTTTTCTCAATATTTATAAAAAATACTAATTAAAATATATATTATACTCAGTAAGGTATATTCTGAGATTCTACATTGGTGGAATTTATATTAAAAAATATTAAAATTCTTGTCTAAGAATTTGAATGAGAATATCATCTTTTGTTCTTAATGAAATATATTTATGTCTTATGTATACAGGAAAATCTCAGAAATCTAAATTAAATGTAATCTGGTTTAATTTCAGTAAGCCCTAATTAATTTTCAAGTAGGATAACTATACTGCAAATACCATTTTAGGTGAACATGGTGTCTGAAAAGTTTCAGCCTTTCCAGTTCAACCACCTTTGTCCTTACATTTTCTTTTATGACTAATTTTGAAGAACTTTATTGTTGTATAGCTGTTTATAGCTTCACTTTCTATGCTTCTCTTTTTCTTTGTCATAGGTTTATAAATCCAACCTGTGCATAGTAGGAGTCCAGTTACTTTTCTCACTTATTAGAAGGAAAACAAATCATTTCTGTAAATCTCTTTGAAACACTGCAAAAATCTACAGCAATGAGTTTTCAGGATGCTGTTATGGTTCTTCATATCATGTCTAGATTTCCAAGAATCCTGTTATCTTCTCACTTTCAAGTAACCAGAGTCTATGAATGCACTGACACTTTGCCAGACCCTAAGGCTTTCCTAAGCCTCTAGGCCAGCTGATGAAGCTAGGCTGGATAAGAAAGTTGTGCTGCTCACTACTCCAGAGCAGCTCTCTAAAGGAAAACCATTGTAGAAGGGGGAAATACAGATGATATAGTCATACCTGAGATGTTTGCTTCCTATCACTGCAGAGAGAAGGGAAAAGAAAGTACAGTTCAAGCTGCTCTAGCATAGTGACTTGCAAGACCATCATTGCTACAATTTCAGCAATTCTACAATAAAGTAAAAAAAAAACAAAAGCTCAGTTACCTAATTTATAACTATTATGACTATTTTAAATGCATTCTAGTTTAAATTTTAATTAATCTGTTTATTTAAAAAGTTATGCCTATGTAATTTTTAGCTCAGTGTAAAATTAAGTTTCATATATCCAGTTGAAACTCAATTTTTTTTGTTTTTATTTTTCTCCTTTTTTTCTTCTACTTTTTCCAGTTCTATCCCTCTTTCTCAGGTCTTTCTCACTTACCCTTTGTCAGCCTGATTTCTTAAGGAAGTGATTTTGCACACCCACCAGGCAGCCAAATTCTCGTAACCATTAGACACAGGCTAATTTCAAAAGAATTTAACAGAATCATAGGAATCTAAAAGTTCCTGAGCTCTTAAAGTTTCAAGAGTCTTTGTAGCTATTTAGAGGGGAGGCACACTACACAGTTCTCCCATCGAGCAGCATTCAGAGATTACTCCAACAGCTATCTACCTGTCTGGCTAACCAGGAGTGACTGGCATAAAAATATATTTAGACTTAGAAAGAAAAAAAAAAAAAAGCACATATGGGCTCTTGCTTATATAATAGGATATGCTATATAGTAGGAAATAAATGAGAAAGTTAGGTATTGTTTAAGGTATTAAGGTATTAAAGACAGAATCCCTTTCCTTATCTGATATTTTCATTTGAGGAACAAAATAACTTGTAGTTGTTTTCCAAACAAACTCTGGCCTGGCCTGGAGGACACTTTTTCTACCATGTCATAACATTTCAGCCTACAGAATACTTACATTAATAAATCCTGTCTACTTTTTATTCTCTTCTTTCATCCTCAGACTGAGTACGTTTCAGGCTTTCAGAATGCCCCACCATATTTGATATCTTTAACTGGAGAACAGCATAGCTCATCCAAAGCTAAATAACGGATGTTGCTTTTTCAGGGTATAAAATTGCTTCAAAAGTTACTTATTTAAGTTACAGAGCAAAACAACTTAAAAACAAACAAAAAAAGCAACAAAGACAAGACTAAAAAAATACATATATTTGCTGAATTTGACGGGTTTATTCTAAAATATTTACTCAGCTGCTTTCATTAACTGTCTCCCTTACTGCAATGAAACTGCTATCCTACACCTGTGCAATGTGTTTGCCAACCATTGAACAATTTGTATGCTGGTCTGTCTTTGACCTTTGTGTAAGAGAAAGTTAGTAACTTTACTATTTCACTATTTAACTCAAGTACACAGTAGCATCTTATGGAGTCCAGCCTTTTTGTCATCCCTCTTTCATCAGGACACTCTTATCTTTGCTGAGCTTCTTACATAATCACATCTTGCTCAGCTTTCTGGAGATAGAACAACAGATCCCAGGCTCCCTGTTCTTATACCCACAGAAGAAAGCTATAATACTGGATAAATCATGTATATATCAGATGGAATGTTAGGAGCTAAACCATAGCTCATTCTTGTTATACTGGAAAAAAATATCCTCGGGAATTTGGTCTTACTGATGACTTCCTAGGTACAGCTTTTCTGCATGGTCTGTAAACAATATTGTGATAGAATGATGGCAGCTGAGCTCCCCAGAATGTTGCATCTGTCCCTGACTGGGACTTACCCCAGAAAAACGGCAGATTGCACCTCTGTGTGCATGTACAAAATAGTTATTATTTATGTCATTATGCTTATTGCCAGATAATTAAGCCCACATGTTTAAAAACACATTAATCCCAGCAAGAAACAAACATACAAATCAGTATCAAGCCCCTGTGGCATCCATTCATGCACCAGAAGGAAAGACTTTAATGGACAGCCAAAGAACCCTCTAAAGCAGAGGAAGTATATTGAATGGTCTCTCTTCTTAGAAGGACTGCTGTGACAATGTTCTCTGAAAACCAGAACCGGAGAGCCAAAGAGGAAAGGCTCACTGTGCCTCAGTCCTTGGAGAAGTTCCAGGAATTGTTCCATCTCTGACTTTAGGTTGATAAAAGCCATGCTTCTAGGAAACCACTGGACTTTGTTGCGTGCTTTCTGTCTATAAAAGGTTATTCTAGCTGGGCTTCCAGAGCACTGAAAAAGTCTGCGCTTCCTAGGTCTAAACAAAGACTGTGGTACCTGATTGTATTATAAAGACCTGGTACCGTGGCTCATAAAAGCCTTGCTGTAGCACAGAGCTACTGAATGGTTGATCAGAACTCTCTCATGTTAACATCAGCAGGAAGCAAGGAATGGCCCCTTCTGAGGTTTGCTCTCCTGAAAGCAGAGAAAAAATCAATTTCACTCAAGTTTTTCCTTGCCTTTCACTCAGAAATCACAGTGTTAATGCAAACAGATGTTGCTGTTCCTCTAATAGGAGATATCTGATCACATATTACTTATATATATAGTTATATATATTATATTACATTATATTACATTATATTACATTATATTATATATTAGACATATCATATTATATACACATTATACCATATAATTATATATTATAAATTATTAATTTATTAATAATTATTATGCCATTATATATTATATTATATTATTACTATTATATATAGTATATATATTAAAAAAATATTTGTTTTTTAGATTCAGCGTTCCCATATTAATCTGCTGTTGGTAAGGCTGTCATGGCTTATTCCATCTTCTAATTTATTTTAAATTATAAACACAACTCAACTTCTGCTTACATTTCATCATGATACTTACACTCCCCACACTTTTTGTTTGACTCTTTTTTTCTCCCCTTAACTGCTCATTGAGGCTTTCAGTCTTTGACTTTACATTTTCTCTTCTGCAGCTGACCCAATGTTCTTAGAAACCACTTCCTTCTTCCCTCTCATTTACAAGACCCCACTGTCTCTTCACTCTTTTGCAGTATAACCTCTGTGAGCTCAATTTTCAAAAAAGACAGGACACCAAAAGGAAAAAATACACTGAGAGATCACTTCTATTTCAGTTTTTGTTTTAAAAAGATTTACATTTTTTTTTTATTTATTCTTGCAGAGAAGTGATAGTTCTTTCAGAATAATAAGAATGAAATGATTAAGAAATCATATGCTGAGACACAAACAGTAATGTTTTGCAAAAAGCCTTGCTTCTAACTTAGCTTTTATATCAAGAGAACTGCATAAATCTGCAGTACTATGAAAGTGGTGACACTCAGCAATGAACTGGTGCATCTTAAAGAGCAGTGATACAGACTGCCACCTCCAGCTGGCAAGCACTAGCTTGCTGTGGTTGGATCCATATAGTTCTTGTGTTGTGAGTAGTGACTGTCACTGCTCACATTACTGTTACTTTCAGGAATTTGCTTTCAGGATGGCTGTCATATCTATTCCAAGGACCTAGTGTTAACATGGAGATCAACAGTGTATGGGAGTTCAGCTTTCCTTGTAGGAAGTGTTACAGGAACATGTCAAGAGAGCAAGAAACATAGGAATTCCTCAAGCATGCACAGACCAGAAAAAAAAGTCTTTCAGATTTGTGAAAAACAAAATGAATACTGTTCCTCTTATCTGCTGTCACTGTTACTTCTGATTCTCAGGTCTATGTAGTACAGTAGACTCAAGGCTTTTATTTTTCAAAAACAATAAAAAAGAAATGTTTGCAGTTCACAGGAATTAATAACCACCAGAGAACCTCTGAATTCTAAGAGGGCTGGATATCCTTATGTTCTATGATAACTGAGGTATCCTGGCCTTTTCTAGTCAATGTTCTAAAGTTATGGGAAATATCCTTTTCAGATTTGCAAATGATAAAATATTGTTTCAATAAATTACTAAGTAAATAACATAAAAATGTGGTTTCAGAGATGTGGAGGGTGTTTTTTTGTTTTGTTTTGGTTTGGTTTTTTATGCTTCTGTAGTTCAAAGACAGGAACTTAGAAGCATATGATAAAGAGTTCTGAATAGAAAAAAACTGACATGAAAGAGAAAAATAAAGACATACTAGAAGCAGATGATTATATGAACAACTAAATGAATTTTGTACAAAACAAACTATATTAGGGGAATGGAAAAGAAGGTTCAAGATATACTTGATGCATGAAAAGAAACTATACCTGGAAATTATTTTGGAGATAGTAAATGATTTTAAAATATTACTGTTAATTATCATATCTATGCTTTTCTTCTTAAAATGTCTTTACAAAAAAAAATCAGTCAGATCAATTTTGAATCACTTTTATGATTCGTTATTAATATGTTAATTTTGTTGCATGTGAGTGTCCAATTATGAAATATATGATGTAGTTAATGTATATAATCACAACATTTTTTAATATTTTTATTAAAACATTGAAAAAGAGGGCAACAAACACATAAAACTATCAAGTTAGATTATTAATTATGTATTAATTATGTATTAAACATGTATGTTCTACTGCATATAGAAAACTGATGGCTGAGTATGAATACCTGGAGGCAGTCCTGCCTCTATAAACTGTCTCGATGCTTCCCATGTACGTGATTTCAGAATACCAAGTATGATTCCTCAGACAGTGACTGTATAGTATACTAAATTTCTTTACAAACCATGATTAAATTAACTTGTTTACAACAAAGATGAGAATAAATTAAACTTCTTTTACATAAAATGTACCTGAGACGTGGAAACCAAGGTCCAATGATTTAGAGAGGTAAAGGAAAGAAAAAAAAATAGAATAAAAAAGAACTAGAAAAAATCATGGAGTTTGAATTACTCATGACTATAAAGTATAATTCTTTGGTGACGACTTCTTGCACTATAAATCTTCTAAACAGACATCAGGAAGATGTTGTAATTTTTATTTCATTCTTGATAAAATGTCCACAACACTAACGTATGTTCTTGTAATTCCACATACTGTGCATAGGCAGAATTAGGCAACTGAGAATAAAGTCCACAAAATCCAGCTCTGAAAAATCCCTTCTATCTACACTCTATTCTACCTGTAAATGTTGCATCTTGTCTACCCTATTTCTGTCCACATGGCTTGCATTTCTGGCTTCATTGTGGCCTTGATTCAAAAGCATTGGCTCATGTTTGCATACTCCAGTGCTGGATTAAGTATATAAGATGAGGAGGGACAAGAAATTGGGACTATTATTTTAGGGGAAAGGATTTTAGGAAAAGGTATTCAGATAAGATAATAATGCAGAAATCCTTCATGATGAGTATGGAGAGAAACTGGCACAGGTTATCTAGGGGGGTGATGGATGCCCATCTCTGGAGTTACTCAAAGCCTGGTTAGATGGGGCCCTGGGAAAATTTTCTATTGGATGGCAGCTGTACCCTGGACAGTTGGGGTGGAACTACATGATCTTTAAGGATGATTCTGCCCCTCTACTCGACTCTTCTGAGACTCCCTGTGGATTACTGTGCCCAGTTCTGAGGCCCCCAACACGAGAAGGTCTTCAAGCTGTTAGAGTGGGTCCAGAGGAGGCTCATGAAGATAATCAGAGAACTGGAACACTTTCCCTACACTGACAGGCTGAGAGAGCTTTGGATGTTCAATCTGGAAAGAGAAGCTCTGGAGGCTACCTTATAGCAGCCTTTCAGTACCTGAAGGGAGCATACAAAAAAAGTGCAGAAAGACTTTTTATACAGGTGTGTAGTGACAGGATGAGGGGAATTGGCTTTAAACTGGAAGATAGTAGATTTAGACTAGGTATTATGAAGAAATTCTTTACTGTGAGGGTGGTGAGACACTGGAACAGGTTGCCCAGCAACCCTGTGAATGCCCCCTCCTTGGTAGCATTCAAGGCTGGATGGGACTTGGAACAACCTGGTCTAGAGAGTGGTGACCCTGCCTATAGCATGTAGATTGGAACTAGGTGATCTTAAAGGTTGCTTTGATACCAGACCATTCCATGATTCTATGATTATTCAAGCTGTATTTTCCTCTGAGAAAAGGAGGTGAACTAGTACCTTTATAATTAAGGATAACATTGGTCAAGAAACACTAAATCCTTAGTGTGAGAGACAGGCAACTTAGCCAAGTAATATTTCTAACTGTTACAGCACTTCATAAGACTCTCTCACCACTGCACGTACTTGGAACCAGAACTCTGTAATAGAGTTAAAAAGAAAGCAAACTAGTAAGCAAACTAGTTGCAGGCTAGGCAGTGTCTGAATGTGATTGATCTATTTTAACATACTAGAGACTCTAACAGTAAATTCTGAAGTACAAAATTAGCTTAAAAATGATAAATAAAATTAGTCTGAAATATTTACTCTCTGCTTTACTAACGTCATTCAATCTATATTAATTGGTGCAGTCTCTTCTGTGCCAGATGGTTGACTGCAGGAAGTGAATATTACCCTCATGGATTTATCCAAGTTATGAATTCAGGTCTTAGATGAAAGCATTTTAATTTTTTCACTAGCTAACTACCAAGAATAACATTTGTCTTCTTAATGGTGCTGTTGCGCACAGTTAACAATATGACATCAGTAAATATGCATACAGAAGTGTTGCTGGACTATAAGCAAAGACATATATGATATATTTATGAAAATAGATCTAAAAGCTTGGGGTCTATTAAGGCCAGTGCTTACCTAAGCTATCAGAAGTAAATTCTGCTGTAAGACTGTAAACCAGCTAGAGGTGAAAGCCACTGGTAACGTTCACCATCTTTCCCATATATAGGTTATAGGAGGAAGGCTTTGGCTAAAATATTGCAATAAAAATATTTTATTTTGATGTAATACTAGTATAGATGATATATAGTTTTCTTCCACTACACATTTATCACCTGAAGGAATTATGCTGATCTGTCTACCAGCTACCTTAATACAGCTGATCAAATGAGAACCAGACTCACACAGACCACTGACTGATCCCAGCATCATCTCAGCATCCCATTCACAACAAGAGAAGTGCCCTTGGAAAATGGTGGAAGGAAAAGTACTCTACAATTCGACAAGAACTTGCACTAGGGAAGGAGGATAGAACAGACTGAACCTTTAAGTGTTGGTAGCCAATCAAAGGGCAGTGGTATTTCTGAAAATCTAGGATTTCAGTCAGTTATCTGATAGTCATATGGAATTTGATAGGTTGGTCAATTTTAATGGTCTCTTTTTAAACAAGTAAATTAAAATAAATGTCAGTTTACTTCTTATTACATAGTTAACAGCTTCCAATGCAGACTTTATTAATTATGACAGCATACCACATGATATATGTGATAAGGAGATCAAGAGCTGGAACTTTGTGCAACTTAAAAGGCATGATAAAAGGTGAGACCATCCACTTTGCATACATAAACTGAAAGTAGGGAGTATAAAAAAAGAGTCATGTTAGAAATAAAGGAGCAGAGAAATTAAAAAAGGAGAGGAAGTGAGAAAGGTAGGAGGTCTCCTCCTGCCAAAGAACTGCAGTGTACACAAACAGGAAGGGAGGTGTAAAATGAAAAAAAGGAAAAATAAAGATGCTTGTATAAGCAAAGGAGGAAAGGAGGAAAATGGACAAAAACGGTCAAATGGATGGAAAGAGATGGCATGTGCATACACCACAAAGGGCAGAGACAGAAGATTCAAAACGGAAGAGAAAATAAAAAGATCTTTATGCTTATTTTTGACTTAAAGTATTTTGCTCTAACTTAGAAGGCTAAAATCATTAAATAAGTTTATACCAAGAATTGTCATTTGGAAGGAATATCAAATCCCGGTGGCTAATTTTATTTTTATTTTCCAGAGCCCTCAGCTAAGCAGAAAAGAGTCTGTGGAGGCACTCAGTATTCTCCGGTCCATTTTTATATGGAAAACTGAATTAAATACAGTTTGGAGGCACTAACAAATCTTGCAAAAAATATTTTCAACAGTTTTTCTACAGAGTTCTGTGACTACAGTTCCAAGGGTTTTTAATCTCACTGTGAATATTTAAATAAAAGTGTCATTGAGTAACTACATCTTGGTGCTTTCTACTGTCTTACACTTACCTCAAAATATTCATCTGCTTCAGTAAGTGACTTAAGTTGGGCTGGGGGGTTAGGAAAGGCAGGAAATGTGAATGAGCATTAACTGTCTGCTAAACAAAGTGATGATTCATGAAATTTAAAGGTCACTAGGTCCAGTTAAACTGCATATCTAACTCATGTGTGTCTGGCACACACAATATGCAGAACTGCTGTAGGGCAATTACTTGAGTATTAATCAGCATGAATAATTCTGGACTTGTATAGCATAAGGCCATATTAAATTAAATAAAGAAAATGAGATATAGTCCTAGATACCTGGTCAGCAACATTCGTTAGCATGCAATGTCTATCTCTTACAAAAAGTCTGAGTTTTTATGCCTCTTAATTCTCTTAGGAGATGATAGAAACTATTTCTATAACAAAACTCCAAAAAAATTCATCTTTGTATAGGTTTGACATTTTGCTGCATGTACTCATGAGTCATTTTTGGATGGCATTCAACCTGGTGCATTACTATGATTTTAGCATTTTATTCAGATAATTTTGATAATAATCCTTCTGGTTTTATTTATTTATTTATTTATTTGTTTATTTATTTGTTTGCTTATCATTTTTATTTCCCCTTTATTTGCACTTATATCTGGCACTTAGAATGCCAGGACAGTTATTCTCAAGAAAAATAAAAAGCATTATTGTATTCTTTCTCTTCAACATTTATGTTTTTTAATATTTAATAAATATTCAGATGTGTTTGCTGTCAGGAAGACCAACCTTCTTTTAGGATCCTCCTTATGGAGATAAACAACTTGTTATTTTCATCATAGGCACAAAAGAAATATCTAGAAAAAGCTCAAAATCCTGGTACGTGGGTGTGTGAGTGTGTGCTACTGAGGTCTATTTTGAGGTCTTTTTATTCTTGAGCAGAATATATATCTGCTGTTTAGCCCTTCATAGAATGTATAGTACTGTCTGTTAATAGATCATCTGTAAAATACAGATATTGGTCACAGTAATGGCTCCTTGAAAAATTATCCTAAAATGGTTCACAAAGAAAACTACACATTAATCTTTACTATTAATTTGTTCTGCCCGGAAATTTTGCACATCCCAAATCCCATGTAATAACTTTGAAATAACTTCCTAGTTATATTAAAATGTTAATTCTTGGAGTTTCTTTTTTTTCTTTTTTTTTTCTTAATCGATTTATAAGATATATTTTACATTGTAAGTTAATTACAACTGTCAAAATTAAAAATTCAAAACTTTTATGATTATTTCTCAGTAACAAGATACCCTTCCTTTATCATCCTTGTAAAATCTTTAATACTTCATGGCCAGTGCTTTATTGTCTTTTCTTCTCTGTTAAGAAAAGGCATTTCATATTCTTTTGTCTTGTGACTACCAGCATTAAGTCAGGAGAAAAAGAGTCAAATTAGTGGATATAACTCTACTAAACATGCAGCTTAATTCAGCATCAAGCTCATACCCAAAAGCAAGGATGTAAATAGAAAAGGTATGGTCTAAATTTAATAATACTTTTTGTCCATGATTTCACTGGTGTAAATATATGGCAAAATGTGTATTTATAGAAACAAAAAACTTATTTTTCCCATCCCTATTCTTTCATCTTCTCCTCTTCACTCAGCAAAATTCCTTTAGGAAACAAGATACTGCATATATTTATCTCCCTGGAGAGAGACCAACAACAACAGAAAAAAACGTGACAGATGTTAGTCACATTGCTCAGTGTACTACTGGAATACATTCAGAAACTACGGTGATGAACATGATATAAATAGTCTATAAAGAGCAGAATCCCAAAACCTTTCCTCTGAGAAAATGTTCATTAATTTAATTCGGACTTTTGCGTGGGAAATGATTAATATGGGCTGATTCTCAGGCTACAGATATTTTTAGTGTATTTTTCAGTATGCATAATACCACTGTCATGTTATTCTTTAACTTTGCTTCTGAAAACTTTTCCTTTTTTTTTTTTAATTTTCACAAAAATGAATAATTTCTTTAAGCAAAAGGTACTGATAAATAGCAAGTGTTCAAGTAAGAACAACCTTGAAATTGATACTAGCCAATGGTCTAGTTAAAAACCACAGTGCCTATCATCATTTCATGCTACCTGTTGGTCAGAATGGTTGTATGAGATCAGACAAAAGGCCATACAGCTGAAGATTCTGAATATCTCTTTTCACCCTCCCCCCAGTTTTCCTATGCCCTCGTTCTTTCTTACCTGGACAGAAGAGTCCTAGGTCACCATTTGTGCCTCAGTTTTGTCCCATTTGGAAACTAATTCATGCCTTTAATTTTTTTGTGGTTATTGTTTTAATAATCATTTTGCAAATCCTTTCTTATTCCATTGTATTTCATTAGAGATGATGCAAGGTTAGGGCATGGACTCATTGTGTGAGAAATTTTAAATGTGAATTGTGATTCATGATTTATTCAACAGAGCTTTATCTTATTCTCTGTTTTCTACATATCCTTCACCTCCCAATGTACAACATTGATTTTGCTTTTATTTTTCTTACTTCTTTTTTATTTTTCTTTTACCTTTCAATGAGCATACTTGCATGGAAGCAATTCTCATTATCTCAAGATTATTATTATCTCAGAGCTCATGATATTACATTTTTGTTTTTGTTTGTTTTTCCTTTTGCGTCATTTTATGTTTTTCTACACTGAATTGCTTTTGTCTTTTTGTATCTCAATCAGCCTCATAGATGTCTGCCACAATTTCTTACAGTCAGTTCATGTTTTTTCCTATTCCGAATCTATACATTATTAAAAGTAAACTTCCCCAACTCCCTACATGAAGACTTTTCCAGATCAATCACGAAGACTTTAGGAAGTATAAGTCTCATCTTACCTAGATGTAGAACTCTGTGAGGACCTCTCTTGTTGACAATAATTAATTATTTTAAAGATTTTATTCTGTCTCTTAACTAAATTATTTTTTCCATGGACATTTTCCTCTTCTTTATCAGTGAATGCTCACTTTCTTTAAAAGTCTTTAAAAAATGTCCACTATCAAAAGTACTTCATTCTTATTTTTAAGTTTGATTAATTTGTCAAAAAATTTAAAAGATTTAGTTCAACAGAAGTTCCACCTTCAGGAGTCATGCTGATCAAATAGCTTGTATTTACCCAGATGTCTGCTAATTCTGCAGTATATTTTGGCTACTGATTTATCTCATACAGAAGTCATGTTAGAGAAACTAGCTTCTACAGTCTCCACAGAAAGCCTGTGTTATATCATCTGCTGCATCTACTGTGATCTGCTAAAAGATTTCAAAGAATATGGAGGAAATTCTGAGTACATTTTACCAGGGAAATTCTAAGCAGTTACCTTCCAAAGATGAAATTTGAGTACCTAAAGATTTAAATGTAGCAAGAGTAATAACTAACTGAGTATTTTGATCAGTGTATATATTGCAAAATATTATTGCTGTTACATCTTGACTCTGAACTGTTTTTGAAGTAAAATGACTGCGGTAACTTGATTTTGTGCTACACCCACAACCCATATGCTGTCCAGTAAGGATACATAATACAGAAGGCAGAGCATACCTATATGATTTGTTGCTAAAGTTTTTTATGTACCGTTATTATGAAGCCCTTGAAACAGATATCTAGAAACTTTACTGATATTAAAGAATCTCTCAAGAGATACTTGAGCAGCATTTCAAGTAGTTGAGGGTTTGCAGAATAACAAATATATGCAGTGGATGAGAGCAATCACTGTCATTGAAAACCATGTTAGGTGCCTATGAGCTATTCTAGATTCTTCTCTATTAATCTTTGGTTTCAGAGAAGGAAGAGGAAACCATGTTCTTGATCCTGGCACAACATTTTACTTACACTAATATATTGTGATCAGACTATAATTGTCCAACTACTTTTACTTAGAAGACACAATCTGAATGTTGAAATTCTTTGCTGAAATTCTACTAAAGACACATTTTATGATACCTCAAAAATGCCTGTTTTTCTTCTGCTTGAAGGGAAAAGAGTTTTGTGATATAGAAAGATCCCATTCATACAGATTTTCCCTTTTCTAACAATTCCTGTTGAGTGTACTGACATCTGGTGGCTGTATATCTAAAATGTGCCATTGTGTGTCAAAGTGAGGTAATTAATGCATGGCATGCTGGGATCTTCCACTCTTGGAGACTTCTGTTAGAAGCCCCATGTTGAGGAACATCTTGCAATTGATTACACAGTGTTCCTGGGTTGAAATTTTTTTTTCATGTTAAACCTCATAATATTGGGGTACATTTATTTTCTTGAGCCGAAGACAAAAGCCAGAGCCATGGGTATGATGGCAATTATAAGAATTTTAGCATGCGCTTGGCAGAGTAAGTTGCTCTCTTTGATTGGATCTTGGCTTTCTTTTGTGGCCAGATGTTAGCAGAAGGAAGGAATGTGGCTATACTTTTTTCTTTTTCTTTTCTCAGTAAATAGGATGTTGAACTATGCTCCTGTTCTTTGGTTTTTTGTTTGTTTTTTTTTTGTTTACTCTTTCTATACGAATCCCCTGCAAATCCCCTAGTCAAATCGTTTTACAGTTTATAGATGACGTCTGTCATTGATGTATTGTGGCTATTCTTTTTTGCACATTCCTCCTCTTTTGTATCCGTAGTGTCCTTCCTACTATCTCCATGTTTTAAAATCTGCATCATGGTTTTTTGATTTTCGTTATCAGTATTCCACATAAAAACATCATGTAAAGCACTTGGACTTATAGAGTAAATGTATAGAGTAAACATATAGAGTAAAATAGAGTGACATCCTTCTCCTCTTTTTTGGGCTGCTGGGCCTGTGGACCTCCTGTCTCCCATTATGGACGCAGATAGATCTTGAGACAACACCATGACAGCCTGTCTTTTTAAAACCTTTCCTTATTTTTCTAATTATTATTTCTTCATCTGTGTTTCATATGCCTTCAGCAACAATCTCATTGTGGTAATCTGCAGCAGAGCAACTTATTCCACAGCAAAATTTACCAGCTTTCATACCTTCATTCTGCAGTAAGTGAAAAAGGAGAGGAGCAGAGACTACATGTAGCTCAAGAGAACTTAGAAAGCTGCTCACAAGAAAGGGTTATTGTGAAGATAGTTCCATGCTGAAGACTCAGCAGACAGTAATACGGGAGGTGTCTTTAGATCAGAGAGATTTACAGACAGCAATGCAGAATCAACAGCTCTTTGGGGATTAATATGATACTTCTGAGGATGAGGGGGAGAGGTTCTGCAGGTAGTTCCTGCCTCAGGCATAAGTACTGGCATCCACTACAGTCAGTGTGAGAGATAAGCACAGAAAGAGAAGATTTATATATACAATCTGTCTCTCTCTGTTTATGTTCGTGATTCATCTGTGCCAAGATACTCTTATGAACAGTATGCTCCAGTGTGTTATCAAACAAAAAACTGTATATATAGCTTCTGGGGCTTGTATATACATCTCATAAGAATAGAAGGGTTTCAGTGATGCCCTGCCCATATGGCATATCAGCATGTTTTAGTCTCCTTTTATTCTGATGGGCCTGATCTGAAGAACCATTCAGAGAATGTATCTAGCCAATACTATAGGAATTTTCCAGAATAAATATAATATAAGCCAAGTATACCGTAGATTTGGCATATTACCAGTCTAAGTGCAGACCTTGCAGATATTAACTCATCCTGATTTCAGCTGAGATAATTTTCTTCACAATGTCTAGCCTGATGCCATGCTTTGCATTTGGGAGAAAAACAGTGTTGGTAACACACCAATAGTTTAGTTGTTGCTGAACAGTACTTACACAAATTCAAGTTTGTTTCAGTTTCTTACACTGCCCTGCCAGCAAGGATCTAAAGATGCACAAGAAGCTGGGAGGGGACAGGACCAGGATAACTGACCCAGACTAGCCAAAGGAATGTCCCATTCCATTTGGCATATTGTCAGAAAGTGGCTGTTGCTGCTCAGAGGCTGGTTGGGCGTCAGTCAGTGGGTGGTGAGCAATTGCATTGTGTATCACTTATTTTGTATGTATATGTATGTATATTAATTACTGTTATTTTCCCTTTCTTTTCCGTCCTATTGTTTTTATCTCAACCCATGAATTTTACTTTTTTCTCATTCTCTTCCTCGTCTCACTTGTGAGTGTAATGAATGAATAGCTGTGTGGTGCTTAGTTGCCCATTGGTTAAATTACAACACTTGTGAAGGGTATTCACTATTGATAACATAAATGGAAGATAACTTACTGACCTGAGAATATTCTTCTTTTTAGGCCATGATATATTACTATAAATAAACACAGGAAAAATCTTAGTGCCAACAGGAGATTTTCTAATGCAAACTGTTACAATATCAGGAGTTATGTGAGAAAATTAAGAAATTTTTTCTTAAGAAAATTGTTTCTGAGATCAACAAAATAATTAAAAAATTGACATTGGATTCAGTATACATATCCCATCAAAATTTTTATTATTCTTCATACACTAAACTTGGGTACTTTCATTGCTGATTGATAGTATGATTAAGAACAAGCATGTCTAATATGAAAACAGTCAACTGAGAGACAGATAGAATATCCAGATAAGTTCACTTGAGTTATTCCCTACAGTAAATGATTTTGATTTTTTTTTTAGACTATGTAATTAAAGAAGTATTTTCCTTTTCTTTTCTTATCTGTAAGATTGTTGGGAAATTTAATCTATATCCCTGACTAACGTGTATAATCACAAGCAAAGTAATCCTCATTTCAAGGACGTCTTTCAAGATTTATGAACTACTTGAATTCCTTTAAAGGAATTTTAACAAGGTTCATGTGAGATTGCAGTCATTTTTATACTTTGTAGAAATCTTTGTCCCAGGAAAATGAATTGTATAAACACAGAAACAGTAGTTTTAAAAGCTGATTTGTAGTCATGTCTTCTTAACTGCTTTATTAAAGTTACTATATTAAACCCTTTATCAACTCTTTATAACCTTTATTGTCAGCTAAGAATGTCTAATTCATATATAATTCACAAACTGTAAGAAGAGGAGAAAATGCATCTCTCCCTCTTTTTGTCAATATTTCATTCAGTACTTTTCATTTAACTTCCTAAGCTTTGTGCATTTCATTTAAATCACATCTTATAATCTATTAACATTTACTTTAAGTATTTAAAACATATTTTTGGAAGTTGGCTCTCTAAAGAGAATGGTAGTTGAAAATTTCAGCACATCCTCAAGAAATTCATAGTACCCTGAGGCTATGCATGCTGAAGTGAAACTAGTCATATCAATCCAAGTTGTGTCACACCTGGTGAGCTTTTCCTTACTGTGACCATGTTGCACTGAAGAAAAACAATTTTTGAACATTCTTCTGCAGTTTTATAACCAATTCCAGTTAAGGAAGTATTGACTCCTGTACTTCCAGCATTGAGAGATGTAAGTGCTATGTAGAGGTGGCTGGCATAGTTTGTTCAAACAGAAAGCTGTGGCCACGCTACTCAGAATATTCTTTTCTGTACTCTAAATTAAATACTCACAAATTTCACCTTCCGCAAAATGTTGGTAATATTTGTCCTGAACTAACTGTGATGTGACCTGGTGAAATCAAAGCCAAAGATTTTGTACCTCTGCTTTCTGCATCTAGTGAGTCCCCTACAGAATCAAAAGATTTTAAAACCCTCAAAGACCACACTTTATTTAAATAAAAAGCAGAAAAAAATCAAGTAAAGAAAAAGACTTAAATAATGAAAACTTGCTTGTGAACATCCTGTGTCATTTTTATTGCTTTTCTCAACTCAGTGACCTTCTGAGTGGTATCAAATATATCTCAGACCATTCTAGACCAGAAGTATCATTCTTTTAGGAAGGGTTCCCTCTGAAGTCTTTCTGTTACCTGTTCCCTACTGTAGTTGTATAATATACTGTTGTGAACTTCTAGCTCTTACTTGTGACTGTTAACTAATTCTGCCATATCCTACGGTGTCTGAGATACTGTGCCTTATGTGTGCTCAGTAACTCCCTCGGGGAAGGAAGAGTATCCCTTATCCTCCGTGAAAATATGACACCCAACTGCTTCATAAAAGGAACATAAAAATAACTCCAAAAGAAGGTATGTTTCTTTGCCTGGTTGCAGACACAAATGAAAGGAGAATGCAGTTAGTATCTGGGAAGACTTCGTGAACACTGTGCATGCAGTTGTTATTGTACGTCCCAGTGCAGACTGAAAAATGAAGGATCTGGAAATCATATTGCCTTTCAGATGTGCCCTGAGCTTCCCTTGTACTCTGAGCAGTCTGTGGGTTGTCAGTGCAGCCTGACTTGTGTAAGAGCATTGGTGACACATGTTAAAGAAATCAGTTTCCATGCATAAGACATTTTTTAGAGGTGTTAGTTTCAGTCCTTCACAGTGCACCCAAATCAAACCCAATTTTCCTCGAAACACTTCAGCACACTACTTCTCAATAAGCTATAAGTATCTGCCTATTTCTAATTTTCTAGGTTCAGCTGATCATCAGTACAGTTCTTCAGCAAGTAGTCATAAGGCAGTTTGTAACAGAAGTCAATTTTAGTCCTCTCATATTCCAGAGGACTGAACAGCATTAATCCAAACACCACAAAAATATAAACAAATTGCAGGTTATACTACTCTTGGAAAATTTAATCTCCAAGGCAAGAATTTCAGAGGAGTGAATGATGAATGGATGAAAGAAAAGGATTTTAGAAGGCAATATTTAGGAGACTAGTGTTAGAATAACAGTTGTAACAAACATTTATTAGTCAGAGCTGTACAGTAACCAGTAACTTCAGACAAACTGCCTTTTATTGGCAATTGAAAATTTATTGAAAAATTGAGGATGATAAAAATCGAACTGGTCTGACTACAGAGTTTATGATGGATTCACTGTAGTAATTTAACAAAAATAAATGCCTGTGCATACCAATACATAAACACACAGTTTTAAAGTATTGATCGAACACATTACTCCATGTTGGTATATCAAAGTGATGCATCTGTTTGCTTAACAGTACATATGATAATTAAGACTGACAAAGAGGAATTAAATTTTGCTTTTTAATGAAAATCTTTACAATGTAGAATGTTAAGTCGTGAAAACATCTTCAGACTTACTTCCATGTATGACCTGGCTCAACTGCCTTTCATAGAATTGCTTAGAATTGGCTGGAAAAGACCTTCAAGATCACCAAGTCCAACCACAACCTTACCATACTACCCCCTCTAACAACTCACCACTAAATCATGTCCCTGAGCACCACATCCAAATGGATTTTAAACACATTCAGGGATAGTGACTCAACCACCTCCCTGGGGAGCCTATTCCAGTGCTTAGCAACCCTTTTTGCAAAGAAATTTTTCCTGATATCTCACCTAAACCTCCCCTCGTGCTACTAGAGGCCGTTTCCCCTTGTTCTGTCACCTGTCACCACTGAGAAGAGACCAACTCCACACTCACTGCAATCACATTTTCCTTTGGAAAATCAGGACAGAGCAGCCAGCCACCAGTGATCTACCCAGCAACTTTCTCTGTCTTCCTTCTCAGCCTCAGGACAGGGAAAAAAAAGCATTTGTGGGTTGTGACAGTATGTTCCCCCTGTTCCCCTCCACCATCTTACTCCCCTCAACTCTGTCCTTTCCCCTGTCCTTGCAGACAACAACTTGCATCTGGGGACAATGAGCAACAGTACTCATAACAATCCTGTTAAGACAGATTAACAAACCTGCCTCAAACTTGAGAGCTGAAAGAACTGTTTAGAGACAGCCAAAGACCAATTGAGTGTGTGCCTAAGAAAAAAAGCAACTTCTGACTGTTCGTCAATCATCTTTGTAAATATTGAGCAGCCCAAGAAACTCCCCTGCTTTGAGCTCTTCTGCACAGCACTGGGCTGTACAGCAGGATCTTCCCTTGAGTACAGATGCCTCTCAAGGTTATGTCTGTGCAAAGATCTCATACTTCTTGATGTTAAGACACCTTGCCAATACAGATCCTCAGTATGTGAGTAATTGTTTGTTTTAGGCTTTGTTAGCCTCACTAAGATAATATCTTAGATTGATTGTGTATATATAATTCCTTAAACATAAACCACTGATCAAATCTGGGACTAGGAGTGGATTCAGCTGCACCTAGACTCCTTACCTTCATGGTTCAAGGTGTTTAGAAAGCAAAGGGATATGTTCTGAAGCTTGTAAATCAATGGGAAGGACTCCTATGTAAGTGTTTTTATCCAACCTTCCCTATAGTAAATAACTAAGTGCATCCAGCCATACTGCACTGCGTAAATGCATTGTCCTATTTACAATTAAGCTTTGTTAAATCACTATATTGTATCCATTGTCCTACCCTCTATACAGTAAATAATCAAGTGTATCCAGTCTTCTGGAATCTTGTTTTTGAATTACTATATTATGTCTACATTAAGTCAATAAATGTATTCTAGCTTATTTCTGGCAAGTGCAGTATAGTGTAGTTTGTTTCCGTACATGACATGGGTCAAGATAAAAACTTATTGATTATTTACCAATTACTATCATAGGCAAAAAAGACTTGACTAGTGAGAAAGTAATTTCAGTAATTGACAATTAAAATAGATTTAAATACTGAATGATGAAGATAAAGATGATACTTTTCTGCCTACCTTACAGTCCTTCATTACTTACTCCTCTACTTCTACATTCTCTTTATCATGTGCCACAGTCATTGAATAACTTTTCCTCTCCTTCCTCCTCATACTTTACATAGTTTCCAGGCTGGGACATCTCCATTGGCGACAGTCCTTCAGGAGGAACCTGCTCTACTGTGCGTCCTCCAGAGGCTACAGTTTATGGGTGGATAACCTGGTCTAGCCAGAGCTCTCCATAGAACACAACTTCCTGCAGGGCATAACCACCTTCTCCAGCACAGTCCTCTGTATGGGCTACATGGATACATTCTCCAGTGTGGTACTCTTTTTGCACTGCCATGAAATTCTTTTCTTAGATTGTAGTTAAATACCTATTCCACCAACGGCCTCTCCATGAGCTGCAGAGGAACTTCTGTCCTGATGCTGGAGCATTCCCTCCCCCCCCTTTTCTGACCATTGTGTTCACAGGTCTGTTTCTCACAGTCTTTTCTCCCCACTTTTCACTATTGTGCAACACTTTACTCTTCCTTGAATATGTTTTAAAATAGATTTTCACAGAATTGCCACCAGGATCATGGCTAGATTCAATGACGGTATTTTAAATAAAATAATCATCGATCTGTAATTTCATCTGGGAAAACAAAAAAAGGGAACAGGTCTATCTCCACATATGGCAGATACAAACCACTATTTCATTCTGTATGAATCTGCGATGATGTAGAAATTAATACTCAGAATGACAACTGAAGTACATAAATTGAATGAAATTGACTAATTGGTGCTAGAAATACTTAAGAATGTATCAAAGATATGAAAGATTTGCATGGGCAGCCCACAGGACAGAGTTTCTCCTCTTGTTATTCAAGTCATCACTGTCATGTTCTGCCCAGGAATAGAATTTTTTTTTATTTCTAGTTGCTATAAGAATGACATTGGAATCCTGCTTTCTCTTGAGATTCAGGAAATGGTAATGAACCTTTGCTGTCTGCTTGCTTCAATAGGACAGATATTTGAAGCAAGAAACAAGAGAGCTTTGAAAGCTGTCCCCCACTCAGCGCTATTGATATTTGGCCTGGTACCAACAAAGGCAGTCTTTCCGTGACTGGATCAACTATCTTGGCATACATTTTTGCCTTTGTGCCAGCTGGGAGCCACATTTCACTGTGCCTTGCACTTCATCTATATACTGGCAGAAGCCAGATTTCCCTGCAGGCTGCTTAACCATCTTGGCATGGCTCATGTCCATATGCTGGCTGGGAGCTGGTTCCTCTGTGGCCTTCTCAATTCTCTTGGCACAAACATTGCTCAGACACCAACTGGGAGCTCAGTTCCTGAAGCCTGCTGTTTCCATCTGCTAATTCTGAATGGCAACAAAAAGAGAGGGGCTATCTTTCAAACCACCTCAGAAATTCTTTTTTTTATAGGTTTGGAAGTTCCTGAGGGAAAAAAAAAAAGAAAAAAAAAAAAAAAAAAAGAACACCCCCAAATACACAGAAACTAGATTAGATATCTCATGAATGTTCTTTTCCAAAATGAAATCAGAAGACCAGCCTCTGTATGTCTGGGTCAGTTCCACTTGGACAATAAAGCTACAGCTGTCTGTAATTAATCTGCAAAGCAGTGATGGACTGGCCTGTGGGATGCTTTCTTTGCTCTATCATCTAAGTACTGAAAAGTCACAGTGATTTCTGTCTCATTGACATGTTTCTTATGTATGAGTTCTTGAATTCTGATCTCTATACTTCTTTCCTTTAAATCTTTTAATAATTGCTTAATTAATAGCCTTAAGTACTGAGTGCATGCCCCACTCTTATGCTGAATTTACATGAAAGATTATTTTCTGGCTTCATAGAAATCTGCACATCTCTTCCTAACAAATGATCTTAAGTCTAGTTTCAGAATAAAGATCTATCTCTATCTGAGTAGAGATGGAAAATGTATCCCTAGTACTGATAATCTCAAATGCTGAAAAATCCTGAGTCAGACATGAGAAATCATGACACTCCAAAAATTTATGACTTCATATATTGAAAGCTGAAAATCTGAAATGCATTGAGCATTTGGGGAGTGAAGGAGAAGTAGAAATGTAAAGAGAAAAAAAAAATTAAAGCATCGCAGGGTTTTTTGTTTGCAGTTTTTCAAGAGATATTAGCAGATGGACTCGAACATTAATATTCCTCCTTTTACAAATGTCTTATTTTTCTTAACTTCCTTACTTGCCTTTTCGCTGACTGCGTAAGTAGCTTAAAAATATCTGAAAAGTAAAAGGAAGACAACAGATAACATTAACTCCTACAAAATATATATTCCCATAGTGAAGTGGGTTGCATAGTCCTTGCCTACTCTTTGGATTGCATATGTAGGAAGCTCCCGTTCAGCCTATTACTCATTTTACAATCTGATTACTTGCTAATAACTTCAGATGAATGTATGAATACTTGTGCCAGAAACATGATCTGAGTGAGAATCACCAGTAGACTGATAACCTCTTCCAAATACTTTTACAGACTACGGGTCTACCAGGAGGAAAAAAAAAAAAAAAAAAAAGGAGTTTCTGGCTTGATACATAAACTTACAATTTGAGTACTACTATTTTAAAATGAACCATAGCAAGAAAATATATCCTTTGTCAATCTGTAAATATTTAGTATTTCAGTGTTAAGTTTAAAAATGAATTCCTCTCAGTACGAGTAGATGAAATTCCTATTCTGTAATACAATCAATGAGCTATAAATGCATAGGACTTCATATTAAAGCTTTTAAAATACAGCTGTGTGTGAAATATGAAATATGCTTTAAAAATACAGCCCCTGGAATCTTATCTGTTTATCTGATTTGCAGAAATAGTTTCAATCTCTCTCAAACAAACTTTCATGAAATTAAAATGTGATAATTTCGAAATGCAATTATGAATACAGAATGACTACAGGCATTTTAAAAATTGGATTATTTGGATCTATTGTTTAGGCTACTGATTTAATATGCATGTAATAGGAAGCTGTGCATTCCTTATGATGTGGGTTCTGCTCTGAAAAACAACTATGCAATAACTTTTCTTCTTACTCCATAAATTTGTTTTCTTTGCATACTTGGGTCTATCTTCCAAGGTTACTACTTACTGCTGAGGGCTGTTGAAATAAAAAAAAAAACATAGCAGAACTGATGTTTGTTATTTTCTTTGTTTTTTTTTTTTTCATTGCTTGCTGTTGATCACTCACAGCATTGTTAATATTCTACTTGTGAGCATTTTGGGGCATGCAGTTATTTGTTGGTATTTTTTAGTAGCAACCCACAGGAAGCAAGAGCATTTCTGTGTAATAACTAAAAACATTATTTGTGGACCATAGGTTTGTATGGGTATAATTTAAGGCAGTTATCAATCTGCTACTGTCAGTGGTAGACACAGAACTTTGTTTTCCATGTTGGCTTGACAGGGTTAAAATAAAGAGATATAAATATTTTCACTTTAATTTTGATCTTATTTTCTCTGCAAATTAGGTCATACATTTCCCGTATTACCGACTAGTGTCATTATTGATGTATTCCCATAAGGAAATATGTTTAAAGATGTCATTGGCATAGGGTTAAAACTGATGTTCTGAAATTCTTTCAAGGACAAGCTTATCTTTCTTTAACAATAAAATAAGAGGCTGTTCTAGCTTCCTTCTACACTCAGTCACTTTAGAAATCCTTATATTTCTGAGGCGATTTCACAGCAATATTTTCCCCTAAAGAAACTCATTCTTTGCAGGGCTACAAGAATAGTTTGATGAAATGCATTGTTTTTTTTCTGTGGGTACACTGCTGCTTTGCCATGTTTCTCTTCCAGATCTCTGTATGTGTCAGCCTCTACATAGCTACGGGGACAGGTTGAAACAGTTTGCCCTTTTTTTAATTGATTCCTTGCAGGCATAATTTCACTTGTTTTCATTGTATTCTAATGCTGATAATTTCTGAAGTTATGAGAGTTTTTAAGTGTAAAGATTTGTGTAAGGGTAATCAACATGCACTGTAAAAACTGACAGAATTAGTGTTAAAATAAGACTTCTGAAAACTAAAACTAGTTCCTGACTGCTGGATTAATCATACTCTGCAATATAAAATCAGCATTTCAGCACACTCCATAACTCCCCAGAAAACTTAATTTGAAAGAGCAGTTCTCTGAGTTCCTGTAAGCTTGTGGAGCTTTTTTGCCTAGCTGTGTCAGATGCATGTTCAAATTTCCATATGCATGCAAGGGATTGCTGTTCGTACTGATTCTGACAGAGAGATGGCTGAAGCCATGTCTTCCTGGGGTGGGATAAGGCTGTAACTTGTGTTGCCTGGAGAAACCAAGTCATAGGTACAGGAGGACAAAAGAGGATGCTCTGAAGCAGGAGGCACTTTTTAACTTTGATTTACATGTGTTGTTTCTGAACACTGTCAAAATGTGTAGAGTCTTGGACAAATTCAAATGAACTGATTTTCCTATCCAAGGCTGCACCAGATCCAGTTTAATAGAAACAGCCATTGAAGTCATAGGCATTGCCAAACTACCTGTGACAGATATTTTTCATGTATGTCCCTGCTACTTTCATGGGGCTTCCCCCTGGGCACCCTCCTTCAGTGCCTGGTGTGGCAGCAGGGTCTCTAGCTGCTTCCCTTCACCAAACCTCCTAAGCTGCTATCTAGGCATATGGAGAATGTGCAGGAGTGAAGTTCTTGCTTGGTCCTTGAGTTGGACTACCTTTGACTTCTGCTGGCAGGAGATATAGAGGTATGATAAGAAAACTATAGTAAAAATCACATGCCTGAATACCTCTACTCGTTTTTTTCAGACGTCTTCTCTTTTAATCCTGTAATATTTTGTCTAGATAACCCTTGTTTTAGTTTCTAACTCACTTTAATCTCTCTTGTCTTGTTAAAATATTAGCTTTTAGGAACTTGGGGAACGTCTCGCAGATAATTTCCCTGGGACAGACCATGCTAAAACTGATTTCTATTTATGTTACTATAAATTAAATAGTAAATGCAATTTAATGTTACAATTTAAATCTTTTTAAAGCACTTGTGAGCCAGCCATTTAAGACTAATCAGAGGCAATTAAAAATCATTCACTCTTCTTACATTTACTCAATTTTCCAATGCAACAGCACATAAAGAAAAGGAAAGCAATTTATATATAGCTCTTCAAAAATATGTATATTAGGAACCATTGAATGTTTAGATGGAAAATCTCTTTCCAGATTTATATAGTATTGAAAATTATTATTGTTCTCATTGTTCATAAATACTGAATCTACATGTGCTACATTGATATGTTTTATTTTCTTTGGTTTTGTTCATAACTTCCTTCAAAACTATGTCATGTGCTACATCTAAACGTAAACCTAATGGGAAAATAATTTTTTTTTTCTAGTAGAGTATCCATTGCCTTTAATATTTCTACTGTACACTTTTAATATTCTTACAAACTTATCTGTTCATGTTCCTTAGAACCCATATTGCCTTTAAGCAGGTAGATTTTACTCTATCTGGTCATGTTTGGAAAGAGATTTTCTGTTACATACTCACAAATATATGACAGTGGCCTTGATTTTAGCAATCCAATGTAATTCCTACAGCTTTTTTAATTAATAGAGACTAGTTATATAGACTAGTTATATATATTTATTTCTATATGGTTATATATACATAACAACTGATCAGTAATTAATGATTATTTTGATGTATTTATTCTCTACTTACTAGGAATAAAATTTTATTGAAAATTAATCTGTATTCAGTCTCTTTTTCATCAGTGTAGTAGAAGGTAAAAGTCATTGGATCTATAAAAGAAAAGCTGAATGTGAATAGAAAAAAAAAACAAAACTGTGCATCACCTGTACCAAGATAATATTTAATTGTCGGTAAAATGTTTAAAATCTCATTAAGCCTCAAGCTCTTAAATGAGATTTAAGTTTTGCAAAGTCCTTTCTGTGTTCTCAGAAAGGGGTGGTTTCCCAATATATGTAACTACTGTTGGATTAAGTCCTTATTTCAAACATTCTTCTAGGAATTTCTTCAATGACACTCATTGAAGTAGATCCTTCAGACTGCGATCCAGCAATAAGCTCTTTATAAATAGTCTTCAGTGCCCTATGAGAAATCTCTGTTGGAATTTTAGCCAAAGTTATGTGAGTTCTTTAAAATTATATATATTTGTTAGTAACTTGAAAACCTGATTACTTAAATTGAGTGCTGTCAATTTTTATCTTAAATAATAGTCTTTGATGCTCACTTAGTTATTTTGCAACGGATATTATATGAAGACTGTGAACAAAGTCACATTTCATTCTAATATGTGAGTCCTACTGTGTGAAGGATTGTTTCTTCACACTCCATTTAGTGCTATAATTGTAATAAACGAATATATCAGAACAGTTCAAGGTGTCAGGAGCTATACCCAATGGGATAAAATTTTCAAATCTAAAGAGGCAAGAGAAGAACCTAGATCAAGTCGAGATCAAGTCTCTCCCAAGTTAGCAATAGTATTTTCAGTTTGAATTAAAATAATATTTTAGAATTATCTTCTTATCTGCCAATAGTGCTCTTACATTTGTGTAGATATTTTTTCATTGGAAAAAAGTGCAGATTTCAGTATATTTTCACAGAGATGGATCTACTAATGATATTAGAATATATCTGAGTTGACATTTAGGAAGTTACTTTTTAGTAATTATTTGGCATGTTTATTAAAAACAAAGGAAACATTGCTATAGGCCTTGCTGTGTTGTGGGTTAATATATGAGCTTGTGTACAGTTTTGTTGAATGTTAAGTAAGAATTATAGAAACTGAAACCAACAGATGTATGACCAACAAATGTAAGCAGAGTGGGACTCACAAGGATGGTAATAAAGAAGGTAAAGAACAGTGAAGTAAGGAAGACTTTTGCCGAGTTCAGCATGGCCCAGAGCACCTGATTCAGATAGAATAAACCCACATATGCAGGAAATCTAATATGTAATTAGTCTTACCACTTCATAAAATGAGCAAACAAAAATCTTGTTAGAAAACTTTTAGTGTGTACACTGGTCTAGAAAAGCTCGCACAGCATTGTGCTAATAGCTTGCTACAGGTACCGATGTTGGCTTTTAGATTATTACTTTGTGAAAGTATGCCATGTAGGCAATGGCCACTGAGTATCACTGAGTCAATTCTGTTTCCTTTTATTCTCCCTTCCCTTCCCTTCCCTTCCCTTCCCTTCCCTTCCCTTCCCTTCCCTTCCCTTCCCTTCCCTTCCCTTCCCTTCCCTTCCCTTCCCTTCCCTTCCCTTCCCTTCCCTTCCCTTCCCTTCCCTTCCCTTCCCTTCCCTTCCCTTCCCTTCCCTTCCCTTCCCTTCCCTTCCCTTCCCTTCCCTTCCCTTCCCTTCCCTTCCCTTCCCTTCCCTTCCCTTCCCTTCCCTTCCCTTCCCTTCCCTTCCTTTCCATTTTTTTGTTAATGAAGTAGAAATGGTGTTAGAGATCTCAGCTAGTGAAAGTACCTTTCCCAGAACCTGTGAAATTACAATACTTATGGAAAGAAAGCCCTAGGGAACTGATTTATCTTACTATGATCAATATATTTTTTAGTAACTTATATATGTAATTTCAAGAGATAAAGAAAACGACTGTAGAGAAAATCATAATAATTCAGTTGCACTGAAAATGTTGTAAAAATAGTCTAAAATCAATGAATAATTAATAAATAGATCTGTGGAGATTTAGAAGAAGAAAATTTTCAAAACAACTTTCAGAAAACAGATTTTTTTCTCTTTGGGGATTTTTTATTATATATCTAAGAAAAATGGGATATCTGCACTACTTGCCTCTAGATATTTTAAAATATGACTTACTATTTAATACATTTTTTATATAAAATATTTATGTATGTTGATACAATTATTTACATTTTGAAAATAGCAGTTGTGATTGCATATATATATATATATATATGTATATGCATACCTATATATATAAAATATAGAGCCCAAAAAATATAAAGCCCAAACTCTTGCAAAATTAGCAGAATATCTTCAAACATTTGCAATAATGTGTGGAGTTTTTACTAGTATTAGTCCTGCTTATTAATGAAAAGAATTATCCTAATTTAACACATTTTCAAATGGGATTGCTTCATTTGTAAAACTAAGCATTCTGGTGAACTGAATTGAATCAATAATGTTATCTAAAAGAGTTTTCTCCAAACTGTCTTTGAAATTTCAGGTATTCTTTTTCCTGTTCCTCAGTCAAGGTGGGAGATATAAGGATTATAAAATATTTGACTACAGGTGGAAGCATTCACTCACTTGCTCTGGAAATTACCATTATTTACAATGGATTTTCATTTTGTTGTTTTCAGTATATGATTAACATTATATCATTTGAAACCACAAGGTTAATTCAGTCCCATAGCCTGACTATACACTGGGTTTATTTCGTTCAATAAGCTGTGTCAACTTCTTGGTTAAGAAATCTTTCTTTACCCTCATAATCATTCTTCAGTGTCCATTTATATTTGTACTTGTTTTACACATGCTTCTAGTCTGACAACCAAATTCCTGTCCTGGATCTTGAACACTTTCCCAGTGCCTGGAGTTTGACAGAAGTTATTGTTCAAGGTACAGTAGACTTTTTCATTTGAATTTTCCTGTTAGAAGTATCATCCAGCACGTCAGCAGAGGATTAAGCATGAGATCACAATATGTCTTCTATTAAACATTATTACAAAAATAAATAAATAAATAAAATGAAGCCTGCATTATAAAAACTGGCAGTCTAAATAATACAGTAAGAAGCTATCCAGTTTTGATCACAGTGTTTCTGCATCAACCATTATACTTGAATTCACTGAATTTATTTTGAGCTCTAATATCTCTTTCATCCTTATTCCTGTCTTTTGAACACCACTCAGGAAAATGTACAAAAGATTTATCATAGCACAGAGACCCTGGATTTCAACAGAAGTTGAGTATACTTTTAAGATAGTTATGCTGATGCGTATGAGCTAAAATAAGGAGTTGTGTTACTGATAGCAAATGAGGGGAACAAGAACAAGGGTCGGACTGGAAGCAGTCTTTTAGTAAGTTAAATTGAAGTGGCATATGCTTTCATGTAAAAAAATACTTATTCTATTAAATACGATTATTTTTCCTTCAAGTTTTGATGAAGAGGAGGTTGCTAGGAAACTCATTCTGGTTTTGACTCTGCCAGAATAAATCTGGTGTAATCAATTTACAATGATGAAAGCTCCTGGATGTGCTGAAATAAGAACAGCTATAGAGTAATTTTGTTGCTTGTTCATAACTAACAATTTGGAAACATTATTACAAAAGAGAGAAAACTCAATGACCAATTTCTTCTGTGTGGTCCATCAGAAACATCTTTGCAAATCCCTGTTTCCTTTTCAGTGGAGCCAGTTGAAATTCCTGGCAATGAAGGGCATCTCAACAACTTCCATAATATTACTGAAGATCATTTTGGAAGAATGAATCCACATCTATGACTTTTATGAATTGAATTCATCTGCAATTATCATTGGGAGAGAAGATACAATAAGTTAATACTCTCTTTATTGCAGGTTCTAAATGAATGATGATAACTACTGTGGCTTTCCTTAAATCTGTACTGCATTTGGTAGCAGTACCTGGGTAAACACTCTTACAGGTCAGTGGGCATGTGCTGCTTGTGTAAATACTACTGGGACTGTAATATACTCACTATGCATATCCATGCGGAATTTAGCAGGAACTCGATGAGCTGTGATATCTATATCATACTTTTTGTGTTCTAACACTACTTACTATGCCACTGTACCTTTGCATGCACCTATCACATTTCACATAAAAGAGTCACTCAACTATATTACAATTCCTGAACAGCTATGCTACCAGTTACTGCACAATGGGCATCAAACCAAGTAAGTAGATTAGTAAGTAGATTTCTTTCATCTAGACCTATTATAAGAAATAAGTAAAGACTCATGAAATATGCTAATTACTGCTGTATCACTGATAGTGATGGAAATTCAGACTGTTCTGATAGGAAAGCTGCTTCTGTCTTTTCTTTGAACAACATAGTACATCAAAACTTTAGACTAGGCTTGTCTTCCCTTAGTTGTTCTGGGGCAACAAGTGTTGACTGATTATTATAGACTATTGTCCTTAGCTGGTATGAAAAACTGCGTGAAATGAGTCATCTTCAACAGGGAACCTTTTTCAGAGCCTCCAAGTCTATTCAACTCTCCTTGCTTGCTTAATTTTTATGACAAGCAAAGAGGATCTACAAGTAGAATAGAAGTAACTGAAACAATTTGTTAGCCTTTTAACTGAGAAGTGAAAAGAGAAAGATGTAGATTACGTATATGGTAATTATGAGGCATAGATATCACAAGTGATAAGTAAATGATGAATAGAAACTGTTCCTACAGATGAATAAACAGTCCACTGTATGTAATAAAGTTGTTTAAAATTTATTTTGTACACTGTACCCAAATAATAACCATACAAGTTGTTAAAATGCAGCAGTTTTCAGGTTGGATATTAGGAAGAATTTTTTTCTCGGAAAAAGTGGTGAGCTGCTGCGCAGGAAAATGGTGGAGTCATCACCTCTGGAAGTATTTAAGGAGAGGATAAATGTACTTAGGGACAAGGTTTAGAGCACAATTTTAATGGTGGGTGGACAGTTGGATTAAATGATCTTAGATGTCTTTTCCAACCTCAACAATTCTATGATTATCAAGATAAACTTGGATAGTCTTGGTCTTCTGCAATAATCGTTAGAGATACATTGTAAGTGCAAGTCCAGCGCCTGGGTAGGGGTAATCCCATGCACAAATACGGACTAGGAGGAGAATGGCTTGAGATCAGCCCTGAGGAGAAGGATTTGGGTATGTCAATTGACAAAGCACTCATCATGAGCCAGCAATGGTATCCTGGGATACATTAAAAAGAGCATGGCCGTCTGTTCAAGGGAGGTGACTCTCCTCCTAATCTCTGCTCTGGTGAGGCTGCATTTAGAATGCTGTGTCTAGCTCTGGGATACTCAATTCAAAAAAGACAGGGATCTCCTCAAAGGAGTCCAGTAGAGGGCCACAAAGATATTAAATGGCCTGGAGTATCCCTGGTATGAGGAAAGGCTGAGTAGCCTGGATCTGTTCAGCTTGGGGAAAAGAAGACTGAAAGGGGATCTGATTCAATGTTTATGAATGTCTAAAGGGAGGTGGGATGCAAATGGATGAAGCCAGGCTCTTCTCAGAGTTGCTTAGTACCTAAAACATAGGAAGTCTTGTACTAACATGAGGAAGAACTTCTTTACAGTAGGAGTGACAAGGCAAAAGAACAGGCTTACCAGAGAGGCTGTGGAGTCTTCTTCTGTGGATGAATCTGGACATATATCTGCATGAACCTAGTGTAGGATAGCTGCTTAGATAGAGGGGTTGGATTCTATGACATATTGAAGTCCGTTCCAATACTTGCAATTCTGTTATATGCCACTGCCTCCTCTTCTGACTGTAAACTGAGAGGAAATTTTCCTGACTTTTCCTAAACATAAGTATTTGGAAATGCATAGAACCTCTACATGTTTACATAAGTTATCAGAATCGGTTAAGATAAACAACGGAGAGTAAATTCATCAGTATTAACTTAGAGGAGTGTCGATATTTAAAAGTGAATGGTTATATCAGCAAAAATATCCGCATAAGAAAGATCAAAACCCTCACCAAAGAACTGTGACCGCTTCCCCACCCCACATCAAATGTTGCCAGCAGCACTGCTGAGATCTCTGCTCAGAAGAACAACACTGCATGTTGTGACAAACACCACACGTGCAGCGACTACATGTATATTGTCTCAATATCCTGTTCCAAATGATGAGTGTTTTAAGCATCAGAAGATAATAATCATTGTATTACCTTTGAAAGGGGATTGCGTATCTCAGTATTGGCTTACTGGCTGTTCCAACTGTGCCTTCATTTTCTTCCAGGTAAAATGCATCTATAACTGTGGTGTGGGGCATGTCAGGGATGGACTGCTTAAGTCGTGGTAGGCTTTTCATAGAAATCTAGACTATCTGGAGTTACTGCTAAATTTTACCTTTCCCATCAGTCCCTGTGATGAACAGTTCTGCACTTGATTGTAATAGTCTATTACACTGCTACTTGAAGCCAAGTGAATTGTGAAAGATAAAGTAACATGCACACCTGTTTCTGTCCCTGTGTGTGGAACATGCCTTACATGATGAAACAAACTTCTAGATTTCTTCATGGTATCTCAAAAGAAAATCTTTCCCTTTAAACAAGAGTGACTATGACAAACACTGAATCACATTTTATTATCTGACTGTTCATGAACTAAAAATGCTAAGAGTGGACCAAAGCATCTCTGGAGCTTGCAGGTAGAATGATCATTCATATCTGCCAAATAAGTGTTCAATTCCAAAGGATTACTGGGAAGGATTGTAGATTATCTTCCACTTCACAGCTACTGTATCATCCAGCCAGCTTGTGGAATACTTGCCACTGCCACTCCTGTCACTGCTTTTCCTTAGATAAAATCAATGCTGGGAGCAGAGAAAGAAACTCTGAACCTCTGAACTCATTGCACAATGTTGAAACTTGCTCATCCTCTCTCATGACTGCCAGAGACTGCTCTCTACATCAAGCAGCACCCATCCACTTCATAGAGCAAGTTAGGAGGAGCCAGGTCAACTACCAATTGTCTACACTGCACCTAGGGTTAGCATCTGTCTTTATTCCTTTCTCCTTACCCAGACTTCCTTGGGTACAGTGTACTTATGCTAGAGAAGAGCTGTGATGTCCATCTCCATGCAAATGGCATGGATAGTGCTTAAATTTAGACTTAAGTACTAAATCAGAAGAACTGCAGTATGACCATGAGACAAATTCTGACATTAGGGAATTCCCAATTAGCCTTCTTCAGCAGACCATAAAAAAGAGCTTTACGAGGCTTATAGATTTTATCCTAATTAGAGGTGTCTTGATTGTTCTTGCAATTAGTGTTATACCTGCTGAACATGAACTGAGATTTGGATGTTATAACTGAACCAATAAATTTGCACCTGTAAAGTGTATATGAAGTGTTGGTGATAAGGAATTTCTGTGTACCAATAAAATTTACATCTGTAAACTGTATATGAGGTGCTGATGGTAGGGAAACACCTTTTGGAGTACATTTTTGATGGTTTGGCTGGATATAGTGAGGATATAGGCTTGAGGGCATCTTTTTCTGACATTTCTAAGATCTATTTTCTCTCCTCCAGCATTTAGTGAGTACTCTGGCAGGAAGGGCACAGGAGTAATTTAAGAGGACTCCCAGAAGGTGTGTGAACTGTGAGAAATGAAGTCAATTTCAGATATCGAAAACGTGAATCTGAAGTGATGCTTTTTAATTGCCTTTATTTTTTAATTTGTAGTATTTCAATGGATTTCAAAATCACATATATTTTCAGAGGATGATGGTATAGGAAGGAACAGCAAATGTACAAAATTTTCCAAAGTGAATTGGAACTGATTTCAAGAATGTGTTCAACTGATGATCTCTGAGAACTTAGTTTTAATGTGCACTTGATATGTGCAATTCCCATCTACAAGAAAGTATATTTTCATTTTTTAAAGGCTGTTTTTTAATGAAAAATATATTAAGAATGGAGAAAAGGAGGGATAAGTGTAGAAATAAAGGATTAACACAGTAAGTAAAGGGAGCAAAGAGGTATTGGGAATCAGATATCTACTCTTTCTTCATGAAACAGAAACTTTTATTTATTTATTTACCAGAAGAATGAAATGTTTAACAGCTGCTGCAATTATGGTAAAAGTCTGTGAGCTCATGGGCAGATGCAGCAGAGTTGATAACTGCAGCAGTGGTATGTTTGGTGAATACAGAGCTCCTTATCCTTTTACTAACCAGGCTACAACATTCTCCACTTTTTACCTATCATGTCATCTTGGATGGTTTCCAACAATGTCAGGTTTAACCCTTACCTAGATATATTCTTATTGGTTTAATGATATCAACAATTATTTTAACCACTTTTTTTTTCCCTGCATAAAATAACCTTGACTGCGGGAATCAGAACTCCTGTGACTTTCATAAGAATTGGAAGATTATGTATTTTTAAAGAAAAGAATACCTTTTCCTGAATAGTGGAAATATATTTTCTTTACAGTCTGTATCTGTCAGCAGCAACTCAGACTGCCATTACCTGCTTGTTAAGTCCCTATTCTTAGACCATTCTTTGCTCAGTTCAGACCCTCAAATGCTTTCTGCCAATTACCCTAGGCTAGATGCACAAGAACATTCCCTCAGCTCCCCTGGGTGTCAAATGTCACTGGACATATAAGAAGGTCCAAAATACTCTAAATTAATTTGCAGCAGTTTACATCAATTTAATGATCTGAAAGAAATCTCCACTTTAATTAGTTCTTTACAACAGTAATTTTATCTACTCTTATACAGTATTTACAGAAATATTCACTAGTTCAAATAGTTTATCACTGAAAATGTTGATTAGTCATTATTTATGACAAATTTGTCACATATTTATCATTGATAACTTTCATTACCTAACCTAACTCCATTCAGTATCTGCAACTAAACCTTTATATAGCAACCTGTTAGTCATCCCATTTTCTCTACCATTCAAATGAGGTAATTCTTTGCGTTCAGTCCATGTTAAATTTACAAAAGGTAAATTTACTCAAATTGTAGTCCAAATTGTAGAACGTGGATAAAAATACTGGCCTAAAATATTTCCAATTGTTACTAGGTGGTTCAGACACATGTGAAAAAGGACTCAAGGAAGAAGTTGAAGCTTTACTAATTCTTGCTTAAGACGATCATTTTTTATGGGAATGGAAAAAAACAAACAAACAAAAAAAACACTTCCTAAAACTTTCTGGTGAAATTTGCATCTTCCTTGAGGACAGCTGTAGGGCAAATAACCCCCAAGAATAGCACCCAAAAGAAATAGGGCCGAAGGTGGTATATTTTAGATAGACTTAAGCAAATGGCATACAGGTAATTAATTTAATAAGGAAAGAGTGGCTCACCTTTGAAGATGGTCAAGGCTTGCCAGTAACTCCACTAGGGAGGGATCTCCAACAGGAGATCCTTCTCTGGTGGTGGTCAGCCCTTAAATGGGGTCTGGGAGAGGTGGAACCAGACTCCACCCCTTCCAATCACACAGGTACATTACCTTCACCTGTGCACCAGTGGCTGACTCAGTGCTCACCTCAGGTGATCAATCAGTGGTTCAGGTTCATTCAACAGTTCCCATACAACAGTCTAGATAATTTTTCTTCAATCAGAAATTTTCCACAAAATCATAAGAACTACTATTATTCTGTAAGTCATATACATAGTTGGAGCTATATTCCTGTTCACTCTGAGGAAATACATTTTTTGAGGTCAGGTTCTTTTTGAGATAACTTCCACTCAGATTTTCCTTTTCCAAAGATTTCAGACATTATACAGGAACATATTATTTTTGTGAATACAGCTTCCTTTTATAAATTATGTCTAAGAGAATGAAAAAGTGTCAATAGAATAAAATAGGTTTGTAACTGAGCTGAATATATACCTGATTATTATTATTACTATCATTTTCACAATCACAGCACTGTTTATTGAAAGAACTTCAGGAGTCTTATATAAATTATTGTCCTTAACTGCAGAAAATCTACTGAACTACCAAAAACAACTGAATTAACCTGATATAAAAATTTGTTGCTAATGAATCAGAAGCAGTAACATGGTCAGCTCTGGATCACAGTCTCTTTCTCCACAGTGGGGAACAGTACTCCTCATTATAAGCCATCCACCCTCATATCATTGTGCATTTACTTACAGTTTCCATCAGATTCCATAGTAGGGTGTATGGATAAAGAATGGCTTTGCTTTAGTTTGTCAGCAGATTTTACAAAATAACACCTTGAAGAAAAAAAACAGTAAGACATGGGCATTTGATTAATAAATCAATGTAATCAATCACGAATTAACAGAGATTTCAGAAAATTCCTATTTCATACTTTTTTTTATAATTCCAACCTGAAGTTATGTCTGTGTAAAGATAATTATCAAGAGTGTAAGTGTTCACCTGCATTAAGTTCTTCTGGATATTCAAATGATGAGGATCATTCTTTCCAAATCAGCAATGAGATGAGACTTTTGAGCCATTGTCTACACTGATGTATTTTATTTTCTTAAAAGATTTGTTTAATTTTTGATTGATTAATTGAATTTGTTTAATTTTTCTTGCTGATTGAAAGTACAGATTGTACAGCATTTACAGCATTATAACAAGCATTTATTATAAAGGACTTTTTTGCTCTGAACAAAGCAAGGTAACTTTTATTGAATCACCAAAGAAAATTGTTAAAATAATACTAATATAAATAACAGAAGCCGATGATTTAGATGATTTAGTATTGTTGTGTCGTGGTTTTATGATTTTTGGTACTGGTATTCCACATCATGGCATCATGTAGTGCATTGGGAGTCAGGGAGAGCTACATTCCCCAGAGGACTTTGCAATGCTTTGTATTTTTTCACGTGTTTTCCGCTCAGAGGGAACAGATAAAAACTCTCTGCGGTCACGGGACGTTCTCTCTCTTTCCTCTAGGATCACTTAGGAGTGGGTGCTCGCTGCCGTCCGCCTTCAGCGTTAGCGTAAGGCCTTCGGTTTCTTGGGCACTCACTCTCTCTCTCTCTCTCTCTCTCTCTCTCTCACTCGTTTTGTTTGATTCATTGGGCTTAATTCCAAATTGTATTGCATTATATTGTGTTATTTACTTCCTGATGCCTTATTTAGTAAATTAGCTTTTCCCCCTCAGATCGTTGCCGCTGTTTTGTTTTGGGGCTTATCTCCCTTTTTTCCCTTTCCCCCTTCCCCCTGTCTGGGGTGTGGGCCTGTGGGTCTCCTTCCTCGGTTGTCGCAGGGCTGGGCCGAACCAGCTCACAAACCCCTGACATGTTGTTGTTTATTTTTATTTTTTATTATTTTTCTTTCAGCTTAATTATTACTGCACTCAGACTTAAATGTACTATAATCTTTAGTCACATTATAAGTTATTTCCTGTGCTAAACAGGAATTATTATTACTTCTGGGTAGTAGTAAAGGACTGAAATTAGTTCACAGTGTCACGGAAATGTTGGTTGGAATCTCTTGCTTGAACCTGAGCTGTTGATATGACAGGGTAGAGACAACTGTCTGTCTGTCTTCAAAGCGGCCAAGATGGAAATTTGACAGTCACTCTGACAGAATTACTGCAGTGATGGAAGGTCTTCCTAGTGACTTATTTGTGTGCTATGTCTGATCTTATTGTTCCAAGCTACAGTTTTTTACCACTGCTACGATGATGTTTTTGGTTACTATAAGCAAGAGTTTTGGACTGTCATCATTGTAACAGCCGTAAACACAGCTGGAAATAGCTATTGGATTGTTCTCCAGCATCTTTTTCAATTTTGAATTTGAATGATTTCTGTAAAAGGATAAGTATTTTTACTTTCTTTCAGTATTATCTTAAGAATATTTAGTCAATTTGAAGATCACTTAAATGTTACAAAGAAAGGAAAATCAAATTTAAAACTGCATTTTTCCAAATCTGACCATTTCTCCACCACTTTTTCAGTTTGGACACTGACTCCTCACACTCTTGCTCCAATAAACTTCCTGTTATGTGTATTACTCTTTTTGTGTTGGCAAGTTAATTTACTCCTTGTGCTTACTGTCAGAATTTTCAAATGTTTAAATTAAAAGAAACAGAACCTTTTTCTGAGCATTTTAATTCCAGTGTTCACATAGAAAGTAAAAGGAACATTTTGATATTACTAGGAACAGAAAACAGATCTAATGGTGCTGTTAACAGAAGAGAAGAAGCTAAATGAGATAATGGAAAGCAAACTCACTGAGCACTGAGTTTGGCTTTCTTGGTAATAGTCATGGGATGGGGAAGTTTTGGAGGTAAGTGGAAGGTCTCCTGCCATCTTCCACGCCTCACTCAGATTGCTTTCAGCTTTTGGGCCATGTACAGCAAGGAATACATGTCTATCTTAAGTGTTTAACCTAAGTGTTATTCTCCAGTGAAGCAACTGCTTTAAAGCAAATACTCATTTTCTTGTTTATCAATTGTAGATGAATTGCTTTTCTCACCCTCTGGACACCTATACCTCTCTTTTGATGGCATTGTCAGAATAGGTGTCTGGAACATTTGGTGTCTTGAAGCACACTCTGTTGCCATCCAGAAGGTGACTAGGTCCTGATAGAGAGCAAACATTCTCAGAATAGGAGCATTAGCAGGATCACTGCAGAAGTTTGGTGTGTTGACAAATGACCACTTTTTTGAGGCAAGAGTTAGTAAAAAATCCCTGAAAATTGAATCATGGCAAAACAAATTAATGTTGATAAGCAAATAGCAGCACAGGAAAGTAACCATTTATTACAATTTAGCTGAGCGGTCCAACACATTAATGTTTTCAAAAAATTCTAGATGACTACTAAGCCTTATAGTAATAATACTAAATGTTGATACCATTTGGAGCACTAATAGTGAGGGATATTAGAAAATGGTTCCAGAGCAATGAGACCTTTCAGCAAATGTAGGTCTTCTTAGAGGCCTTGGATTGATGTCTCTATTAAGGGGAATAATAAACATGCATTTTAAAATGTTAGTTATGGTCTGGTTAACACAGGAGAGAAAATTTGTATTTTATGCCTAGATCTCCACAGTTTGAAAATTGGATATTTAATATCCTATTAATTCCCTTTTTGGTAAATATTTAAGAAATTATATGCTTGCTTATTTTCACTTGTAAGGGAACAGATGAGTCGGTTTCAGAACAAAAACATAAACCAGACTGTAGCAAATTATTAATGTCTTAAAAAAAAGTTATAATTTAAAGGAAATCACCTGTAGAAGATAGAACTTATGCTAATATTCTTGCTATAATATAGTTCCTAGAGCATAATACTGTAATCTGTAGAGACCAGTAGAAAAAAGTCAAGTTTAGAAGTAAACCTTTGGGACTTGTAAAAATACAGTGAAACTACATTAAAATATGCTGATGTTATAGATAGGGTTATAGTTTACCTTTGCTGGCTTGAAAGATGACTCCAGGGACTGGAACTACAGTAGAAAACACACTACTCCTTCATTAACACAGTTGTTGCAACTATAAATATTTTGCATATAGAAACAGCAATGAAAAGTGCAGCAGCTTGGATACATAGGTTACTATAAAAATGACTTAAAAAGCAATTAAAAGGACTTTTGTCAAACAAAGATCTGAATTTAGATATTGGAAGACATGAAAATACTGCTTGTACAACTCTTCAAGAACTATTTGTGGTGATTTTGATCTTTCTTCCTTTTACCTCCTTATATAAATTAGATAAGGTGTTTGTGATTCTCCTGGTGTCAACAGTTACCCTACTGGAAAAGAAACTTCCAAATGGAGGGTTTTCCTTGACAGTTGTCTTGCTAGGAACTGTCTCGATGTGTGATTAAAACTGTGTATAGAAGACTTTTTATTGAAAATGGAATATATTCTGACATAAAATTTTTTAAAATCTTGGCTTCTCAGACTTGTGTTACGTAACATGTAGCATACTTTTGGATTTTATTTTCATTTTTAATTGATTTTCATGTAATTTTGGGGGGTGGGCTTTTTTTTTTTTTATACATTTATTTATCATAAATGTATGGACAAAAAGTTAGTGAGGCGGAAAGATTTTGCATATATACTTCCTTAATTGAAGCTCTGCATGAATCCTATGTTATATATGTACAGCCATGCATAAGCAGCACAAAACAGTTAATGTTCAGCTGTTGTTGCACATGAAATTATATGCAACTCCTGGCACGTAAAGGTTTGCTTATTATAGCATCTGGCATTTAAAGCTTTCACTACCCAAAGGTTCTATCCCTCTTCTTCTACAGAGAAATGTACTTGGTAATTGTCTGGAAAAAAGTTCTAGGAGTCATTTATCATTTCATGGATAATTCAGTAGTCCAGTGCTGGTGTTTTCATCAGTGCATTTGTATTGTTATCCCTGCGGTGTTCAAAACAGTAGACTGAGTATTTCATTCCCAAGCATGCACTTCTGATTTCCCCTAATCTGTCTGTCTATGGATTTAGGAGAAAACCATGCCAAGGGTTCATTTGGCAGACTATATGTTAAAACTGTATGTAAAACTCACGCACCAGCTGCTAAATCTCTCAGACATTGCTCCAAATGGCAGGTGCCTTCCTCTGAAGAATTTTGCTCTTCATCCCTCTTCTGCTGCAGTGGGATGTCTCTCACCACAAGCAGCAGAGCCCCTACCTCTCCCCAGGCTGAACCTCTATTCTCCCTGGTGCAGCTGTAGAAATGTCTGAGGCCTTTGTCATCTTAAACACATTTGGGGGATTTTCAAGGATTTTTAAGCGAACAAAATTCTAGCTATATTTTTAGCTGCCCTGTTGGACTGCTGTAATCTGATCTGCCGCCACTGAATTAACTTTCTAACCTCTGTTCTGCAGCCTGCTTACCATGACACTGTGAGGTATTAACACCTGAACACGCTGCTGAAGACAATGTTATTGTTTCACAACTATGCAAGAAAAAAAAAAAAAAAAAACAACACTCAGCAGAATAACTAAATAGTAATAATATGTAAAAAATGTCATGCAGTAATTTCAAAAATAAACAAACAAAAAGATCTTAAACAACAACTTAACAGCTGTTATTCAACAGTTTGTCTATGACATAATTTTTCCAGTGAATTAGTCACCTTTTTAGGGTTTGTAATGGGCATATTGTGGGTAATCCACACTGTGGATTACACAGTTTGCCTAGACCTACAGATCTATGGAGCCAAAATAAAGCCAGTGGAAAAGCTTTCTGCTTACAAGCAGATAAATTACAGCTAAGAAAACCCTGCAAAGCGGTTTTGTTGAGCTGAAGAAGGCAAGTTGCAGTGATTATGGTTTTAATTTGATTTCATTATCTGTTGAGATTTCTGGTGTAAAATGGGACAATAGAGTTAGTTTCTCTGTATTCACATTTTCTATTATCAGTACTTCAAGTCTTTTAATGTGTAAAGAGCTTAAGTCTGTTTGGCAGGATGATTCAGCGCACTTTTCTTAATCTATAGACACAAATCCACAACCTCTACAGTGTTTGAGGGGGCTTCAATAAGATGTCTCTATCAATTGGCTTCATAAGACTCTACATACTGGGAAAAGCAACTGAAAATCTATAGGAAATAAAATTAGGAGAAAAGCAGGAAAAAAGGAGGGCCTTTGCTGAGCAGACAAGATCTGGATTTTTGACTGTGTTTTTGAATTGTTTTCCAGAAGTTCACCAGTGTTCCCACTGTGGCTGGACCACTCCACGAACAATTGATGTTGTCAGATGTACTTTGAATGTTCAGAAATGGGGCTTCATTCACAATAGCTGGATCCAGATGGATTTAGGGCATATTGTTACTTTTCTTTATGAGTCTTTTAGCTTAGAACTCTTCCCTGCTTGCACATGATCTATATTTTCTTGCAGTCCCCTGTCAATTAAATGTAGAGTCTTGCAAGCTCTGTTTTCTGAGGATAGTTAGCTACCCAAGCTGCTGCCTAAGCTAAGGATTTTGAACCGCTGGTTACAACACAGCTTTCTGGTTTTCCTCCTAAACTCTGCACAACTTACAAAAATTCCTCTATGTCTTTGCTGCAAGGCAGATAAAATAGTGATATGATGTTACAATGGTTTGAGGGTCATCTATAAATTGTTAGAACTGCAAGTGTGACTGGAAGGTGAAAACTTGAATTCTGATATAAAAAAAAAAGTAAAATTCATTTTTTCCTGCATGTTTGTAGAAGGGGTGTTCAATTTTATTTAATAATAAAAATGAATTAATAAAACATTTGTTCTAGTTTTTGTCAGTGAGTATTGTTTAATAATAAAAAGGAATTAATAAAACATTTGTTTTAGTTTTCGTCAGCAAGTATTGTCTCCATTTTCTTTGCAACTCTGACAAATTTTTAGATGTGAATTTTCAAGTCCAGCCATACACGATTTTGCAGATTTTTGCCTATTCTAAATCTTTTTTACATGAGAAATTAATTTAAACTTGATGCTGACATAAGTGCTGCTAATCATAATTAATGAAATGTGCTAGCAATCTATTTTTGTTAAAAAAAAAAAAAAAAAGAAAAGAGCTGTATGCTTTATTTAGGTTTAAATACATAATGATTTAGATAAGTACCATACACCACACGATCAGTTTTCTCCCACACTTTTTTTAGAAAGATAACTAAACTTGTCAATCAATATGGATATAAAAATATCAATATTCGATGTCTGCTGCCTTTTGCATATACTGATGCATGGAACAGTACCTGAGCTAGAGTTACTTCAAAGAACTGTGACTTTGTTGAATGTTAAATTGCTAAAGAGGGTAAGTGAACAGAGCAATTTCAGTTTATATAACCAAAGTACAAGTTTTGAAGTATATTTCCCATGAAAAAGAAAGAGGAGAAAATTAGAAGACATGTAGTGTGTGAAGACTGCATAAAATTTGAGAACTTTCCACAAATTTATATGTACCATACTGTTATCAGTATATCCCTTAATTTAAAAATATATTTTAAATTGCCTAATTCAGCTTCCTATACTAGTGTACCCATATGCTTAAAATACAATATCTTCAATAGTAAAATATATTATTTTTAAATTTCATAGATGTTAGATCAAATGTGAACTTACAGCACTAATAAATATTATACAGTTATTCATTATTTGAAGTGACTACTTCTGAAGATTTTCTTGAGCAGAGAAACATAAACATCTAGACAAAATATATCTACTGTCAACAATGTAGAAATAAAAGCATGTAAATAGTATAATTAGTACTGACAGACAAAAAGAATTAAGACTGTGTCCTGTATAAGTCATGACTTTAATAGTGAAAGAAATTCACAGCATTAATTCAGAACATAATGCAATGACATTTCTGTTTTTCCATATGTCCTCTTACCACTGAATACACGATGAAGACGTGGAGCTGCTATGCATATTAAGCTTTTTCATTCTCAAAATGTCACAGTTACTTATGAACTTTAGACTATCCTATCTGGTAAGGAGTCTGCTCAATGTATGTGCTATGCATCCTACGGTTCCAAGAAACTAAATCTGCACAGAAAAAGTGATTTCAATTTCTTTTTTTCAGACACAGCATACTATGATTGAGGGCTACAGGCTCTTACGAAGAGATAGATAGGGTAGGAGGGGAGGGGGAGTTGCCCTCTATATTAGGAAGTAGATAGATTGCAAAGAACTGTATCTGAGTAACAGCCATGACCAGGTTTGAGAACTTATGGATTAAAATCAGAGATTGGCCCAATGAAGGACATCTAGTGCCTGGGGTCTACTACAGGGCGCATGACCAGAGTGGAGCCTGTTAATGAGGCCTTCTTCAAAGGATGACCTGGGGAACTATAAGCCAGTGAGCCTCACATCTGTGCCTGGGAAGATCATGGAGAACATCTTCCTGGTTACTACATGAAGGCACATAAGAGATGAAGAGGTGATCCAAGACAGCCAGCATGGCTTCACCAAGGGCAGATCTTGCCTGACCAATCCATGATGGAGTGATGGCATTGATGGATGGGGCAGGGCTACAGATATCATCTACCTGGACTTCTGCAAAGCCTTGGACATGGTCCCTCACCACATCCTTCTCTCTTAAGTTGGAGAGGAATGGATTTGAAAGATGGACTGTTTGATGGATTAAGAACTGGTTGGCTGGTCGCAGCCAAGGGCCTGTGATCAACGGTTCTATGTCAGGGTAGAGGCAGTCACCAGTGGATTCTCCCAAAGGTCAGTCTTGGGACTGGTGCTCTTCAACATCTTCATCAGTGACGTAGACAATGGAATTGAGAGCATTCTCAGCAAGTTTGTGAACAACACCAAGCTGAGCAGTGCAGTCAATACATTGGAGGGAAGGGAAGTCAGAGAGACCTGGACAGTCTGGAGAAGTGGGTCTGTGTGAATCTAAAGAGGTTCAACAAAGCCAAGAGCAAGGTGCTGCACTTGGGCCAGGGCAATCCCTGGTATTTATACAGACTGGGGAGAACTGCTGAAGAGCAGCCTGTAGAAAAGGACTTAGCGGTCATAGTGGTCGAGAAGCTGGATATGAGCCAGCATTGTGTGCTTGCAGCCCAGAAGGCCAAAAATCCTGGGCTGCATTAAAAAAGGGGTGGCCAGCAGGGAGAGGGAGGTCCTCCTCTACTCAGCTCTTGTGAGGCCCCATCTGGAGTACTGTGTGCAGGCCTGGGGCCCTAAGCACAAGAAAAATGCAGAGCTCTTGGAAAAGAGCCAGATGATGGCTACTAAGATGATAAAAAGGCTGGAGCACCTCTCCTATGAAGAAAGGTTCAGGGAACTGGGCTTGGAGAAGGGAAGGCTAAGGGGAGACCTCATTCCATTGGCCTTCCAGTACTTGAAGGGGGTGTACAAACAGGAGGGGGAATGACTGATTACATGGGTTGATAGTAATAGGACAAGCAGGAATGGTTTTAAACTAAGACAGGGGAGATTCAGGTTAGATATTAGAAGGAAGTCTTTCACTCTGAGGGTGGTGATACAGTGGAACAGGGTGCCCAGAGAGGTTGTGGATGCCCCATCCCTGGAGGCGTTCAAGGAAAGTCTGCATGTGGCTTTGGGCAGCCTGGTCCAGCGATTGGCAACCATACCCACAGCAGGGGGGCTGAAACTAGATGATCTCTGAATTCCTTTTCAACCCAGTTCATTCACTGATTCTATGTTTCTATGAAATAATGTCAGCTACCTTTGGGCACGTGTTGTCTGTGCCATACCAAAACTTTATAATCCTTGGTAAAATTTGTATGAGACTTTTTTGCCTTATGTGAAGTGGTGTAGTCCTTGTATCAGGCCTTGCACCACTACACTTTAAAATGATAAGATATCACCAAAATGTTCACTGAAGTGGGAAATATACCATTCTGTGCAGTAGAGTTCATTAGGAATTCTCATAAGTCAAGGATAATTTGAACTCCTACAGGTTTTACACATTTTCTCAACCACAGTTGTAAAAAGTTATTTAATCAAAATAAAAAATGAGTGCACAGAAATTGATAAAACCATCCATGAGTTATCTGATTTCTAGGGAGGAGCTCAACTGAAAAAATAATTTTGTGTAACTTTAGATATAGATACTCTATCCTTACTACTTGGAGATGGGCACATTTGTATGACCTATCACTCTAAGGGTCAGTGTCTGTTACTTCTATATAATTTTGTCTATATATGTGGTATATATTCACTTTAAAGAACCAAATGGCTATGACAGACATCTATGACAATAATTATACATCATGCTATATACTGTTCTAAATCTTGGCCATATGTGTGTGAGACACTCTGCATCAGTTGATCTGTGGGCCAAAGATCTCTTGCTGGGACTGATATATTTAGTTGTGTAAGTAAACATGTACATCAAGCTGCCCTGTGACTTTCATGGTTGATGAGGAACATCCTCTGGAGATTGAAGGATCTGGCATGTCCAAGGAAGCCTCTTACCTTTTATAAATAAACTGACTATAATAAATAATTTACCTAGCCACCTAGCAGTTTAGTATAATGTAATGCACATTTTTTGTTCTTTCTGCAGTTTTAGTGAGTGCTTAGGAGCACTCTTGTAGAACAGATCCAGGCAAGGTTTACATTTTCAGTTGTCTACTTTGAGAACAGAGATGGAATAGATTTGTGGTATATTAAACCTCAGTAACAGATAATACAGGATAATTCTAGTTTTCAATTCATGTTCTCAATATGTTGATCAGGGCAGTAACAATGAGCAGACACGCTGGCTTTAATTTAAATTTTTCCCAAATTTTTTTCAACAAAATAGTTGAATTAACTGCTCTCTTCATTTTTTGTATCCTTTCAAATCTTTTCCAAGTCACATGAGTGGCCACAGTGAAGTTTCATTTTTAGTCAAGTCTAATTAACTAATGAAGTTGTAACTAAGAAATTTTAACTTCTTTCCTGTGCCATGCTGAAATATAAATGTAAAAATCTTGAAAGACTGGAGGTCCTAAAACCTCATTGAAAATCCCAACCTGGATATTTTTTCCTGATTTCCACTTTTATTTCTAGTGTTCTTTAAGTCCATATTCACAACTTCCTAGCTGTTTCGGATACAATTGACACAATACTTACTCCTTCTCCTTTATAATCACTTAAATATTTAAGAAAATAACTAATTCTTCTGATGCAACTCTCCTGCAATGAACAGTGACAACTACAGCTAGATCAGGTTTTTTGGAACTCCAACCAGCCTGACACTGAACGTCTCAATGGATGGGGCATCCACCACATCTCTCAGCTACCTTTTCCAGTTCTTCACTGCTTGTCCAAAAAAAATATCTTTTCCTCCACAAAGAAGATTTTAGATGCCTATAAACGCAGTAACCAGACTCTTAACAATTTGATAATAATATAATGAATGTTACATACAAAATATAAAATAATGTCTTTCATTTAGTTTATGTTTTGTTTTTTAGCCAGAGCTAACAGCAAGAGTTTTTACTGCCTTTGGCAAAATTGACAACGTGCCTCTTAGTGGGAGGCTACGCAACAATGCTGGAAGAGCCTTCAGTTGATACTAAAAGCTATTCAAGTACAAAAAATGCCTCTGGGTCTGGCAGAAAAGAAATACTTATTTTCTTGGTTTTAAAAAAACCACGTAGCAGAAGAAGAAATATCATTCATTGTATACTAAGTTTAGTTCTCAGGCCCAATCCATTTCACTTTATAATTTCTACATATGAAATTCAAGGAATGCAGCCTGAATTAGTTAAAAATTTGCATCTAAGCCTCACTGGTTAAACCAAATTAAATCCATGTATTTGATTTAATCCAATTTACTGACTATAATTTATTTAATTCCCTAAATTAAGGCCACTTCACACACTATTTATTTCAAATCTTGTATGTTACTGTATTTTGCTCAAAGACAGCATAAAATATCACTCTTTCTTCATTAAAAAAAAATACTAAAAACATTTATTAACCTCTGATCTCTTTTGAAATAATTGGTGTTTTTACTTCAATAAAAAAAGAAGCATCCTGATAATGTGATTCTGTACTTTATTTCTGTTGTCAATAACACTTCAAACTGTGCAGACTATACATATTATATATATATTATATATATATATATAAATTTTCATGGCATTTTTTTTCTACATATCTTTAATTTTCATTTTGGTTACAGTGAATATGTCAACTTGTCAAATGTCAACCAACTTAACCACAAAACCCCATGAGTTTTCAGATACCTTCTTCTTGTTCCCTTTTTAGCTGTTTCTTCCAGGGCATTCTTTCCAAAGCACTATGAAAATGATTTCACCAAGGACCTGATGGGTTCAATCTTAATCACGACTCAGGTTCTACAGACATTTTCAAAAATCAGCTTTTGGAGTTCACCAGTCCAAGAAAACAGGCATGTATGGTCTGAAAGAGCTTGTAAGCTCTTCCCTGGAGATCCAGCATAGAGGAAGTTACTACACACAAACTAAGCAGTAAACGTGGACAGAACCTTTGGACTCATAAACAAAGAAGCTAAGATGTTAAAAAATGTCTAACACAACTGAATACCTCTATTCTAGATAAGCCTTCTGCAAATAAGTACTTAGTTGTATAGCATGGAAAGACCTAGAAGCTTGAATGTACCTCAAGAAAAGTTGACTGCTTCACAGCTGTAGCTGCTCATCAACTCCACAAAACACTATGAATCAGTGTGAATCGCCTGTATCCCCTATTTTTGTTTTCCTGTCACTGGAATTAAATATGTGGATATGCTGGGTTAGGAAAGTTTTCAAATGTTTATGTATGTGAAAACAAAACCTTGAATAAAATATTTTCTCTTTTATCAGTGTGGAAAAACATTTTTTGTGTTACAGTAGAAGCTATGGTTTACTTTGAAAGACTTTGGGAAGTTCCATTTCTAAGAAATTTTGAAGCTTTGTGTTGTCTTACTAATGTCACTTATGTACATGGACTGTAAATCTCAATTACTTTAATTGGCTTGAATATGCTAGCTAGAGAAAGGTCTGTTATGTAGAAAGACAACTGCACACTAGAAATGTGCAGACTGTGACAATTCTATAGACTACAGAAAAAAAATAATAATTCAAGATTTATAATAATCAGATTCAAATTTTTAATGTCAGTTGCATTTCTGCACCTTCCGCTCAAGGACTGCATCCATGATACATAAGTAAGATCAGACATGACTAAATGAGACACACTGATACTATGTTGGGTAAATTACCTCAACTGTTTCAATATACTCGCATAGATTTTGACTTTTACTAATCACTGGTTGTATTAAGAAATGCATTACAGTAAAAAGCAATTATTTAGAGCACTGACCCTGACACACAAGCATTGTTCCATGTGTCTACTCATAGTTCCTTATCCAGACACTTCCCAGAGGAAGACTTTACTCTCCTCGTTACTCAAATGTCCTTTCACCTTATTATTTTTAGTAATGGCATTTACTGATAGTGTTTTTGTGTTTGTTTTTGCTGTTACTTGTTTTTTAATGTAATGGAGTAATTTCAAAGATGAGTCTTGATGGATTTATGAATGATCATTTAACAATACACACAACAGATGTGAAATGAACATGAAAATAGCTGCATGCATTCTTTGTTAGAGAAGGAAGGAAGGAAGGAAGGAAGGAAGGAAGGAAGGAAGGAAGGAAGGAAGGAAGGAAGGAAGGAAGGAAGGAAGGAAGGAAGGAAGGAAGGAAGGAAGGAAGGAAGGAAGGAAGGAAGGAAGGAAGGAAGGAAGGAAGGAAGGAAGGAAGGAAGGAAGGAAGGAAGGAAGGAAGGAAGGAAGGAAGGAAGGAAGGAAGGAAGGAAGGAAGGAAGGAAGGAAGGAAGGAAGGAAGGAAGGAAGGAAGGAAGGAAGGAAGGAAGGAAGGAAGGAAGGAAGGAAGGAAGGAAGGAAGGAAGGAAGGAAGGAAGGAGGGAAGGAAGGAGGGAAGGAAGGAAGGAGGGAAGGAGGGAGGGAAGGAGGGAGGGAAGGAGGGAGGGAAGGAAGGAGGGAGGGAGGGAGGGAGGGAGGGAAGACTGTTACTCTACAATAGAGGCTTACATTTGATCAGCTTGATTTTACTCCCTGTTTTCATGATGTTAGTCTGTCTATTATACTACCAAATTCAGTGTCTTACTCTGAATTTACTAAGTTTGATCCCTCATTTGAGATTTACTGAAACTGACAGTGAATATAAGGACAAAGAGATCACAGATCCTTAAATTTAAACACAACTGTTATTTCCATCTAGTTATAATCTAGTGTTAGACTATCAAGTTTTGAGAAAAAGAAGTATCGTTTCCATTTTTTTTAGTGAATGTCTGTTGAATACTTTTTCCACTTACACCACATTTCTTTCATGAAAAGGAAAACTAATAAAAGCTTTGTCAAGAAGGAACTGGGAGTGTTTTTGTTAGGCATGTGCCATCCTGATACAAGTCAGCATTCTGTGAAAACAAATATAAGCTACCCAATAGCATGACTACAGTCTTCTGGTCTTTCATGCAGCACAGCACTAAGTCTATTAAGTTGTCTCCATTGCTTAAAATAACTAGTCAGAGAACAGGAATCTCAGATAGCCACTGGTTACAGCAGACAAGACTTAAGGTTGATTCTAGCTTTGAGCATGTGAGGAGAATATGATCAGTTATTTTGTAGGCAGCTGTTTCTGTCCCTGTGCCTTCAAGCCCTACCCAGTTGGCTGAGATGTGAACAGAAACCCCACGGGATGCAATTTTTGAAATGGATCCAAAACCATCTTGGCTCATGCTGTGTTTCATGTAAGTTTTATTTTTGATCATGATGACATAGGTTAAAAATAGCTGAGATGTTTGTACTGCTCATAGCTGAAATAGCAAATACTCTGGGTTTCTCACTGATAAATCAAATATCTTTAGTCTGACAGCTGTGTTCCTGCTTGTCATTCTTGTGTGAACTGGTACTGCTGTGGAAGAAGCTGGTGGTGTTACAGAAGAAAACTTTGCATGTTGGCAGACTATTCAACAAAAACTGGCTGGGTTGACAAATTGATGTCTTTGGAATGTGGATTAGGGTGAAATTTTAATATATAGAGTTCAAAGTAACTTTGAAAATAACTGTGAAAAGACTTGGGGGACTGTGTTTCTCTCTTTCTCTTTTTTCTCTTCCTCATCCTCTCTTGTCCTCTTTCCTTCCCTCTATGTCTTTTTATTCATCTTCTGGTCTTTCATTCTGCTTTTCATTCTGTATTTTTTCTATATTGCTTCACCTTTCATTCTTCTCTCTCCCACATTCTTCTTTTTTCTCTCCTTCTTTCTCTTTGATTTGTTTGGTAATATCAGAATAAGTTTCTAATTTAGTATTCAGTACACTCTATAAGAAATATCTAATTAGGGAAAAGCATGTCTGGAAAATTCAAAAAAAAAAAATTCAATTGGCAAGAAAAGAAAATTGAATTAAAAACAAAATAAAACAAAATGGACTTCCAGCTGGGGAAACAGAAAATTTTAATTAATGATATTTGATGCTTCATATTCTGCTTTCTTATTCTTTTCTTTTCAACCCAGGCCATTCTATGATGCTGTGATGCTATAATGCTATGATTCTATTGCATATCTGCCCACCGAGAGATGGGTGTGAGAATGTATATTCAAGGCTGGGATTCACTGTCACAGAAAAAAGCACTGTGAATAGGCATGAGAACAGCTGCCCTCTCTGTGGTATATCCATCTGCTGAAAGTACAGAATCAAGACTTGAATATTCCCTACCTCCATTTCTCCACTTAATTTCTTACTGCCATTTAAGCACAATGATTTCTTGGTAGCTCCCATTTTTTTATTCATACAGGCACAGATAAGCAGGTGCCCTAAGTGTTCTCTCTTAGCTCATTGATTGATTTCAGGCACCTCAATAAACCCTATGAAATTTTAGTTTATCCATCTTTGAAACAGGATTAGGCAATAGTTATCTCAAGACTAAAATAATTTTTAAAATACTCTGACACCTTCAGAACAACAAAGCTGTTTAAAAAACTTGTGCCATCATGTTATTTTGCCCCTTCTAGTCTCCTACAGTATTAGTGAAATGAAATACATGGTTTTTATTTTTGCATTCAAAGATGCTTAATATGTAGTTTGGAAGACTGGGAAGAACATTCTTGAATTTTAATCAGTGTGAATGAAACTGCAAAAAAAATTTCACTGTATCATTCAGTGAGAAAAAGCTAAGAAAACAATCTGAAGGACACTAAACAACCACATGTGTGTATGTGTAGATAATTAAAGCTTGGCAAAAATTTTGCAGAATCTGACACATAGATGAGTTTCGCTGGAATTATTCAATTTCTCTAGCTTTATACTTCAGCTGTAACAAAACTGAGGGACTTCTAAGCTTCGCTCACTATGGGACAACAGCAACATAACAGAGTACTAATTTTATGTACAGCTGTATGATATTTATTTTTAGTTCTCCTCACCAATTATAGGGGAACAATGTGGCTCAGTCCCATTTGTTCTGTACTGTATGTCCATTGAAAAAAACAAATATGAAACCAATGTATACTATTTTAATAAGTATTTTTATTTTACTCATTAATAGCTTTGATGTACTCATATAAAGCTAATTATAAAAGGCAATTTATAGTAAGATTTAGTTGATTTTGGATGTCAGATTAATACTAGTTCATAAGATGCACAAATAAAAATAAAGTATGTTATTAATTGGGAAGTTCAAATCAAAATTCTTCCACTCAGCATGTGTTAAGCAGCCCATTATTTTAGTAAAAATCACTATAGTTATAAACCAAGATTTGTCATTAACTGCTACCTCTAAATATGATAAATCTTGACTTCTTCAGTACATATTTATTGTCTGTGATAATTAAGAATGTTTGGTTTTGGTTTTGTTTTCAATTCCCTGAGACTTCACCAGGCATGAGATACTCAGATTTGTCTTTGACGGTTCTGACCAAAGAATCTCTGTGGAAAAAAGATTATCAAAAATACAGGCAGGCTTAGGTTGAGACCAGACAAAAGAGAGAGCAAATGTCACTGCAAAGCTGGCTCAGTTTCCATGACAGAATTTGGAAACTGTCAAGAGGATGCAATTGTTATTGGAGAAGAAAAAAGAAATATTGAGGATAATGAGGAGAAATCTAGGGTGAAATGGCACTGGAAAGCAACTCTGGAAATCATCTGGGACAATTTAATAATGAAGTGAAGTGTTATAGTAACAAAAAGGGGAACTCATTAATTAGTGAGAAGAAAAGAAGGTTGAGGAAGTCAGAAACATGGAGAAGAGGGGAATAAAAAGATGTCAATGAAAACTTTCAAATATGTTACATAGAAATTGTAACATCTGGACATAATTTCTTTTCAGTAAGAAAATTCTGTTTCCTTATGTAGACATTTAATATTCTGGCAAACAACTCACCCTTAACTTTAGAAATAAACACATTCTTAAAACTATTTTGGCAGCTACTATATGATTCCAGTATCCAAACTTCTTAATTTTGTGCATTAATTACATAAAATTTCAAGCCACAATGAAAGAGTAAAAATAACTACAACTTGATACCATATTTGCGTGATGCAATTAAGCCTCAAGAAAACAGTCAAAAAAACCCAAACAAACTAACATTTCTTCAGCAGCTGGGATTAATTACTGTGTCTGTTGTCTTTAGTCCTTGCACAAGGTCTACTTTATCTTACTCTCATAGTTGGGACTGCTAGAAGTATGAAATCCTTACACATACATAAAATTCATGAAACATAAAATATGACTCTAAATATGTCCAAATATAGCACAAAACCATATCTTCCATCTCTTGTCCTTGACATTATCATTATGTGCACCAACTCCTGTGAAGATATCCTGATAAAGTGGGTGACCTGATTAAGCACTTCCTGATTGAACAGAGTGCTCCATATTAGCAAGCCTTCCGTTGTGCTTCTGCATGCTGAGGAATGATCTAAAAAAAGCGTACAAAGGGCAAAGAAATGGAAAAACCTTGCAGTACAGCTACAGAATGTAAACGGTGTACTTCCAGCTAAATCAAGAGAAGTAGAAATTCAGTTCTTCATGTAAGGGAGAAGCAAGAGTCACTCGCATATTGAAAACTCTTTTCCCCTAATGACTCCTTAGAGACCTTAATCACGCAGCAGTTTATACTAAATGTAAAGTTTACCTAGGAAATATGGGGCAACAATTATCATTGAAAGCAGGTAGAGAAATGGTGTCAGTTTACTTAGTTAATATGTCAGGGGACTGGTGATGAGTCCCAGGAGCAATGCCATTCCATAAACATTGAGGCAGCTCATATTGATATTCTACAAAAAAAAAAAAAAAAAAAGAAATATTCACTTGACTCTATTGCAAAAGTAAGATATGATTAGTAAAGATCATGTCATAAGTTACAGCTTAACAGGAATATGAGGGAACCTAGACACCAGGCTATTAACAACTCCCAGTGAGCATAATATGTTGATGTACAAATCCTATGCTGGGCAGATCAGGTCTGTGGGAGGTTGGGCTGTTAGCTGTATATAGAATCAGAATTAAAATGGGAAAAATTGCACAAATGGAATATTTCATGTTGCACATGTTATAGGACATATAGGAGAATTAAAATTTTACCGTTATTTACTCTGTGAGGAGAGGGATTGGGTCAGTGAAGAGCTAAGAAAAATTGTGTCCAGAATTACAAATCAGTAAAATTGCAGCATCTGCATGCTCTACCCCTGGAAATCATAGACATGTTATATCCAGTACCCTGAACACATTATGTGGTATGCAATACATACTCTAACAGGTAAATTCTGATTAACGTATGATAAACAGTTATATAAGTTGGGAAATTATATATATGATTAGATGCATAATATAAGCATAACCATTTATAGTAATCTTGAATTATAAACATAACTGTTTATCATAATCTAGAAGTTTATTTATTTATAGTTTGTTCTACATCTACTGTTACTGAGTTATTGAGAAAATAGTATCTTCCTGACAGGAGGGCATAGAGAGCAAAAACAGTACTGAAGAATAACAGCCTAGAAGTAGCAACCTAAATGTCAAAGTATTTAAGAAAAATCAAAGAAATATGTAATACATGTTTCAATTGAACTGCGCCCAGAAATGTCAAAAATATAATAAAAGATAACTAAATAATTCCATACCCAATGGGCCTCACAGGTTAGGTGAAAATATGTGCAAACACTGAAGACAGGACCTCACCATATTTTACCTTCATTGTATATTTGTAAGTAATGGAGTGCCCACAAGATTTGTTTTGGACATCTAACTTTTGTGTTATAACTTCTATTATTATCATTATTTTTAATGGGTTTACATTCTTCTGTTCACTCTTTAGGGAACTTGGGTTCTTGACATCATTCCTCTAAATTGTGTCTCTGTTAGTGGCCTATAGTAAATATTATAAACACTGAAGTGACTGTGCTTGCATAAAGGGTCAGATGTTTCATTGACATAGTCTCATGACAGTCCAAAAGTACTGAGTTGTAAAGCTGAATACAATGTCAACACGTATTCTTCTTCAAAACAGATATCTTCTATATCCTTTCCTTTTCGGGGAAGTAATCATAGTTTTGTAGGCAAGTAAACAGTAACAGAATTTTCCAGCTGATTTTTCCTGATAGCTAACAAGGGGTCTGGAAATACGTAGTGCACCACAAATAGTGCCTACCTCTAAAAAGCCATTATTGGTCCCTTTTTCTACTACACAAAGTCACAAATGAGGATTATTTGTTTCAAAAATTCATGTAGAAATGTGTATTTTCATTGGTGAAAACACTGCTGGAGATTGTGATGAAATTTTGTTGTTTTCAGTCTTCAGAATAAACTGGATTAAGTTTTCTGAGCAGACTGTAGTTTTCATGATACACTACAGTTCCATGACCCCATTGAATCATTGGAGATTCTTCTCAGAACAGAGATCACAGGGGAAAATTGAGATAAAAAGCAACTCAAATGTGTCTCACATAAATCATTACAGTGGAAAGGTATTTTTTTTTTTTTTTTTTTTATGTTAAGAGTGGAGATAGACCTTTCCTTGAAATAAAAATAGGTCTCCCCTAATCCTCAACTCCCACCTGTGCAGAGTAAGTTTTATATTTATTTACCTTAATGTCTATCTTAGTGACCTCACAGCTGTCTATGCAGATAATGGAACTATGGTTTTGAGGAACATACAAGTGAAAAGAACTTTTTATTCAAAAGAATCGTATTTGCTAGACTTTCTTGTACAGTGAGTAAACAAATATGTAGTAGTCAATAAATGTATGATGATCTGCTTTATTTTGTATGCTGTTTTACTTGAATGTGTGTAATAATAGGGGCTTAACACAGATTTTCAGGAAATACTGTCCCTTAAAGTAGCACTACTCAGCACTGAAGTATGCTATGGTTCAATAAATAAGTTTGCTGTGTTCTTTCTGTGTTCCCAAAATACATAAACATGTTATCCAAATCTTTTGGCATGAGTAATTTACGTTGCATTGTGAGCAATGATACAATATTCATATCTTGAATATCAAGACTAAAAAGATCTTTAATCTTAACTCTTAGGTACTAATAACTTGTCTGCAAGTTAAAGGCAATGCAAGTGGGGGAAATTCTCTGTTGATACACAATTAACTACTAAAATCAAAACCTGAAGGTCCATAGATTAAAGCAACAATAATACACTAGCAACAGTTCTATGCATTTCAATCCACAACCAGTGAAAGCTTTTGTTTTGCAAGTATTAGCACTTAACATTATGAACAGTTCATAGAATACTCACGTGGGCCTAGGATTCCAATGTTTAAATATCATTCAGCAGTTATGAAACCATTTAAAAATGTTATTCTTCTGTAGAATCTAAAAAAAATTTTTTTCCTTGTTTTTTTATTTATGAATTTAAATATCAGAAGTACACGTTATGGATTATTAGATCTGGATATATTTGCTACAGACATAGTTTCGTTTTGAACACTGTTTACTAGCTTCTTTAAAATTCATGAAACTAAGGATTTATAAATCCTGAGTCTGAGGATTTCAAAATGGGATTCATCTAGATCCTATACTGCCCAATCAAGATATGCAGTAGCTGTCTCTTAATTAGTTTGAAATGAAGAGTTTCATCTGATATTTCTGTATGTGGTAGACACATAAAATCAAAAAAGGAAGTTGAGATCACTTAGTCTGACTTTCTATACAAGATTCCTACACTAATTTCAGTCTTGTAGGAAATAATTTCATCATCATTTTCACATTTGGTCTATTGTAAGCTTTTCCAATAGTTAATTTCTGAACCTTAAAATGTTAATCTCAATTCTGGAAATATTTTCTGCTTTCTATTTCCAGACATTGGATTTTATTATAACTTGGTTTAGTAGACTGAAAAGAGCTCTTATTACATTTCCTATGGCAATACCAGTAAAGAAAGACACGGAAAGTAATTCAGTCTATGTAGTCAAATCCTCTGATTTCTTCAGTTTGCAGCAGTCTTTCTCACAGGTAGATTCAGAGCAGTGTTGGTCAAATATTTCTGTTTAAGACAAATGATCTTAAGGCAACTAACTTGTTGAATGCTTCCATTCTTTTTCAATCAGTTTTGAGGGGTTTCTTTGAATTCTAATTTAACAACCTACTTCTTGAGTTACAAACACCAGAACCAGAAATGCTGCATTAACAGAAGATGAAATTGTGTAGAGTAAACCAAGTATTTTTATCAATCTTGTCTTTTACAGACTGACATATTTTAGCAACAGTGGCCATAGTCTCTGTTCATATGTACCTGATTATGCAGAATGATCTTTGTGTCTCGCTCAGAGGCAGTGATTCCCATGGCAGATGCCACTGTTTATTGCTCCAAGGTATACGTCTTCTTATTTTTCTACCTTAAAATATGCACTCTTTGCAAGTGCTTCGCTTACAAAGTAACATTGTGTAGTTTGCATCCTTTCTGCTTCATTGTTTAACACTTAAAGTTCTTTGAGTTCTATTGAATTTCAATAGTTGTAACATATTTCAAGTAATTAGGTATCACTTCAGATTCTTAATTAGTTTTTCCTTTTTGTACTAAGTAAATTAATCCAAATTTAAGTAAACTGCTATTTTAGGAACTACCAATATTACTCAGATGATGATATAAATTATGTATCTATCTGCTTTCCATAAAACACTATCAATGACAGGAAATTAAAAGGTATGAAGTGTGTAAATGGGGCACAGCATCAAATTAGGTACAGCTAGCAGAGGACATAAAGACTTATAGGCAGAAATATTTTACTTTTGTAAACTAGAAGAGAGAAGAAAACTGAAGAAAATATGGCCCAATACTTTTCAAGTAAAAAGAGACTATAACAGATAATGTGAAGAAGCTTAATGACACTTCGGCTTCATTTTCACCTGAAAGATCAGCTGTGATTAGTCTAACAACACGACCACCATCATCAGTCACAGACCAAGAATTGGGAGGTAATAAGAGGAGAATAGTTTGGAGATGACTTAGATAAGTTAAATAGTATCAACTCATTTGTGTGCGATCCTGGTCACTTCAAAGAAAAGAATTGTGTGTTTCCTTTGCATGAGTACATGTGGTAGCTGCTGTGCGTACTGACCAAATTTGAACTAATTGCCATTTAAAGCGGCAAAATTAATCATATATATATATATTAACAGGAAATGCAAATAAATGCTGCTGCATTTATTTAACTCTTCAAATAAACACACTCAAATGAGCAGCTACATAGGTCAGAATAGTAACAACACATGTACAGGTGCTTAGATCTTAAGTTCTTCCTGGAGAACCTAGTAGTTGAGTGTAATTATTTTTATTAAAAACATAATAATATTTTGTCTCTTTTGGATAAAAGTTTTGGGTAAAAAAAAATGGAATGTGAAGTCCTCAAATTCCAAAATCCAAAACAGATCAGGAACAGTTTCTGTGCTGAGTGCAATATTGTCCATTTAAACTAAAAAAATTACATTATTGTGTGCAAGTATCAGCTAAATTAAGTATCTATCTGATCCACAGCTGTTGAGGAAGCAACAGTAGGGGATTTTATTTTTAGAGGGTGTATTCTTGATCCAATTGATTTTAGAATTGCTTTCATAGCTCAGCAGAAGACAGGCAGCACTTAACTGAATATTGCCACCACCATTCATAGGAATGATACCATGCTTTTTGATGACTTCCTTTCAAAATTTTTAGAAAAAGTTTCCTGAACTAGTATAGCCTGGTTTCTTTCATGTACTGTTCCCACAACGTTTCCCTTCTTTCTGAAACGTGGTCTTCCCTCTGTTTTTTCGTGACTAACTCATTGCAATACCACCAGGCCCTTCTTATTGCCTTTCTGTTCACACAGAACTGGAAAACCTGCATTTTTCAGAGTACGTGCCACATATGTGTCCGCACAATTTCCCATGTTTAGAGTGACATTATTTCTAAAAGTTAGTCAATTTTCAGTACATTTGCTCTTCCATTAAAATTATTTTTAGGGGTAAAAAGGAAGCACACTTTACATATAATTAAAGCTACAAATCTAATTGAATATAATGGAACTCTTAAAAATCTAATCATTATTAGTCCAAATTTAATTTTAAGGAAAAAATAAAGATAACCATGTATTTGAAATTCTTTGGCATACACTTCTTACTTTCCACTACCACTTATCCATCCCCTCCTCTGCAGTGGATCTTAAAACTGGTTGCTTCAATCTAGCAGGGGTGGGGAGGGGGGTGTTACTGTTAGTCACCAGCATCTTGGTTTCAGTGCTAAAATACCATGACATTGATGTTGACTTCCTCTTTCTCCAGGACCTACACTGGGTCATATTTGTATATTTGCTAACATTATTTTATATCTTTCTTCAGCCATTAGCCTGCAGCTCTATTTTTCACTGGAATTTGCTAAGTAGTGCCTTTTCTGTATGTTTGATTCCACTTCTTTCTTCTCCTTGTTACCATTAAAACCAGTTTTCTCCAAATTCAGTTTTGCATTTCTATAGCTGACTGCTGGTCAGTTGCTAATAGATCTGATCTTCAGAGCTAAATCTGTGCCCCATCTCTTACCATCTCATTCCCATAACCCTCCATACTACATGATATGTCTCCACCTCTCAGGCTGATGCTGTTGTACCAGGCCTCTATATTATGTCACTGCTATAGGATTGTAAATATCTCCATCTACATAAAATAACTGCTTATTATTCTGTGGATATAAAACTCTGGTTTATGATGCAAAGATAAAAAAAAAAAAAAAGTGTTAGAGGAAATACAAAATGCTGGATCAAACAGTCTGAGACTCACACTTCACGCTCACACAGTTGCTGGCACCACAGACACAGAATGAGAGAGATAGGAAAACATAGGAAGATGACACCAGGGCATACTACAGTGATCAGGCACAGGGTACAGTTAGACAAGTGTACTGACATGTAAATAGAATATTTTATTCCCTTTTTATTACCTAATCACCAGGATTTATCTATTTTACCAACTTCTTCCCTCCCCTAGACATTCTATTCAACTTTAAACTGTGTCTTATTCCTAATGCTAAATATTAAGCAATCCTAATTCCATGGACTTCCATGTTCCCAATTTCCAGTGTACCCAACACTCCTTGAGAGTTGCACCCTTAATTCCAAGAGGTAATAATTAGAGCTGTTACTGATGGGAAAGACCTGGGAGCAACCTAGACAGAGCTTAAAGACAGAGGAGTCTTTAATTTGGATTCCCAAGGGACAGTGGTGCTCCTGATCCCTGGGTTTACGGAAAGAATGTTTTGATGGGCTGGGAGCTCCCTGCTGATGACCCTGGGTGCAGCTGTCAGGGTATGAATTGGGTCCCCCAACTTACCATTATCTCTTTACTCCTTTGTGGGCGTATAGATGTAATTTTATCATGTAAACTATAGAAAGGTACAACATAGACACCTGGTCAATTAGAAAAAAATGCCATCAACAGTAAACCAAGGGAAATAAAACTTCAGGCAGGTCAAAAACAGTTTAAAGAGAGCAAGCTTGCTAATCCTCAATCCTGAGGTTTTACAAACTCCACTGAGTATACAAAGCTACAATACTAATGTGATAGATATTACAATCAGTGGCTATACTGTGTTACAGTATATGGTTAATGTAGGCTATTCCAATCTAATGCTAATTCAGTTAGTTTGTACACTAAGTGACACTTCAGAGTCATTGGTTTTAGGCCACAGTAGTAACAGTGGCAAATTTGGAAGCTGTTATGTAATATATTCAAGAGTACTTGAACTATGTGGATTAAAGCAGGCTCAAGACTACATGAAAAAGCAGAATTATGTATCTTTATTGCTAGATGGATGGCAGTTTCTGTAAAAAGAGAGGAATTTATATAACCTGATAGACTGATTCTATGAAATCTCAGTATGTTATCTTGAAAATACAGAGAGCAGGTTCTGTGTTATTTAGTTTATGTGTGTCATGGTTTTATGATTTTTGTTATTAGTATTCCACATTATAATATCATGTGAGGCACTGGGAATTAAAGAATTAGCGCTCTAAGTCTGTGAGCTGACAAATTTCTGGATACCTGGCACTCAGAAGAGAAGTATGTACATAATGTTGTTGAAGAGCACTTTCTGATGCAGGCTGTGGAGGAGCCAACAAGGAGTGGGGTGTTACTGGACCTTATTAATAAGAATGGGCTTGTTAGGGAAGTGAAGGTCAGGGCAGATTTGAATGTAGTGATCATGAGATTGTGGAGTTCAAGTTCATGAGTGGAAGAAGCAAACCAAAAAGTAGGATTGCTACTCTGGACTTCAGGAGAGCTAACTTCGTTCTCTTCCGGGACATTCTTGGAGCTCTCCCATGGGCTAGGGAGTTAGAAGGCAAGGGGGCCCATGAGAGCTGATCAGCATTTAAACAACACTCTTTCCAAGCTCAGGATCAGTGCATCGCTGTGAGTAAGAAATTGGGCAAGGGTGGAAGGAGACCTGTGTGGATGAGCAAGGAGCTCATGCATAAACTCAAAGGGAAGAGAAAAGTCCATGAAATGGAAATGTTTTTCACCCAGAGGGAAAGATAAAAATGCATGCAGTTTTGGAGACTTCATCTTTTGCTGTTCATCTCAGCAGTGGAGGTTCACTAGTCATCTTACCTTCAGTTGTAGCGTAAGGCCTTTGGTTTCAGACACCCTTTCTCTTATTTTATTTATTAGCTTCAATTCCAATTATATTGTGTTATTTTGCATTCTGATATTTTATTTAGTAAATAACTTTTCCTCCTCAGATTGTTGCCGCTGTTTTGTTTTTATGCCCATCTCCCTGTACTCTTATTTTTCCCCCTTCCCCTTTCCTGGGGCATGGGTCCTAAGGTCCCCCACCCTATTAGTCATGGAACTGAGCCGAACCAGACTGTAAAACATTGTCAGTGTTTTATTATTGGTATGATATACAATACACTGGACATTTTAGAGTTTAGTTGGTATTTAAATTGTTCTGTTTAAAATCATTTTTAGGAGCATATTAAATATACTTGCACAAAATGAATAAATAAATTCTCCAGATGAGCCTTTTTTCCTAATTTCCTACTAGGCAACTGTAACCCAAGTGGGCAGAGGCCTTAAAGGCAGTGAATTCTTACAGTTTTTTGAGAACTATTTCACTGGGAGAAACTGTAGTACTCTGTTCTTAAGGACAAACTATGAATACATTATTAGAATCAAGAAAGTTTCATAGAATTCACTCTTGTAAATATCCCTATTGAAGAAGAAAATTTCAGTCTTTATTCTAGTTGGTAAGGTCAGTCATCCATTTGACTATGGTTAAAAAAGTGTGTAAGAAGCTGATCATAGAACTTCCTGTTCCGTGCAGAGACAAATTTGCTTTCTTGTCCATTTTGGATTTAATATAATGAAACTTCCAGGAGTAGAGATTACATACCCTAAAACTTGTTCTTATATGAGTTTACTAGTCAACAAGACAAAAACTAATCCTCACTCTGCCTTGCCTTAGAAATTGATCAGTTCCATATACTAAGTCTTGTAGTAATGAAATCTGGATGTCTCAGCCTGGCTAAGATTGATGAACCACATAGGCTCCTTATCAGAGGACCTCAACAGCATCACCTTCACTTTTGAAGACAAGGTTGTGAATTATTACTTGAAGAACATTCACTTTTTAGTCCTCAGAAAAATGTATAACTTCCACAGGATATTGTAATCTCAGAAGTACCCATTTCATGCATTTGACCATCATTTGGAAGTCATCTATTTAATGCTACAGCTTAATGCAGTTTAATGCTGTACAATAATAGCCACATCTTAGTCACAGATCAGAATGGTTTCTCTTTCTCTTGACTCTACATCTCCAAAGGTGAGACACATGGCTGCAATGGAAACTGTGCCACTGATTTCAGAGCAGAAAAACAATTCTACAGAGTATTGAGAGCAGAAACTTAATCCATGTTCATAACCTAGTAAGAGTACTGAGAGGCAATTCAGTGGATAAGAAGGAAATTTGCTCTATTTTTTGTTCCACCTATGGAAAAATACTCTTCATTTTATGCTAACATAAAAATGTAATGAAAAGTTAGAGGGAAGATTTTTTCTTGTTTTTTTTTTTCTGCATAGCTTCTGGGAAGGTTCAATTATTCATTGCTCCTTGGAATATAAAATTGTAACTCAGCATACAATAATTGAGGAAGAAAATCTTAGAATTGTTTACACTTTTTTTTTGAACTGAAAACTCTCAGTGTTCATTTAGGATGATATTTTGAGCATCAGTGAGGTTCTCAAACATCGTTAATCACTACAGATGGCTACAGATCCATTAAATCTTTTAAGCACCTGTTTGCTTATCAAATGCTCACATGGTAAGCTACCCTTTGGTTCATGTAAGTACATTAGGCTTAGAACATATAATTAGCTTACAATAACTGTACTTGTGCTAATTACCAGTCCTCTGAAAGAAAGAAGAGACTCCTGTTGAGTAATGGGAGTAGATAAAATTTAAAAACAGAGCTTCTAGACTGAACAACAGGGCTGAAACATTCAATGTAAAATGTTTGTCTTATTTCTAGTAAGACTGGTTCAACTCCACAGTGAGTATCTAAGTGTAATAGCTTGATTTCCTCTGCTATCAATCACAAGTGAACAACACAACGGATAATTTATCACAATTTCTATCTTTTGAAGTGAGTTTCAGGACAGAATAACATAAAGAACAAGTTATTTCTCACTCAAATTGACTACATTGTACTTTAGAATTTGCTGTTGGCCAGAAATTGCAATTTTTTGTTGTATGTTAAGTCTTATCAATATGAAGCTCACTCATAAATCACATCAGAGGGTTCAATTTACTAGAAATATTTAATAGCAGTATCATTTATTCACAAAGTAATGGCTCTCTTGTTTTAGGAAGGTATGGTTTCCTTCCGTCCCACAGAATTGTTCAATTAATTAAAAAACAAGGACAGATATAATCAGGTAAGCTTATACAGTAGATGCTGAGAGGCTTATTTCACTGAGACTTTTCTGTACCATGTATACTTGCATCATAACAAAGGCAGAGGAAAATTCCCAACCTATTTAAAATGATCCAATTTCACTGGAGTTATGCAGATTTCTACAATTTTCTCATAAACTATTCTAAAGATAGATCTAGTGTGAAGGACTATATCCTGTTGGCATACTACAGAATGTCATGTAAGTGATCATCTTGACAGGGCTAAATGCTAATGAATCAATGTATTAATAATTTCACTGACATCCAGCTCTGTATATGAAAATCAATTTCTGTATACTCTCACTGTACATACCTGCATATAACCCCACCAGAGAAAATATGCAAGAAAACATACTCAAACTAGACTGTCACAAAAACAGAGCTATGCCGTACACTGGAACTTCAAAGAATGTCTGCTATACCCATAACATATGAGCCACTCAAGAAAAATTCAGTTTACAAACCTTGAATTAACACTGATAAATTGAAAAATCCAATAAAATAAAATAAAATAAAATGCAACAAGCTTTTGTTTTATTTTCTGAAGAAGTGACTTTTCATGCTACAAGGTTAAGAAATTTGAAGACCAAGATACAGTCACAGTACTGCAGAGCCATTTTGCTGAAATCAATCAGCAGAAATCTTAACTATGGCTATAAATCTCATAATTTTCTCTAGGGTGGTATATACTGATGCATCTATGTCCTTGTTTATCTGAATGGTGATTGTTTCTATTTCATTTGAAATACAATCTGGACTAATTGTCCAGATGCCTGTTTGTTCTGAAGGACATGCTAAACAGAACCATGAAAGAAGTTGAATTGTAAAAGTCTGGACTGTTGACTGGAGGGTTATGGGTTGAAATATGTTTTCTCTAAATCTGGTACTGCCTGAAATATTTTAAAAAATGATGAAAATTTCTCGAAGTCCTAGAAGTAGCTGACTAAAATACATGCATTTGGGAAGACTGTATAAGGTCAGATAAGATATTTAGATAGGAGATAGAAAGTGAATTAAAACTGCTTTTAAACATATCTCATAAAGGACTAAAATGAAGGACAACAAAATTTGCAGATACTCTGAAAATAATATTTTCGTATTTTAATTCTGCAGAGTTTAGATCCCAGACAAACTTTGTTAAGGGTTTTACTTTAAGCTCAGATGGTAGAAAAAATACAGTATATAAAGTCAAAGAAATAAATGGAAGGTCTTTCTTCCTCTACCCTACAATCCCCTCTAGGCATTCAATAAAAAAAAAGTACATTAGTTTATATACTCACTGTCTTATTCTCAGATAGAATAAACTTTACAGATTTTTTTTTTTAATTTTTTTTTGCATCTTTCACATTGACCTTAGTAAAATAGAGGCTATACCTTAGAGGTAAACCAAGTCAAGGTTTTTGTGTATTTTACAAGTACATAAAATAATTGTATCAGCGCCCTAGTCTGCCCTTGTACTTGAAAGTGAAAAGAAAATCATAATCTCAATGCCTCAGATTGGTGGCATTTCAACTGATGGGATAGTTAATTAATTAATGGATGTGATTTATAGCTTTTCCTTCGAAGTAAAACAGTTTAAATATCCTCCTTGTCTAGTATGCATAGGCAATAGTTCTTAGTAACCCTGGCCTAAAGTTTCTCAAAGTCTCTTGAAGTGTATTTCCTTTGGAATAATATCAAGACGTAAAGAAAGGAAATAAATAGGACATGTGGTAATTACACTTCTAAATCGTGTATGTGGTTCTCCTTGTTAAGGCTTACATATAAATGACAAGAACTGCCAAGTGTGATTGAAATTTGTATGAATTATAGTACGCTATGATTAAGAAGGGAAGACTGATCTTTCAAAGTTCTGTAACCTGATCTGAAAATTTTATATGGCAAAAAAGTACTAGTATAAATGGGGCATCAGACATACTGACCTTATCATATGAAACTTGTAATGATCCCATTTCACCATAAACTGCTTCAACCTGCAGTATATTCCCCATAGCAAACAAGATTTTGAGTGCTGTCCCCTCATCCTGATTCCAAAATGTATTATTAATTTTGAGGAATGAGTTTATTATTGGACAGATAACACTACTAAAATACGATTTTCATCCAAATTGGTAATCAACCATTTACTTATTATTTGTTTGTTTGTTTATGTATCAGTGAAAGTTATATTTGGCTGTTAAGGGAGACTCTTCTCAGTTGACTAGAACTGCTTCTGGAAAAGCACTGATTTGATGTCCCAGAAAACTTGTGAACACTACTGTTTCAATCTGTTAGAAAGAATTTATCTACATAAAATATTAATTTCATAAAATATAAGATGAAATTTCACAAAAAACAGGTCAAAGCATTTGGCTTTTGATGAAATACACTCACGAGCTCTGCTTAGGAGAATATATTCTGTACTTCCTCTGCTCTGCTCATGGACATCTACTTGAAGGCAGTTCTTTTATCCAGTTCTCTGAGCTCACACACAGGCCAATTTACAGCCTCAAGGCTGACTTTACACCCTTTTAAACTGAACACTTTAATATTTTGAAAGACTTGTTAATTTCAAAAAGATATGATAAAATCTGCCTAAGGATCCTATTTCTTGAACAAACTCAATACAGAAACTGTATATCAAGTCCATGTATTGCAATGTACATATTGTTAAGTACTACTAGTAGAATTAGACGCTTTAGTTTGAACTAGCTGTGTTCTCCAGAATTTAAACTTCAATTCAAAGCACATTTTTCAATCTTCCATCTATTTTGTGTTTTTATAGCATGTGATTAGGAAAAAAATAGATTAATAGTAAAATGTTAGAAATATTTTTGTGCACAAATTGCGATTTTCACAAAGGTGTGAAAAAAACATGTAAAATGTTAGTGTAGTACTTACATTAACTTCAATGAAAATATATTATCAAATCCTTTGTGAAGAGCTTGCTAAGTATAAATCAGAACTTAAGGTGTTGTTTAAAGAAAGTTCCTAGTCTTCTAGTTTCAAAATAATCTTCACAGTATAAATCAATGCAGAGCCTTTATGGAATTTATAATAAGACAGACTAAAATTATATATATATATAATAATAAATAAATAAATAAATAAATAAATAAATAAATTTAATAAAATTAAAGAATAACTCCTCTGTCTTTAAAAAGATCTCAGGACTTTTTACTATCCAAAAGATACATTTCTCAAAGTAGACTGTTAAAGACTTAAGTTTGTGGTGTCCTCTAGAAATGACTCTGCAAAATGCTCTAACTTGCTACAGAGTTTTCCTCTCAAGTGATACATAATAATCTCTTTGACCATGAAAAACAGTTTATAGAATTTGAGCTTACATTTCAAGATCGTCTTTGGCTGTTCAAAAATTCATCACACAATTTATTTGTGGGTTATACTGCTAGCCTTTCTGTATGGAACAAACTAAAAGATTTTAAGGAAGATTTAAATATATAGCATAGCATCGCAAGTCATTGGAGCACTGCCACTTTAGTGACATTTTGATGAAATATACTGGTTTACAAAATCCCTAAATTCCACTGAGATATAATTGTCTCTGTACAGATTTCCCCAGCAAAGCATCGGTTCAAAAAGGAAAATGTTGTTAAGCTCAGTGAAATATTTTCATGCAAGAAAAAGGTGTAGATTTACATCTCTGTACATGTATGGAAACATCTGCTATGTTGCAAATAGAAAGGTTACCTGAAACTGACATAAAGGCACTGCCATCTTAGTGATGGGTTACAAAATTAAATGAATGAAAAAATAAAAATAAAAATAATAAAAAGATTCATCTAAAAATCAATGATGTCTTTAGTATGCATTTCTTTTAAAACAGTAGCCATTAAATAAAAATACTGTGCATGAATGATTGATAACATCTCAGATACTCAGATATTGCAATGTTTGTAATCCGAGATTTATTTCAAGTAATTTGAATTGCAACGCATATAAAATGTAGCTTGCTTTGTCACCATTTTCCAAGTCAGCTGCACGAAATCTAATAAACCAAAATTAAATCTGCTCCAGAGCTAATTGAATGAAATGCTCATGTAATGAAAAGTGCCCAGTCTCATTCAGACTAAAGTCAGTAGAAGGTTTCAAGTCAAGGCTGTAAACTTAATGGAGTGCATTTTTCAAAGAACAGAGATATTGATAAGTATAAAAGAAAATGCTATTTCTGAAGTATGCACATCATGTAACTCTAGAAAATATATATAGGTATTTAATACTGTCTTTTAAAAACATTTTTTCTTAAGCTACTAGGTAGGAGAAGAAGGTTACAATCCCTTCTGCAAAAAGCTCACGATTAAATACAGAAAACAGATAAAGTTTACTAATGATGAAAGAAAATTTCAAGAATCCTGATTCACATACCTATAGGTACTATACATAAAAATATTTCTAATAGATATTACCCTCCCTGTATACTCAACAAGGAGAGAGAGAGAGGAAATACTTTTGCATGGGAGGAAGGGGGAAGCGTGGTTCAGGACAAAGACAAGGTATTTTCCTCTGTGAATGCCTCTCTATCTCACCAGAATCACATATAAACAACTTGTGGCACTCAGGAACATCTGCCAGATGTTTAAAGTCAGAAAAGATGGAGAAGATCCACTATATAAGGTAATGACTATTCAGCCAGACACCAGTACTATCGGTACAGATAGAAATAATGTCTTAATCATCCAGTGAAGGACTGTGCTGCAAGGTAGCACGTTAGAAGTCTTACAAATACTATAAATCCATAAATATTAAAGATATGGCCAGCTTTAAAGAGAGTATGACTAGAATGAAAACAACTGCCAACACCTGTAGTTCTGGACAAAAATTATATTCTTACTACATCTATCACAGTATGTTCAAGTGTTAAGGGAAGGAAGGATTTTGTTACTCCATGTTATTTCAGAACTACAACAACAAAAAAAGATTCCTTAAAGAAGCTTCTGTTGTTTCACTTATAATATTCAGCTGTCTGTACGATAACATCCTACCAACCCATGTCAAAGAAAGGGAAAGACAGAGGTTGTCTCTGCCCTTTTCTTCCTCTTAGATCTCTAGTCTCTATGCTTCAGTGATTCATTGGAAATATGTGAATGCTGTGCCCTTTTACAAATTATTTACCTTTTTTTCTTACTTCCTCCTCTTTGCTCCATGTAATTTGTTTTGTCACTGAGTTCTCTATATTGACGATGCCCCTGGAACCATCCCTATCAAAGGAATGAGTCATGAACAGAAAAGCCATAGAGAAAATGAAGGAAGGTTTATAATCCCACATCCATAAACATTGTAGAGAGGCAATTTCTCTGCAAATATTTATGCCATCACTCCCTGAAATTTCAAGAATTAATTATTTCTGCTACTTTTGAATAATTGTACTTTCTTGGGAACCAGATTATCCTCAGGTGTTAATTAATGAGGTAACACCAGAGATGGATTTTTTTCTTCTCAGTATTTAAAATACATTTTGAATACAAAGAAACTGGGATATTTGTTCTTTTAAAACATGCATTAGGAAAACTCTGGTGCCCTACTGACAAATGACTTTCATCAACTGTTAAATAAAATACCGAGTCCACATGCTTTTCTCTTTTTACTTGTGTGTATACTTTGTATACAAATACACATGCTTATGTATATAACATACAGCTATTTATAGTTACATTAATAGCAAAATAGATAACAGCTGAAGGTTAGATATTCTTACAAACAAATGAATTATGAAAATATTTATTACATGATAAATATCAGTGTGTGTGGAAAATATTTTGTTCTTGCACATTTTTAATGGCTTATTTTCCTGAATATTTCCCTCACCTATGAATTTCAGTGTGTTCTTATTTTGAAAGAAATTGAGACAATTTATCACCTGTTTATGAAGAATTTGTAAATACTTGATTTTATGGGGCCAGATGTGGCTCAAATGGAGATTTATCCTTTGTAGCTGCAGAAAAACAGCTATACTACCAAAAGTCTCTCCAAAAAAAAACAGCTAAAACTTGAGATTTTGAATTGCAGCTGCTGCTTATTTCTTAAACTGCACAAAAAGATTATGGTAGGCTATGTGGTTTTCTTATCCACTTTCAAATAACATAACCAGTAATGATTATTGCAAAGAACAAATAAAAAAGATGAAGAAAATAAGAAAATAATGAATCTTCAATGGATTAGGTAAGATATTTTTGTTTTCTGTATTACCTGTCAAATTTTTGTTCCGATTGCACGCATTCATATGGAGTTTAATCTTGGGAAAAATATGTACTACGCTCTTAAATAAAGTGTTTGGTAACTGCTAAGCAGAAGAGGAATTTCGCTTGCTCAGAAAAAAAAAAAAGTGAGAGAACTGACAATTTTACATAGCAGAACATGGAGGTATGTAAGAAATAGAGAGGAAAGAAAAAGAAAGAAAGTTCTGAAAAACACAGATTTAACTTGGTGAATTTAAAATATAATTAAAAGAAGAGTCAGTAGTAGACCTTGTTCCTGGGTAGGAATATTTAACTAGTGTGAATAAGAATGAGAAAAATATGTCTAAAGCTGTGTCCCCACATCAGAATTATTCTAATGGTGGAACGGAAGCTTTCATTTATAATACTTTATAGAATCATAGAATGGCTTGGGTTGAAAGAGACCCCAAGGATCATCAAGATCCAAATCCCCTGCCACAGGCAGGGCCACCAACCTTCAAATCTGGTACTAGACCAAGTTGCCCAGGGACCCATTAAACCTGGTCTTTAAGACCTCCAGGGACAGAACATCCACAGTCTTTCTGGGCAACCTGTTCCAGCACCTCACCAGTCTCTCTGTAAAGAACTTTCCCCTGATATCCAATCTAAACCTTACTTCCTTGAGCTTAAAACTGTTAGTCCAATCACTGTCTACCCTTGTAAAAAGTTGATTCCCCTCCATTTTAAAAACTCCTTTTAAATATTGGAAGGCTGCAATGAGGTCTCCTTCAAGGCTTTCTCTTCTCCAGGCTGAAAAAGCCCAGCTCCTTCAGCCTGTCTTCACAGGGGAGGTGCTCCACCCTTCTGATTATGTTTGTGGTCTTCCTCTGGACCCTCTCCAACAGCCCCAGATCTGGATGCAGCACTCCAGATAGGGCTTCACATGGGCAGAGTAGAGAGAGACAATCACCACCCTGTCCCTGCTGGACACTCCTCTTCTGGTGGAACCCAGAGCACCATTGGCCTTCCAAGTTGCAAGAGCCCTCTGTTGGCTCACGTTCAGTTTTTCATCCACCAGGACTCCCAGGTACTTCTCTGCTTGGCTACTCTCAAGGAGTTCTTCTCCCAGTCTGTATACATCTGTATACAAAATATATACATCTAGGATTACTTTGACCTGAGTGGAAAATCTTGCATTTTGTTAGGTTGAACTTTATTAGGTCCACATGGCCCCACCTTTTGAATTTGTCAATGTTCCTCTGGTTGGCACTCCTTCCTTCTAATGTGTCAACTGCACCATTCAGCTTGGTGTCATCAGCAAACTTGCTAACTGTGTACTTGAGCCCATCATCAATGTCATTGAGGAAGACGTTAAAAGAGAACCACAACCTTCTGTCTGTGGCCTTCCAACCAATTGCTTATTCACCAAATGGTCCACCCCTCAGATCCGTACCTCCCCAATTTAGAGATAAGGGTGTGGTAGGTAACCATGTCAAAGGTTGTGTACAAGTCCAGGTAGATGACATTGGTCACCTTCCCTTTGTCCATCAATGTCACCATTCCATCATAGAAGGCCATGAGATTGTTCAAGGACAATCTTCCCTTGGTGAAGACATGATGGTTGCCTTGGATAACCCTGCATGTGCCTTACCTTGTTTTCTAGGAGGATCTATTCCCTGTTCCATGATCTTCCCAAGCACAGAGGTGAGGCTCACCGGCCTGTAGTTCCCTGGGTCCTCCTTTCTCCCTTTCTTATTAATGGGAGTGACATTTCCTTTTATCCAGTCCTCAGGGACTTCACCCAACAGCCATGACTTTCCAAATTTGATGGAAAGCTGCTCAGCAACCACATAAGCCAGCTCCTTTAAGGACCCTGGTGTGCGTGTCATCTGGCCACATAGGCATTAATACATTCAGTCTCATGAGGCAGTCTTGGACTTGCTCGGCTCGTACACTGGGCAGATTTACTCCCCCAGTTCCCACCTAGAGGCTCAGAGACCCCACTCTTTGCCAGTCCCACATTTCTTGAGATCACAAACTGGTGGTGGCTGCAGCTGAGGCCGCCTCCAATCTTAACACTTTTAATGATCTTTGCATTGGTGAGCAGCAGATTCAGCAGCACTTCACATCTGGTTGATCTATCCAATACTTGCACCAGGAAGTTATCATCCACAGACTCAGTAATCTCCCGGATCTCTTACAGCTTGACTTGTGGTTTTCCCAGCAGATATAAATCTTCCATCAGGATGAGTGCCTGTGAGTGTGGTGACTCCTGAAGCTGAAGGAAGCTGGCCTTTAAATGTTAGCATTGTGGCCTTACACTGTTTCATCCTTAGGAAAAAGAATTCTCAGCATTTTGTGGTTTTGCACTATTTCAGTTCCAAACATACCTACCAACACTGAGCAGGAAATGTAATTTTTTGAGATAATCTTAAAACCTTCCCTAATCCTGCTACTTTTTACTGAAAAGACAGAATAATCACATTTAAGGAAATTCAAGATAGAAATTTAGTAGAATTAGCATGACTCAATTTGTCTGATCTTGCTTAGCATTTCAATACAGAAAATAGAAGTTTTCCACTAAAATATTCTTTTTAATTTGTAATCTCTTGAATATATTTCACAGCTGATTTTTTTTCTCACCTATCTGCCTGTATCTTACAGAATCTACCCTCTACTTATAGCTTTAGCAGAATGTAAAAGTCTTGTTGAATTAATTTATATGTGAGTTAAATTCTGAAAAAATGATGCAGGATACTTAGCTGATTTGTTATTAGTTGTAAAAACATTAGAATAATTTGATATTTTTGCACTGTAATTATGTGCAGTTCTAAGAACAGTTTAGTTACAGAATAAGACTTTCATGAGGTCTGTGCAGCTTAAAGTCTTTATTCTTTCTCCTGGAGTAATCCTGAAGTACATAATGAAAATGGGAATGGAACAGGGAAGTAACTAGTAAGTAAAATAAAACCTCTTTGATTTTACTCATTTCCCCATGTTTTCATCTGCTGTTTATTTTTTGCTTCTTTCTTCTGTCATTTTCACCAACATTCTGTTTTATGTTCTGTGCACAGGACCTGATGGCTAGCTACAGGATCTCTTAGTCTCCAGCTGAAAGTTTTGTTCCTGTGTGTCTTTCTCCCATCAGCAAACCCACTTCTATATGTCAAGGCCTAGGACACTTCTGACTGACATAGGTTTATTACTCTCTCTGGATTCCTACAATGAATTTAAAGCATGAGTTCAAATCTTCTCTAAATTCAAACTGGGAGTATAGCTCAGAATAGAGACTGGGTCGTTTAGATTTGAAGTCCTAAGTGACAAGATAACTCAAGGTAGCCTATGGTTTATTTTTATTCACCCTTCTCCCCTCTCTCTCTATTTCTGTGTCTCTATCTCTCACTTAATAGCTGTGTTTTTTATTTTATTTTAATTTTATTTTATTTTAGACTGGAAGATCCGGGTGCTACTTCCTAAGCAAAACTTATTCTTTGAGCAGTTTGTGATGAAATCTAAGCTAGTCTTACTGCCTCTTCCATGTCCTGTATTTTTAAAACACTAGAAGTTATTTACTCTATCTTGATTGATAGAAATGAGTGTAAGCATGGATATATATTCTTCCTTGATTACTTAATTCCAGGAAAGAAGAAAGTGAGCTACTCACTGTTTTTCTGCTTTTACCAGTGTCCAGTTTGACTGTAGAAGACTCTGCCCTTGAGAAAAAGAAGGTGTATGGATGGGTGGATGGATGGATGGATGGATGGATGGATGGATGGATGGATGGATGGATGGATGGACGGACGATGCATGGATGGATGTATGGAGTACTGTAATCAAGAACTGATTTAAAAGAACATACATCTATGTCTGAAAGAAATATCATAATGGAAATGAGGTACCTAAAACTCCTTTCTGTCCCTGGAGAGATAGACATTGGCCAAAACATACAACGCCATTAGTTTTAAAAGCACAGGTAGACTATCTGCTGCTCCCAGTGACACTGTGGCATGTAGACTGCTGTATAACACTAGCAGAGAAGTGAATTAATATTAACCTGATTACTCCATCCAAATCAACAAATGAGTCCCAGCTTTTCCAGAAACTAATAACAGAGCTGCTCTGAAAGTAATGCCTCCCATTTTATTATGTTGGGCCATGACAGAAGAGAAGAATGCTGGTGGTAAAGCAGTAGAACCAATATCCCTTTCCATTTTGTCACCATGTGACAGATGGCAGCAGAGGAGCAGTCTGACAAAATGGCGGCTGATAGAGAAGTGTTAATGAAGCAAAGATCTGTCACTGTACTCCTCCACGAGGAAAACATTGCAGCCACTGACGTTCACCAATGCTTTCTGAAAGGTGGTGGAGACCATACAGTGAATGTGAACATAGTGAGGTGGTGGGTGGTGCATTCCAGCAGTGGCAACAGCAACAGTGGGTCACCTATGCTGGTGCAGATTTTTACAATGCAGCATGCAGACTTTTATTGATCACTGGTATAAATGCATAGTTAATGGTGGTGAATATGTTGAAAAGTAGTGTTTTGTAGGTGAGAATTTACTCTGCCAAACAATGTTCTTGTGCTCTTTGTATCTGCTCTAGTTTCCACAGAAGTAAAGAGGAGGCATTACTTCTGGAACTCCCTACATATTTTTGGGAGAATTAACAAATAACATGAGGACTAAAAGATCTTACAATTGCAAGCCAAAACTTCCACTATCTGAATAACTACTATCCAGAAAAAAATTCTTGGTTCTATGGATAGAACTCATGCTGATGCTGCTGTATGTGTAATAGATCTTCTCCTGACGTGACATTCTAGGGATATGTTAGCATTTTAACAGCATTTTTCAATGCCACCATGGCATGCAAGCTGTGAAGTTTCTCCACAGTGAAATGATTTAACAGAATAGCAATAAAAAGAAAGTATACACCATGCCTAACAAACTTGTAATCTCCTGAGGCCCGCTTCCATCAGTAATGTAGCACTCTAAACAGTACCAAAAAAAAAGGTAAACATCCAAATTATGTTATAAAGCTAAGGCAAACATGACCTTGTAGAGAAGTCCACTGTAATTAAAAGGGAATAAACCCTGTAGAATTGTATAGGGAGGAAATAACCACTTTAGCAGGATATTATTGCTTAATAAAATATGTGCTACAAGAAATCATAGAAAATTGACTGTTTTCTTTCAGTAAAGAAAAAAAAAGATTTATTTCAGGAGCATGTTCTTGTTTTCTGTAGCTGGTCTTTGATGTTTAATCATAAAATGCACAACAGTGTTTTTGAATGACAGCTAATTGATTTAAGTTAAAATCACATCAAAGACAAAGTCATTCACAAAAGCCCACAGTTCAGCTACAGTTTCTGACTTCTATGAAAATAATAGGCTGCCTTGTTTGACTGGTATTTTATGACAGATAAGAGGAGTTGATGTAAAAGCTGTGTTTACTCATGGTGAGAAAATATTCTGTAAGATCTCTAAGCCATTTTTTTCCTTTCTGTATTGTTCCTGAGATGTCACAAGAGTGAAAACTGGATAGGAAACAAACCCTTTTCTGGAGTATCCTCCTGTTTTAATCTGTTGGTGAACTAATCTGTTGATGATCTGTTGCTGCAATTGCGTAGTTGAATTTTCCAGCTTGGATCAACACAGGCAGCTGTCTTTCCGAGGTGCTCAGCGAACCACTGACAGAACAATTAAGGACTTTGTCCAAAACAATCTGGATTTCAGCTCAAGACAAGGTCAATTTTCACCTGGTACTTGCTGCTCTCCTTTCCCTTCTGCTTTCCTTTCCCTTTTGTTTTCACACTGGAGACAGAGGTGCAGGTATGATAGGAAAGGGATCTGAGGCCTGAAATAGCTACTGTGGGATTTCTCTGAAGATCTCCAAGTTAATGCACAAGGCAGAGATGCAGGTTCTGAGAGAGTGAGTGAATATCCTAGGCCACAGGCACTTGCTACCTTTTTGTTGAGGAATGTTCTTTAGTTATAAACTTTTAAACGTAAAATTAAAGCTGGTGAAACTCCTCCTGTAAATACTTTTGAAGATAAGTACTGTCTTGCAATTGTCTTCAAATAATATATTTGGTGAACAAAAAATAACATTTCTTCCTTAACGTTCCTATTCTCAGAACAGCTTTTAGGGGTTACATAGGTTTTTTTTGCTATAAATATCCATCACTTATTTATTTATTTATTTTAAAAGGTAATTGACTCGATTTGGACTGACACTTTTTGTCCTTTCTACCTTTTCTAATTCAGTCATCAGACAACACCTGTATGCATAATTTCCCCCTTGTCTTTGTAGTCATTTAGCCCTTGAACTGAACTGAAGGGGGTAGACAAATTAAAAGCAATCATGATTCCCTTGGATATAATAGAGTTACAAAAATTATGAGCTTGTTCTAATGAGAAATAATTGTACACATCTGAGCACTGCTTTTCAAAGCACCTTCAGTGTCAGTGTAGACAGCAACATAACCTCTCTAATGAGTGATGCTTAAGACCTCAGATTTATGCGGTCACAGATTAAAAGTGGATGCCACCAACATTATTGCTCCATATCTGCATCAGAATGCACTGATGACAGATTGCAACCCCTGTAGGATGTATGACTGGATGGTTCATATAGACTCCAAGAAAGAGCTAAGGTTAGTAGCTGTCCAGTTTTAATCTACTTTCCCATATGTCTCTGTTCATTGCAGGGAAGTTGGACTAGCTGGCCTTTAAGAGACTCCTCCTACTCAAACGAATCTATGTGTACAAACCTTTGAGATTTACTGTGATCATCTAAATTTTTTCGCAGTTCACATTCATGTCAGATGCAGGTATCAGACTTCATCTCAGAAGCCATATTTAGAGAGACATAATTTGATAGGGATTTGAGCAGTAGTATGTCATCATTTTACTTTCTACTTATTTTGAAACATTAAATGGTAAGAAGTAACTGATTCCATAAAGAAAACTCTGTAGTCACTTCAGATTCTCGCTTTGGAATGGAGTAAGTGCCAGCTGATTTTGTTGAGCATCATTTAGGTGACTGTGAATTACTGAGAACCCTCAACAGTGACAGCACAAAATCACCTGCCTTCAACTACACAGTAAAAATGCTACTGTAAACATAATCAGTACAATGCAATAATGCCATACTTCTTTGGGTATAATTTAAAGATAAATAATATTCCTGAAAAGTGACTCATAAGCTTTAAAAAGTAGGAGCTTGTGTTTGGTCTGAAAACAAACAGGAGGGAAAACTTACAGTGCTTTCTACTTTGAGTTGACTTTATGTTTGAAGAATATAGGGTTAGCTGAGATTCCATCCCTACTTCGGTTTTGACTTCCTTTCCTAGACAGCAGGAATATCAATCGTGATAGCAGCCTATGTAATAATTATTGGCATTCCTAAGTGCTATTAAGCAGTTAACTTCTGCAGAAAGTTACCACACACTGGTATCTTAGATACCAGAGCTATTTGATTGTACTTTGCATAGTATATCTCTCTGGGATTTTATGGTTTGGTAACAGTTGGCAATTTGTGATTACTTACAGCAGCAAGTGAATGTATGAAATCATCACTTCATTTAACATCAGTATGTCTCTTGTACATTATTCCAGCAATGTGAAATGAAAGGACAGCTGTGCAGTGGTAAACATTTCAAATCAATTTATAAATGAACAAGTAAATAAATAAATAAAGGCAAGGTACAGTTGTGTAAAGCTTGAAAACTAATGCCTTCAATTGTTTCTGAGTATGTAAGTCAGTTTAAGTCTTCATTACCATCATGGTGGAGTATTTCTTGGTGAATAGTTCACTATCCAATAAATAAAATTTCAGTCGCCCATAAACTCATAAGACTTCTGGGCAAAATTATGTGAATAATTTTGGCTGAAACAAAATTGGTGTAATTTTAGAAATATTCAAGTAATCAAGAAATCTGAATATATATATATATTTACATTATAAATAAGGCAAACTAGATTTACATGGGAATTTCACTTTTGTTGATAAACCGTATCTAGTGTTGTAATTATTATATGCATCTGAAGTAATTGTTCCTCACCTTCCATGGGAACATCTGAGTCATTTAACAAGATATGGTGCAGATTCTGCTGCCATCTCCGTCCTGGGTTTAGTTGTTTCTTATGCCCTTATGTTATTGCCTCCTCACAATACAATGAATCATTTGATTGCTTATAAACACAAGTAATTAGCTGTGAGTCAAACCAAATGTTTATTTAAGTATCAGTGAAATTGTGAATATTTTTTACTTGCATGTATCGTACTGTAAACCCAAGGTGTATGATACAACAAACATATATTCCACACTACATTTTATTCAGTTTTATGAAAAATTATAAATGTTGATGCATCAATTAGAAGGAGCATTTCTGGCAGAAAAGGTAGCTTCTGTCTGGGTCTACGGAATATTTTCCAGTGACAGATCCCAAGTCACCCCAAATGTGATTGATGACTTGGAGAATTTCCAGATAGATGTATTGGAGGAACAAGCCAACAAGTTGCTGCAAGTGTTGCAGAAATTGCTTTCATTCAGTCAGTAGCTGTAGCTATATTTCTTGTCATTTTGAGATTATGTTACTTAAAAATTTTTGACAAATTTTATAATTTTTTTTTAATTTGCTTTGTTTTGTTTTCCAAAAATTTGCAGAGTATATGCATGACTCATTAGATACACTGTCATTTTAGGTCACCAAAAATACTGTACTGTAATCAAATCTGCAAACAAGCAAAATGCATTATCACAAAAGTGTGATTTTTGAACTGTTGAGGTAACAGCATGGTTAGGCAATACAAACAAGCCTCGGTATAGATTTGGATTTGTCTAGAGATGTGGTGGGCTAGACTCCAGCAACAAAACTCCTTCCCAGCTGCTTATAACCTCTTTCCCCTCTGGAATGGTTAAAAACAGAAAAGATAAAGGTCATTGGTTGGAATGGTGACAGGGAAATCATTTGCCTATTACTGATGTGGGAAAAATAGATTCAACTTTGGGAAAATTAATTTTTTGCCTATTAAAATTGTAACTAATTTTAGAATTGTGCAGTGAGAAACAAAAATGTTTACATGAAAAGAATAACTTTCCTTCCCCACTTGCTTGGGCTCAATCTCACTCCCTCATTCCAGAGTCCTCTGTCCCCCTTGATCTACACACGGAGACTGAGGTGGAAAGCTATGGTCAGTCTGCACCAGTTTCTCTCCATTGCTTTTCCTTCTCACTTTTCTCCTCTGTTCTAGCGTGGGACTTCCTTTGCAAATATCCACCTGGTCCAGTGCTGTGTTCTCTATGTCTTGAAGGAAATATGTACTCTGGTTTATGCTCTCAGCTACTGCATACTGCCAGACCTTAACAGTTAGGGTTCCTTTACCGTGAAAAGATGGATTTAATCACATCTGTATTTGAGAGACCAATTATTTTGTTGTCCTTTCTAGCATTATATTTAACAAGCTCAGTGCACACAGTATTACTGCATTATTTGCTTTCATCATCTGTCACACATAACCTCTATACACTGGTGCACACTTATTCCAAAGACTAGCCTGAAGTTACCGCAAGGCCTTAGTTACCTGATCCATCATTTTCTGTGACGATTAATAATTTCTTTTAATTGTCTGAAAACATTTCCAGCCTGAGTTTTTCCACGTTTTCTCACAAATCCTATATGATTAGATTATGTAAAGAAATGCTATTTTTCAGAATCCTAAGAGTGGAGTGAAGCTTTTTGCTTTATCATTCTTCAGCACTGTCATTATTCCTGCAAAACTTCAAAAAAATCGTCAGGCTTCCCTCCTGCCACACTGCTACCACAAAAAGAGTGTGACAGACACAGCATGGTGCGCCAAGAATTAGTTCTCAATACAGTTCTGAATTATTTACTAACTCTTATAACAGAAGTCATACTTTGAAAATTGATGTCACAATTTTTCATAGCCTCCTTCTTCATTGATATCACTACAAAAAAATGCTGGACAGTAAAGTTTGTATCTCACCTTAATGTTGGATGCCCTTGATTAGAATTCTGATATTTCACCGTGAATATGAGAAGAGTTTTTCAGTAAAAATCTTGAAATTCATATGCTAGGGATGTATTCTGATCAGTTATTTGTACTGTATTTTAGACTCCATCTCCACTCTACAAAATAAACTCAAGAATAACAGATTATCACAAAAGGCTTCTATGCAGACTTGTCTATTCTGCCTGCTCCTGCTTAATCTTCTCTAGCCAGCACCTTACATTGCTCCTTAGGAGATTTCTTGCTGCTAAAAATACAATAGGGGTCACAATAAGAAAGAAACTGGTGCTGAAGAGCACAAAGTTACATTATGCCATAAAGAATTGAGTCATTTTGGCCAACCATTTCTTTTATGACAGGAGTAGGATTTTTTATTTTTTATTTTTTGGATATGTGTAGAAAGTCTTCTGCAAAATCAGAAGTGGGAAGAAACAGCAAAGTGAACTTTCCTGTTTTTTGTCATAAATCCAAATTAATAGAAGTCAAGGGTCATTTGTGTTGTACGTGACTTTATTAGAGATTATTGAGAATTATATTAAATGCCTGATTATTTTTTTACCAACTGGAGCTGGTAAGTTTTTTCAGTTGAATAAATAAGAAGTAATTCCTTAATTCTTACATTACTAAGGACCATTGAGCAAGATCATGTTCTCTGAATGCAAGGAGTATGGAATTTCAGGGAAGATAAGAAAAATGTAGACTTCACTTGGTCCTTATATTCTCCTGTTTTTTAGTCTGTTGTAAAAGATAGGGTGGCTTGTAGCATAATTTACACTTTCAGGTCAGCCTGCACTCTTTGAAGAATCTTAAATTCATCAGTGAAGCCCAGAACTCTCACAAGAGTTTATGTTAGAAATCTATCATGTCTCACTAAACCTTCTGGGGAGTCAGAAAAACAACCTACTGCTTTTCCCTGCATTTTCTCATGAGTGAATTCTCCCAGAATTAAACTAAACTTTCTAGGGAGCTATTTCTACCAGTCTAGTAATTAAACAGGAATTAAACATTACCATGTCAGTCTGGTTTCCAAGTCACATGTGAAAACAATATCAGTTGAGCATGAAAATCTCCGGAAGTCTTACATCAGGACATATTAAAATTTATTTTAATCTAGTACATTTTATGTTTTGGATTCCTTATATAAAATTTATTCATGCATGGGTTTTGCAACCTCAGTGAAGAGTTTGTTAAATTGACCTATTACAGAGTGTCATAATAAATCTTGTGATAATTTTTCACTACTAGGTAAACTTTGTTAGGAAAATAGCCAGAACTGTTTTAGGTCAAGTCTGGGAGTACCAGCAAGCTACAGCAGATAGGCTTATCATGTATTCTGGTCATTGTTATTTTTCCATTTTGATGACCTCAAAGAGCTCACTGCCTATACCTAAACACATTCAGTGAAGGAAAAATACATGCTGTTTTACTGACTGTTGTGTTCCCCTTGGGCTAAGAAGGCCGTATACATCATATTTCTGTTGAAGCTCATTTTTTTACAACCATGTTATAAACCACTCGAAGTCATATATTACTTTTTATGAAAATGCTGATATATCTCTCACAGTTGTCACGCTCCAATATAGAGGAGGGAGACGAGGTTCTTTAAGATTATGTGTATACCCAGCGTGAGATTAAGAAGCAACGGTTCAAATGTTGGTCCGACCAGTTTATTACCAATATTGGCCAGGGATAATAGGGAAGGGAGAGGCGGACATTTTTAAGGGTGATGGGGAAGGGAAGGTGAGCGATAGGAAAGATAGGAAAGAAGCAAGGGTTTGTACAACGCAGGGAAAGTCACCATCCAGGATCCTAGGAGCGGTCCGGTTGCAAGCGGCTCCGACGGTCCGAGGCCGAAGAGTAGGGCAGGCAGAAGCGGGGAGAACAGCAGCAGCAGCGGAGCAGCCTTGAGCAGCAAGCAGTTGTCCGGAGAAGCGGCACCGGGTCAGCCCAGGAACAGCAGCAGCCAGCGCTGGAGAAGCAGCAAGGGGTCAACCCCGAGAGGGGCAGCAGCGAACAGTGATCAGCTCGTGAGGACTCTCCAAAGAGAAGGCCTCTTCCAGGCAGCAGCAGTGAGATCAGCTCGGGTAGTCCCTCCGAAGAGAAACTCCAGCTTCGAGAAAATCCCTCGCAGAGAAAATCGCACATCTTCGTGGCTGCAGGACCCCTATTTTATCTTCCAGATTCCTCCAGTCTACGTGACGAATCCCGTGCTGCAAGCGTCTCCTGAGATGGCTATCTCCCCACGGAGATGAGCACCAAACAAAAGAGTGTTCAGCGGCCATCGCTGCCAGTGTCTCCTGAGATGGCTATCTCCCTACGGAGATGAGTACCAAACAAAAGAGTGTTCAGTGGCCATTGAGCTGCCGCTTATCTCTCTTTCGTTGCCCCAGGACATGTTCATCAGCAAACTTTGAGTCAATGGCATTCCAATAGTCTCTTACACCACCCCGTGACTCAAAGATTGCTTAAAAATTGGACACTGGTGATCCATGATGGTGAGAAAAAAGATAGAAAGCAGAAGGGTAAAGGAGGGAGGGGTGCATGGAATCAAAAGTTTTCATATAATTGTTACAACAGTCCTTTTAGTCTTGGTTACAATTGTCACCCTGATACGTTTCACTTCTCCATCAGCAGAGGAGTTTGTAAAGTACATAGAGGATACCACACATTGTATTAGTTGAATAAAACGTGGTATCATACAAGGAACAAACTAAAGAGTTGCAATAACACACAATGAACAGAATAAAATACATTTTACCCATGGGCCACCTGGGAGCCAGAAGAAGAGGCCAAGGTCTGGGCTTTTCCAAGTTTAGACAGGATGTACTACTTTTGATATACCTAAAGCAATTTGTTTGCATCAATCCCATTATCATCAATCTTTAGACAAGTGAAATCATTTAATTTGCCGCAGACACCCCCTTCTTCAGCTAGCAGGTAGTCCAGAACAATGTGATGCTGAAGTATTGCCACCCACATCTGTGAGGCTTGATCTGCAAGGAGATCTAGGTCATAACATTCAGTGTATTAAACCAAAATAACATAACCCCAGTTCAGTTTACAGGTAGTTGTTTATATGCATAATAAAAACCAAATCAAATAATGACCCTTTAGTGATAAACGTGAGCTTCCAAACATTCCCCCTTCACCCCCCTGCTCACTTGAGGGTTGAAGGAATTAAGTTTTCTGATGCCTCTGGTAGCTCTTCTGGTGCTGTGGGAGAGGCACTAGGACCTGGGGTTTTGCTTTCCTCAGATCTAGTCGGCCATCCAGTCACCAGCATCTCGAGCCTATCAGTTGTCAGTCCATCCATCAAATTTCGTGGAATGCCCTTTTTCCAGCCCAAAGTCCAAAGGCCATTACGTTTATGCTCAATGCTTCGCCTACCAGTTCTTAGTGGGCATGAAACCTTTTGAGTTTTATTAAGCTTTGGGCTAGGTGGCCTGAGGGCAAGACTGGCTGCAGCAAGCCTTACTCCTCTTGGCTCAGATTTACTGGGTGAAGGCACCACTGGCCCATATTTTCTTTCATAGTTAATTAACTCTTGGGCAACCTCCCCCCATGTCCATACTTTGCATCCTGTCTGCAGATGATTGGAAGTTGCAGTTCCTTCTAACATTGCCCGGGTTCTTTCTCCCTGAGACATAGCCTGTATCTTTATGCCTATGGGTTTCAGTGATTCTGGAAGCCCCCTGATTAGAGGGGTCATTCTCTCAGGATCAACGGGCAACATCATGGGTGATTCATGGTGTAACTGCAACTTCCTGTCATACATCATTTGGAGACAGGCAGCCTTCTGAACATTCTCTACTAATTGATCAACAGTTCCAGTAATGGCAAGGGGGTCTCCCCTTTCTAGGGGATTGAGACCACCTGCCCAATAGGCAGCTCTCTGTGTGAGGGACCAAGGAGCACGATTGTTACCAGTAGTTAAGAATACTCCTGGTCCCCAATAACCTTCAGCCTCTTTTTCGGTTAAAAGTATTTGATCTCCACCTGTGAGGCTGACCCTCCATACGTACTCTGTTTCTGATTCCTTAGGAGAGCGGCCAAAATCTCTTTTCAATTTTGCTAGCTCAGTAGCAGAGAAAGGGGTTTCTTTAATGCTCATTTGAGGATCTAAATCCTCACCATTATCGTATGAATACTCAGTTTTAATTAAAGGACGCAACTGAGCTGGGGAGGCTTCTAATTTTTCTAGCCTTGCCTTTATACCTTGCAATTCCTCCCTTGGATAAGTTATATCTTGAGGTGTGCTAGTACAACTGGCATCCTTACCCGTTAACACTTCCCTTAAAGCTATTTGCAACAGATCAGAGTTATGTTTTTCTCTTTCTAATTGCTCTTCTAGGTTTGCAATTTGATTTTGCAGAGCTTTTATCAATTCCTGACTAACTTTAACTGATTCTTGCAGCGCTTGTAAAGCTTGGCTTTCTGCTTTGAGCTGCTGGTCACGGAATTCTATGGCTGCAACCAGAGCCGAACCCAATACTGCACAAATAAATGCCTTTCCTTTTCCAGGTCGGGTACGAGCGTTTTTCTGCAGGACATTAATACGGTCTGAGATACTCTGCAGGTTATGCCAGTTTTGCCGTGCCCAGTCTACCCCTGTAAAGGAGGGTCTTGCACCATATCTTTCTAAGAGGTCAAATAATACATCTTCACCTTTCATTGTGGCACTGTCACTCATTTTCTCAATACAAAGGGAGAGAGGAGGTATTCAAAAGTTTAACACCTCACCCCACCCAGGGAGGCACAACGCACCTAATTAAGCAAAGATAAACACTGTCCCAATCACTCCTCCCTTTTGCAGAGAGGAGCACACAAAAAGACAAAAGCTAAAAACAACATTTTCTAAGGTAAATAAACTTCCTGGAAAAGTACACAGTTCCTCACTTCCCCAAGAAGTGCACACAAAGAAGGTTTAGTTTTCAAACACCAAATAAACAGTATCAAAAACACAGTTAAGGTTCAATATGCGGAGTGATTCTTCCTGGAGAGGTTCTCACATATAAGTTACCAAAATTATCACTCCTTGCAACTCCAGGAGGTATACACAAGAAAAGGTTAAAGTTTCAAACTTAAGTTACCAGATTCAGCATTTGGAGTGATCTTCTTGGAGAGGTACACACATTTAAATCAAGAAATATCACTCCTCACAACTCCAAGAGGCAAACACAGAAAAAGGGTTCAAATTATATCTGGAAGGACAACACTCTCACGAAGGGTATCCTGCCGACTATGCCAATAAAAATGTCACGCTCCAATATAGAGGAGGGAGACGAGGTTCTTTAAGATTATGTGTATACCCAGCGTGAGATTAAGAAGCAACGGTTCAAATGTTGGTCCGACCAGTTTATTACCAATATTGGCCAGGGATAATAGGGAAGGGGGAGGCGGACATTGTTAAGGGTGATGGGGAAGGGAAGGTGAGCGATAGGAAAGATAGGAAAGAAGCAAGGGTTTGTACAACGCAGGGAAAGTCACCATCCAGGATCCTAGGAGCGGTCCGGTTGCAAGCGGCTCCGACGGTCCGAGGCCGAAGAGTAGGGCAGGCAGAAGCGGGGAGAACAGCAGCAGCAGCGGAGCAGCCTTGAGCAGCAAGCAGTTGTCCGGAGAAGCGGCACCGGGTCAGCCCAGGAACAGCAGCAGCCAGCGCTGGAGAAGCAGCAAGGGGTCAACCCCGAGAGGGGCAGCAGCGAACAGTGATCAGCTCGTGAGGACTCTCCAAAGAGAAGGCCTCTTCAGGCAGCAGCAGTGATCAGCTCGGGTAGTCCCTCCGAAGAGAAACTCCAGCTTCGAGAAAATCCCTCGCAGAGAAAATCGCACATCTTCGTGGCTGCAGGACCCCTATTTTATCTTCCAGATTCCTCCAGTCTACGTGACGAATCCCGTGCTGCCAGTGTCTCCTGAGATGGCTATCTCCCCACGGAGATGAGCACCAAACAAAAGAGTGTTCAGCGGCCATTGAGCTGCCGCTTATCTCTCTTTCGTTGCCCCAGGACATGTTCATCAGCAAACTTTGAGTCAATGGCATTCCAATAGTCTCTTACAACAGTGTTGAGCTGTACATATTCCTGCAGCTGAAACTTAACACAAAAAGGATATTCCAATGAAGAGACACAGAAAAAAAAAAAAAAAAAAAAGAAGCAGTGCTTAAATGTAGGTACACGTATTACTTCTAAGTAGAGATTTATGTAATATAATTTCAGGAATTTAAAGCCTTACTGTTTTCTATACCAGCTGTCAGAAATGTAGAGTACTGTTTTGGAATGCAAAGAAAATCACCAGAGAAATTAGGTTGTTTTTTCCCTTTTCTTCTTTTTTTCTTTTTTTTCCAGAAAGCTCAGATGGACCTACTTTTCTAAAACACAGCAGGCAGTGAACAGCAATGATAGCTTTGCAGACTTTCTGAATTATACTTTACTATTTTAGATATCACCCCAGAATAGGTGAAATCCAAATTACTTCTTGTTTTTATCTGAAAAATTTGAAGTCAGCAATTCTCAACATGTTGGGAAGTACCTTCCCAGCAGGCTGCTGACTCCTTTATCATAGTGAGGCAGCAGCCATCATCATAGCTATTGAGCTCTGCAGAAAAGGATGTAGAAGTTGCCCAGTAAAAGAGGGAAATATTTTGTTCAAGAGTCCTGGATACTGCTGTTAGTACTGCTTGTTTCAAACTTTACAGAGTATTTTCCTCAAAAGACATCCATGAGTTCACGATATCCATGAATGAGTAAATATTAGCTTGAATGATGGTTCCACTGCTAGGCACTCAGGAAAGATAATTTTTATTTTAATGAGATCTGTTATAAATGTTGACACACAAATGATTGCATGCTTGTGCAAGAAATGAAACAAACATCTTAGGTTTTTATTTGTTGTTGTTGTTGTTGTTGTTGTTTGTGGAGAAGTTTGCACAGCTTACCTTGCCATTATGAATTTGCCAGAGACAAATGTATATACAATAATCTTTACAGTTATTGTCTGTAAGAAAGAGGAAATAAGCTTGAATGGAGCAAGGAAGTACACAGTGTCTGTCTGGAGATTAATGAGAGTAGTGAACCAGAAATGACATGAAGAACATGTCACAGCTGTGACTGGAGATTAGCACCCTGAAGTTACATCATAAAGAAAACAATAGCAGTTGGTGAAAGAGATAATGAAGTTAACAAAAGTAATGTTTGACTGAGCATTCCATGTTAAGCCCAGATGAGAAGACAGCTGCCACACACACACAAAGACATAGAAAAATGCAAAAAATATCCTCTGAACACTCCAGAGGAATGCATAAAATGGATTATCCAACATGGCTGACTGTGGGGCCTCTAGTACAGGAGATTTGGAGCCTCATTTTTATTGACAGACCCCTAAAAAAATTATCTTTTCACTGAATCATCATCTGGACTGTGGTCCTGTGCTTACCAGTGACTTGAGACAAAACAGTAGTCCTCCTGATGTTCCGTAACAAAATACAGCACAGAGGCATTATTTCTTGTGTGATCATGTTATGAATGATATGCAGATAGTAGGTAAGACATGGGAATGAGAGATGTGCATGTGATTTTAAGCATTGCTATTTGTTACTCTAGTTGTTTGAATAATGTTTCCTTATTATTACAACTCTCATAATATTGAATGCTATTTCTTATTTACCGGAGTCATATATATTTCCACAGTATGAGCACAACCTCATTGATTTATCAGCTGTCACAGTACAGTATGGCATTTTTTTGGTGTGAAAAGCGTTGGTAGAAGGCATGAAAAATACAAAAGGCTGTGAACCAAAACTTATGTGCTAGTACCACATCTGCCCTATGAGAAATATTTGGACTAAGTATGTGGTGGCAATTGGACAGTAATGACCCAGTTTCTGACTGTAAAATTTGATGAACAGCTCTAAGATTTCTTCATTAAATTTGTAATTTGAACGTAAAACCTGCTAAAGTTCTTAGAAACCAAATAATAAAAATCTTTCTTTACATAAACAGAGAGGTAAAATTCATTCTTCAGATTAACCATGTTATTGCATGTATAGCATCTGTTATAATTCTTTGAAAAGTTTATGAAGTTCTGATTACAGAGCTTGCTTTGAAAGGTAATTATAGTGCCTCAGTAATACTATAAACCGTAGCACAGGTAAAGTTTAAGAATGTGTTTTTATTCTTCTTTTAAAGAGTCTTTTTTTCTTCGTTCTACTTAAAAAATATACAGTAACACTGCAGATATTTATGTAGTGTAAGAAGAAGAGAAATCCCTAAGCACATTCCAATTATGAATATGTGATTTATATTTTATGCGGAAAAAAAGAGATATTTCCCAAAGCACATTGTTTTCTTTTATCTGTGTGGTTCCTTTAATCCTGTCAATAACCCAGCATGCAGCTGCATTCTGCTCATAGTTTTTTAGGAAGATAATAGAAATAAGCATGCATACTAGATAGAGCTATTCATGGGTAGCATAAAAATACCTGCTGTTCATCAAGATTTTGGTAGCTAATTAACTAGAAAAATTGGGCTTTTTTTTTTTAACTGACATAGTGGAAAGTAATAGCATGAAAATAAAAATCACTTCTTCGTTAAAGTTACAAAGAAATGTGAGATTTACATTTATGTTCTGAAGTGCACAAAATGTGTGTTTATTATTAAAGGCTGAAAGAAGTACCTTAATATCTATATAATACTAAATATAATGCTCCTCAGCAAGTTGCAACATATAACATGGTGCTATCAAAATTAGAATTATCAGGGGCAGAAAAATTCATACCTAAACTATACAGGTAATAAATAAGAAAGGAGATGAACTGATTTGATACATTTTAATTTCCATACTTGTTATATGGTAGTTTGTAAATAATGTCCCCTTCTGGTATAAAGTGAAGAATCACACTGTCGGGCCACCAACTTTGCAAGATTTCAAAGGGAATTGATAATTTTCCTTCTTTATTGTTAAGAAAAATCTCAGCGGTGTTAATAATTGTAGATGTTGCTGCTGTTAACTGATCAAGACAGAATAATATGTCAATGTCATTTCCGTATTTTCCTGTGGGATTTTTGGGCAATTGCATCATTTTCCTCAAAGATTTAGATCTCTTTCCCTAAAGAATACTAGAGAAAGCATTCCCCCACAAATGGTCAGGAAATAAATCTGCTTAACTGTGTTTCTGGCTGTATTCCATCCATACATCTTCTGAAACGTCTGAAGCAGTAAATAGGCTGAGATACATACAAGGTTATCTAGTGATCTGGCTTTATAGGGTCTATATATATTGAAATCAAATGACCATGTGTAGCTATGGACTGCACAGATGGCCTCTTTGGGATTCAAGTTCACATATCTCTTACCTATGTTTTTATCATTACACAGTATAATATTTTGGACATTTTTCTGTGGGAAAGTAATAGATTTTGTCCTACAAATTAAATCACTTCATAAAGTCACAATATCCTATAATTCCTGGCTTCTGTCAAATATTCTCCTACCACAGATATTGAAAAGCTACACAGGACTTTTCCTCAAATAATGAAATATAAAATATTGTGCTACCGAAAACATTTTTATCTGTTAGCTTCTTTTATTTTTTTATTTTTCTTAAGATTATAAAAAAAATGGCTTTGCTTAAGAATAGTAAGATTATTTTTTAACGATTTAAAAAAAACTTTCAAGCCTACTATTCAAACAATTAACTTGTCAAAGCACAAACATTATGTCTGGAAACAAAACTGGTTCTGAAGATATTCAGCCTCATATTTTGACATGAATATTTTTCCTTACGTTATTTCTACAGAAGGAATGCATTTTCAATAAATAAAAAAAATCTTTATTATCTGAATTTTCATCTGTTACCAATTATTTAAATGAATTTGAAAATCAGAAAGATATAGAGGACTATTGGAAAGGATTCCTTTGAATGCAGGAAAGACTTCATCCAGTCATTCCTTCAGCACTGAGGGCTCTTGATTCTGATAGGAAAAAGATTAAATGTCAAAGACAACCAAACCAATGCTATTAAGATTTTTTTGTAATGTAGCTTCCTAAAGTTGCCATTGAACTACACATTCCAAGATAGCCAGAAGCAGATTTTTTATGACAATGTATAAACGTCTGAAAATGTAGAGTTATTACAGAAGAGTAATACAGCTTATATTTCAGCATCATGACCAGAGCTATTACAATAAAATTTTGAAAATCTGCAACCATTATTGCTACAGTTCACAGCAGTGTTTTCATTATTTTGTCACTTATAGTATCAGTTTTGCATATTAATTGTCATAAAAAAAAGATTACAATCTCCTTTTTATATCAAAACACTTCTAATATTTGGAAATGCTGTTTAATAAGAAACAATTTCTTATACACCATCAGAAATCTATCTGTTTTAACCCTTTCACAGTTTTAGAAAATGGTCACAATAAGAAAATAACCAGAAATAGCACTGCAAAATCATCCTAAGCTAAAAATACTTTTCATTTCGCAGAATCACAGATTTGTAGGGGTTAGAAGGGACCTCTAGAGATCATCTAGTCTAATCCCCCTTGCAAAGCAGGCTCCCTACACCTCGTTTCACATGTAGGTGTCCAGGTGGGTCTTGAACATATCCAGAGGAGACACAGTGCTTACATCCACCGGCTGGTCAGCAAACTGATCAGTGAATGCTAATGGGTGCCATGTTTTCCACATGGAGGGAAGAATTTATTTACACACCTTTGCTTCATATACACTTCCATGTCATATACCATTTGTCAGACTTCCCTTCTGCTGCCATCTGTTGCATGGAAAAATGAGTGTAATGGAATACTGGATAGAAGGTTCAACACTCACTGCCATACCACCAACATAAACCTCTGACACTGGGGGCCAAAATAATAAAATAGGAAGTATTACTCCCGGAGCATCCCTTCTATCATAATGCTGATTATCTAGCCTTCCCATCCAATTTGTGCAGGTATAAGCACTATAAAAAGTGCAAAACAGAGGACAACTGACTATCAGATATATCCTTTAAAATATTTTCAGAACAGAACAATCTGATGATAAACATCATAGTGTTTCTTTTATGTACTACTGCAAATATTCTTAATATTATATCCATATAATAACTGATGAAACGGTACTTCATTCAACTTCTTCCTCTCATCTACAGACTGTCATAGTTATTATGTAAGAAACAATACCAAGATTTCCAACCACAGTGTTAAATGTTATATAGATTTTAATATGTTTACTCATGGAGAAGTAAATGCATCAAGTGAGACAGAATACTTAGCAGCACCTACAGTAATTATTATGCTCCTTAATATAATTTCTTAAATAAGATGTTTTTCTTATATTCACTGTGCTGACATTATCAACAAGCATGGTAGAAATGGAAGCTAAAATGTGAATTAAAAAATGAGAAGCTTTACATTTTCACCACTACTTGTTTTTGTTTAAATTTTACCAGTATAAGCTGTTTTTCATTTACAGCCAAATAATAAACTATTTAGCAGTGAAATCAAATTTCACTTAATAGAATTTTGTGTCCCGTCAGCCAAGCTGAACTCAGTTATAGACATCTTATAGTATTTTCTCACAACCCTAAGTAGAGTAAATTAAACCATATTAAATATAAACATGTACATTGTAAATATAAAAACAATTGGTAGATTAATTATGGAAATGAAAAAGTAGCAAATGCTGTAAAATACACCAATATATATTCCCTATGTTGTGATTAATATATTTAGATTGATCAGTGCATTTAAATTAGGCTGACAAATGGAATATTAATCCATTAAACCTCACAAATCTAATGTAAATGTTTCTTAATTTTTCAGACCCATTGAAAAAAAATAATGGAATCCTTGGTGAGTTATGAACCAAGATTTTGTTCTACATTTTAAATTCTCAAGTTCTTTCATGGGTACTAATTCACCATGTATTTGATCGCCAACTTGAGAATATACATTTTTTCTCTCAATTATTGTATTATCCTCAGGGATAATAAATAATTTACAAGAAAAATTCATGCCTATTTGGTCACAATATAATAGAGGAACTAAATTTGAAGACAGGAGGAACTGAAGCTGAAACATTTAGACATGGTCAAGATCTCCAAAATAATGACTATCACTAGATACAAGAGAGAAGTCAACCTCCCGCTCCCTACAACTTTCCTTCAGGAAGTTATAGAGAACAATAAGGTCTCCCCTGAGCCTTCTCTTCTCCAGTGTGAACTATCCCAGTCTCTTTAGCCACTCCTCATAAGGTCTGTGCTCCAGACCACTCACCGGCTTAGTTGCACTTGTCTGGATACACTCCAGGGCCTTGATGTCTTTCTTGCAGTGAAGGGCCCAAAACTGAATACAGTACTCGAGGTGTGGCCTCAATATTCTGTAAGAAACTCACGGGAGTTATTGGCAAAGTCAGGCTAAGAATGGCACTACTGTTGCCCTTTGAGCAGTTGAAGAAGGCTGCACGATTTGGAGTACAACATGCTATTGGCACAGGAAACTACTCTGACAGCAAACACTGTCAAGGCTGCCAAGTAAAGCACTTTGTCACCAATGCTGCATCTGCAACAGCAGAAGCTAGATGTTGGTCTGTCACCTAGAACATTTGTAAAATTACTTTTGACTAATGTGCTGAAGAAGGAGGAGGCATTTAATCACCTTTAGTGCTTTTAAGAATCTTGCTCTGCTTACCACATACCTTCCAGCAGCGTTCTTTGTTAGCACAATACATCATGTAATGGAACAGCTGTGAGTCTTAGTAGCCATCAACAGTAAGCAAAACAAAACAAAAATATGGCAGAAGTCTGAAGAGCAAAAGACATACTTTAGACATCGCAGTAATCTTTCCTAAAGTCTCCTGATATATCTAGTATTTAGTAAACATCCTCTTCTCCATGCCTGCAAGTTGGTAGTAGAAGTTATCTCTGTAATAGAGTATTTTTTAGTCTCTTGTGCTTATTTGACAAAATCTTGCTTTGAAGTTTGTAAGGTACAATTAGCAATTGATTTGTTTGTATGTTTGTGGTGAAGAAGTATTAGATGGTCATGAGACAGGTTAGTTTTACCCTACTCATGCTGTATTGTTGCACTAGTAATCCTGCTCAGTATGAGAGGAAGGGAAGGTTCAGACATTTGGTGGATGTGCTTTGCTGAGGAGCCACTGGAGTGAGGCTACCATCTGTGGGATTATAACTGAACGCCTCTAAGCCAGAATGACTAGATCTCTCACATGCCAGAAGACAGAATATACACATATCTGCAGATACGTACAGTTCCCTGAGAGGATACAAGGCATAAGACCTCTTCTGTTGTGTCCTAATGTTTAAGGCCACTTCGTGTGATTATTATAAAATAAAAAGATGGCAACAAGTAGAAAATAAGAACACTTAGAGAAAGTCTCCACCAATCCCAAGCAAATCAAACTGACAAGTCCTGATAGGTTGCTTTTTAAACTAAGTATTTGCTTATATATTTTGGTAATCTCTTCATCTTGACAGCTTGAAATAAAGGATTGCCCTTCAGTTTTTTGAAGTGGTTGCCAATACAGTCATATATTGGTATGAAAGTGAAAAAGTAATGAATTATTTACTGTAAGATTTGATGAATCATAATTTCACTCAGTTGCCTTTATGTAGCTTTAAAGATCAATGCTTTATAAATTGTAATCATTGCATCACTATTAGAATATTTTTGGTCCTATGCTGGCATACATGGAAAAGCTAGCTAGAACTGCTACCCAAGGGAGATCATCCAGTTAAACACACAATATGTGTTCACTTCAAGTATGGTTATTGCTTGAGAAATGATTCCATCTTGAAACTGAACAAACCAGTAGGCAAGACCATTTGTGAATTCCTCCAAAAAAAGTTTGTCTTTAAAGTAGCTAAAGAAAGAAAATAATCAAAGTACCAGGTAAGCATGAAAAGACCATGTGAGAATTTTTGCAAGGGTTGGAAAAAGAAGGAAGTGTCTTGTGATAATGCATCCAAAAATACATAGCATTTATTTCTTTATATATGTGCTTCGATCTCCTCCTTTGAGGACGATTCTATCCCCCCATCTGTGTACAGCTTTAAAAAAAGTGACCATTCAGCTAAATACTTGGGATATTGCAGTTCACCTTCAGCAGAAAGCCAGAACGAAGGCATGTTAGTTGGGACTGTTTAGGTATGAATCTGGTTGTAGGTGAATATGCTTTTGCTTCAGGCCAATTCAAGAGTCTTACTGACTTTTACCTCTCTAATGATTTATTTTCTTCAGATAAGATAATTACTTCCAAGAGGATAAAAATTCATGTTCTGCATTAGTTTTTAGGATAACTTTATAGTGTGGTTAAGAGGATCAACTTTACCCGTATATGTTATCACGTCGTAGAAATGAGCACCTGGGCAAATTGACATCACCTTCCAACTTGATGTAATCTGCATAATGAGGGTACACTCAATACCCTCATCTAGGTCATTAATAAAGATATTAAACGATATGGGCCCTAGTAATGACCTCTGGGGACACCACTTGTAATGGGTTACCAGCTGGACTTAACTCCATTAACCACTTCTCATGGGGCATGGCTCTCTAGCCAGTTCCCTACCCAAAGAAGTGTATACTTGTCCAGGTCATGGACAGGTAGGAATGTAAAGCATAATGAAATTCAACCTATTTCTGCAGTACTACAGACTCAATTAAACAGTCAAAATCACCTAAAATATTGAAATTAAAATGAAAAACAATCAAACAAACAAACAAAAAAACAAACCTTCACAAATTTCATGTCATAAAATTGTGAGATTATTTTACTGGCAGCATGTCCTGGAATTAGACAATGACTTTATTTAGCATTTGTTTAATTTCCTCTTTCTCTTCTCATTGTTTCCTCCTCCTCTCCAGAGATTTATGATATCTTGTTTAAGTAGATTTGGAGTTGTCTAAGCCCAGCTATTGTAGGTGTTGACTTGAAACAAGAAGAGAAAAACTAATAAGACGTTCAGTGAATAAGTGCAGTTTAACAACAAACATTTTCAGGCTAGGAGAACATGAACGTGACACTGAGTTTTTGTCACTTCCAAGCTGCTGACGGGATTCCTAATGTGTTGACTTTACAAACATCTAGCATTTAAAGAGAGTATAGCTGACTTCATATTTTATACACAAGGTCAATAAACATGCCACTATTCAAGCTCTGAGTAATTCCATCTGCAATACATGTTCTTTGTGTGATAATCCTCTTGTTACTTAAAACTAGTTCTTCAGTTTGCTCTGAGTTCAGACCCTCCTCCACTTTTACCTTTTGCTCTCCAATTTTTAAAAGTCAACTGGGCTCATTCAGAATTGCCTTTGTGTCCTAGTGACAGCATTTGATCTTCAAAACATTGTTCCATCGCTTTAGCATAGGAGGGCTGAGCAAGTACTGAAGGCATTTTAAATTGATGTTGGTGTATGTCACAGGCTACTGTGCAGAACAGCTGTAGTTCAGGAAACAAACAAATGAACAAAGAAAAATGAGTAAGAAAGAACTATTCCCCTATTGTTGGGAAAAGATCCTTCCATTTCTTTCTTCTTGCTTTATTGTCAGTCAGTATGCACAATCCCAGGTGACAACCATGGTGGATTCTACTCTATACAGAACAGAGATAAGGTTCCCTTGATTCTAAATTGGCTTCCTTATAAGGATGTTTAGCAAGCAAGACATGAGAAATGTTTAGCCCTGTGTTCAGTATACATGTAGGAGGTTACTGTTTCAAATGCAGATCTTTGTGTGTGTATCTTTTTATTAGAAACTTAAGGATGGCATGTGGACACAGGCTGTCATTTTTTGCTCCTTTCTGAGTGGAGCTTCTGCCTTTTTTTTCAGGACTAGAATCATCCACCTAACTATTTTGGTGCTACTACTTTCCTGTGATGACATTTCCTAGTGGCTTTTGCTCTCACGCATGTTTTAATAATCAATTTATTTATTTATTTGATTTCTTACTCTTTCTACGGACTGCAACATTTTCAGAAAAGTCTGGTAAAGAGGATAAAATAGGCAAGAATTACCTTGCTGTCTCTTTCTTGATCAAAGGAAGATGGTCTGCAGATGACTCCCATAAAAAGCATGTATGGGAACTCATAGTATATCTTATTACTGTGCGCTAGAAATTGGAACAGTGAGTGGGATGTCTTTTCATGCACTACAAAACCTGCAAGTCTGCTCTTGATTTACTCAAGTACATAAACATGTTTTCTAAAACCAAGTATCTGAGTGACTTGTTTGGGGCTCAAATGTAAGAGAGAGGACTTACAGAGAAACCAGGTTCTTTCTGAGAGGAAGTATGAGTCACCATACCATGAGGCATAGTGATGGCTTCTTAGGCAAATTATTACACTTCCAAACATGCTCTAAATTGTAGTTACAAGTTTTAGGGAGAAAGTACAGGATAGATCAATTATAAACAATTTCTTTTTCTAGTAATAACAAAAGCTGAAGTTATAATAAGCCATTGATTGTGCTATAAATATTAAATGAACAAACTGGAAATGCATACTATCATATACTGCCTGTAATTCATTATAAACTTTTTTTTTCCTTCAAAACAATTTGAATTTTACAGTTAAAAAAAGTAAAAAAAAAAAAGTTTGTAAGTTCACTGGAACTTGAAGAATTATGTTTTAAGGAGTTTTTGAAAAAATATTTTTTGTTTACCACCAACTTATTTGTTTTACTTTATTCATTTAATTTCATTTTTCAGAGTAAGTTAAACCTTGCAGTTAGCACTGAGCGGAAAACCATGCCCGTCAATGCATTATGAGACAATACAAAAAATTAGTTAATTAAATATTTTGATGACAAACCTTCTAATAATGGTTTAAAATTTCTGGGAGGTGGACTTTTCAAATGTGGGTAAAGGCAATGCAGTACTACTTAAAAATACATCAGAAAGAAGATCAAAATTCCCAAGCTGAAAATATAGCTCTGGTTGATATATGGCTTTATAAAGTGGGATGAAAAAGACATATTTATCTTGCAAAGTGTCCCTTTTGTGAATACTGAATGTGAAATATTTAGAAAAGAAGGAATAGTATACATATTTTTCACAGGCATAGGAAAATCAATCAGAATTTGTAATTCAAAACATAAATTCAACAGTGAAAAACTCACAAAAGGTTTTTTCTTCCATGGATATTGTCCTTATCTATGTTTACATCCCTTATCTTCTTCTCTAACAAAATAGCAATGACGATGGATTTCTAGATGTTTTTCTGATCCATAATAAATCCTACAGACTAAATTCTGATTTAGCTGGGATTATTGCATTTTTACACTAATCTGGTAGATATTAAAAACTGCTTGTTTGGATATAAATAATTTCTGCATAGCTAGTGTTACTAGAATTTCCTTAAATGCAATTTTAGATCAAATTAGAACCTAAGGGAGCAGTTATGGATTGACCTTTATATAGATATGACTAATATTTTTTAAATTGTTTTTAATGTGATGTCATGAAGTATATTCTTCTCTTCCAGCCCAATAGAGCTTCTTATCAGTTTCACCAGGTGCAGAGAAGATAGCTAGCAGTGAAGATTATGATAATCTCTAGAGTGAAAAGAAAACAAAATAGCTTCCTAACTTATCTAGCATTCTTTACTGCCAAGAAGAATGATACTTGTGTCATTACTGCTTTTGTCACAAAAAAAAAAATTCTTTTCTCAATCAATTGCAGCGCGGTCATATTTCTACCATACGAAAATGATCAAGAAATCTACATTTTATTCTCAGTAATGTAGTTAAATTCCTCTTGGTCATATTCTGAAATAACAATCATATCACTTAAAAAGTGGAATGACAGCCTACATTTGAAATGTTTATGCCTGTGAACATAATTTTAGTCTCTGCTTCTCCAAGTACTCCAGAGAAAAAAGTCTGCCAGTTCTGTTCCACTTGGGTTCTCTTTGCATGAAATGTATGGTAGGTTACTTTCAGTGTCTTATTTTAGAAAGTACGTGTATAACTTTATTTGAAACCAAACTCATATTTTTCAGCTAATTATACTCTGACCCTTATGCTCTTTAGTATTTCTGTATTTCTTTTTAAAGATTTTGTTGTTGTTTTCTAAAGTATATATATACATATATATACTTTATATAAATGTTCCCCCCTTTTATTTTACTTTATTTTATTTTAACTTTAGAAGCTATTGATGCAAGAAACCAGATGTTTCATCACATCCAATTCATAGAAAAATCATTCATATCATTCTTATTGGAAAGAAAACTAATTTTACATAATGAAGCAGAACACCTGCTGTGCAGAAGGTCTGGCTTTCAGACCTAGCTGGTAATATCTTTTTGATATTATCTGCAGTGAAATGTTGTTTTAAACAACGTCAAAAATAAGGAATTCTTTCAGTCAGTTTGGGTAAATAATGCAATTGAAGAAAATGTTGAGTATTATTTTGGGGAAGCTGCGATGTAGATAAATGTGCCAATTTTTGAAAAATTCATGGGGAATAACGGCCGCGAACATCTTGTGCATTTGAAACATCTCAGTTTAAGTTGTCCTGCCATGCAGAAAAACAGTCATCTAAAGCAATCTTGCAATTATTACCTCAGCAGCAATAGATTCTAACTTGTCCTTTTGATTATATTCTTTTATTTTTCCTGATCTTTTTTTCTGTTCCTTTTTTCCTTTTCCTTTTCCTTTTCCTTTTCCTTTTCCTTTTCCTTTTCCTTTTCCTTTTCCTTTTCCTTTTCCTTTTCCGTTTCCTTTCTTCTTTTTCTTTTTCTCAGGAGGCTTCAAAATCTGTAAGTTTAATTAACTTATGGATTAAACCTGGTTAACATGTCTTCAGCCTTGGAGAAATTTAGTATTAAAATAACAAGTCTGCTGCTTTGGAGCTAAAATCCATGACATGCCACACTTTACCATTCAGTCAAGTGTAAATTTATGAATGTACATGAATCTATGAATGTATATGAATCTGTTGATCATAATGAAACACAGAAAGAAAACATATAAGTACAAATGAATCTGATTACAAAAATACTGTTGAAAAAATTTTTTCAGTCACAATTTTTGTTGTTGAAAAACATTTTTCAGACATATTTTTGTTGTTTGTTTGCTTTTATGTTTTAGTAATGAATTTATATGACAGGCCATGTTTATGCTAAAGGAGCTAGTAGTGATTACTGTGTTAACCCTCATAAAGAGTTTGTTTGTTTGTTTGTTTGTATGTTTGTTTGTTTGTTCAGTTGCATAGCAAGAAGGGATATTTTCCCATCAGAAGACTTCAGTCTTCTGTGGTCATAATTTAAATGGTTTTATATTTTATATTCTTCTTCAGAGCTCCTCAAGATAGTGGCTATTTTCATATTTTTTACACCCAAATATTTTTTGGCATTTTAAAGTGAAAACTAAAAGCTGAAATATCCTTGGTTAGTAATTTCATTTTCTGGGGGGGGGGGGGGGGAGGAGAGGAGTTAAAAATGTAACCAGACAGCTACTGAATTGATAATGTAAATTTAAGTTTTAAATTTTAGGAAGAAAAATATAAACCAAATCCAAACCATGCTCTAATAGTATTTCAGATGTACTATTCTGTTAATGCAGGTCAGATCCCATTGCCCTATAGCATTTTTTCTCTGTATCCAATGACATTAAATCACTTTTCAAGCACCATCGTTTAAGAGCACAGAAGCAGGGAATTTCAAAATGTCAGAAGTCAGGCAGAAGTGGAAGAAGGCCAGCTTGGCTGAACAATGGTCTCCAAGAGCTTAGGAAGAAAAAGAAGAGATGTGGGGCTACAACGGAGGTCAACAGAGATGCTGTTTGACATTGCAGGGAAACGATTCCTGCAAATAAGGTTCAATTAGAGTTGAAGCTGGCAAATACTGTGGGGGACAATAAAATGGTCTTTTTAAAATATTCTAAAATGAAAAGAAGGACAATAAATCACTTTTTTTTTTTTTTTTTTATGAGGAGAGTCAACTCACAAATAGAGATACAGAAAAAAAGTAGAGAAAATTAATGCTTCTTTGCCTCAGCCTTCAACACCAGTGATAGGCCTGGAACCCCCAGAATCCTGATTTGGAGAACAGTGACTGTGGTAACAACAAACTCCCAGCCAACCATGAGCTTCTGCAGGATTTGCTGCTCCACCTAGATACTCCCTGGTGTATAGGGCACAATGGGATTCATTCCAAGGAAATCAAACAGCTGTCTGATGTCATCATGAAACCTCTTTCAATTATTTTTCAATGATCTTGGGAATGTGGAGAGGTTTTAGTTAACTAGAAGCTGGAAAATGTCATTCCATTTTATAAGAAAGGCAAGAAAGTTGACCCAGGTAATTACAGGCCTGTCAATCTCACTTCAATGCTTGGTAAAATTATGGAGATTATTCTGGAGTTATTGAAAAATATATGTAAGATAATGCAGTCACTGGTTATAGCCAATACATGTTTATGCAGGGAAAGTCCTATTTAATGAACTTAATTTGTCTTTATGAAAAAGCAAATATTTTAATATCATTCCTCACAGTATCTTTCGGGGTAAAATATCCAACATTCAGCTAGATAAAGACATGATGTTACAGTTTAACAATGAATTGATGGGTTGAACTCAAAAAAAGTAATATCAAATTGGGTTACAAGAGGCATATGTGCAGTCACTAGTAGAGTTCTGTTGGGGGGTTCATTGTGGAGCAAATTCATCTTAATATTTCACAAATGACTTGGATGAAAGACTCAAATGTACACTAAGTTTGTGAACAACACTAAACTGGGAGGAGTTGTTTACTCTCTTGAGGGTAGAGAGACCTTGTAAAGAGATCATGAGAAATTACACTGCTGCACAAACAACATAAAGTTTAACAACAGCAAGTGCTGTTGTTAGGTATATGTACAGTCTGAGAGATGAGGTAGTAAACGAGTTTTTTGCCTAGGTCTTCATTGGCAGACAGGATTCTTGTATTGCTCATATCCCTGAAGCTCGCATCCCTGAACCTATAGGTGGGAACTGGGTGAGTAAATATGCACCCAACCCCTCCACTGTAAGGGCAGAGTAAGTCCAAGACTGCCTCATGAGACAGAATGTATAGAAAATGGCAGGGTCAAGTGTACCCTCGGTAAGTTTGCTAATGACACCAAACTGAGTGGTGCAGTTGACACATTAGAAGTAAAGTATGTCAACCAGAGGGACCCTGGCAAATTCAAAAGGTGGAGTCACGTAAACCTAATGAAGTTCAACATAAGAAAGTGCAAGATTTTCCACTCAGGTCAGAGTAATCCTAGATGTGTATACAGACTGGGAAAAGAACATCTTGAGAGCAGGCCAGCAGAGTAGGACCTGGGAGTTCTTGTGGATGAAAAACTGAACATGAGCCAACAGTGTGCTCTTGTAACATGGAAGGCCAAAGGTGCTCTGGGTTCCATCAGAAGAGTGTCCAGCAGGGACAGGTGTGTGATTGTCTCTCTACTCTGCTATGTGAGGCTCTATCTGGAGTACGGCATCCAGGTCTGAGGCCCCTAACACAGGGAAGATGTGGAGCTGTTGGAGAGGGTTCAGAGGAAGGCCATAAAGATGATCAGAAGGATGAAGCACCTCCCCTGTGAAGACAGGCTGACGGACCTGAGCTTTTTAGCCTGGAGAAGAGAAAGCCTTCTATGAGAGGCTGGAAAGCAGCCCTGAAGAAAGGGGATTCTGGTTGATGGAAAATTAAATCCAAGTTAAGAGTGTGCCCTGGCAGCAAAAAGAGCCAAAATGGGGTGCATCAGTATTTCTGTCCTGTCAAAGTAAGAGATTGTTCTGCTTTACTCTGCAGTGGCATGGCCTAAATTCTGTGTAGTTTGGGGCACCACAGTACAAAAAGTACATACAATTATTAGAAATAATCAGAAGGACAGCAACAAATATGATGAAGAATCTACATTTCAGGATGAATGAAGAGCAGCTGAGGTCCCTTAGTTTGTTCAGCCCCAAGTAGTAGAAACTTAGAAGATCCTCATGATCTTCCTCATGATATAGATCCACATAGAGGGAACAAAGGAGCAGGCACTGAGGTCTCTAGTGTCAGTGAAAAGAACTGAGAGAATGACCTGGAGTTGCAGTAGGGGCAGGACCACTTTGCACATTAGGAAAAGGTTCTTCACTAGAGGATAGCCTGGCACTGAAAGAGGCTCATTGCAGCAAGATGCTGGAGTTCAAGAAGTATTTGGAAAATGCTCTTAGACATAGTGTTTGATTTTTAAATGTCCTCTGAGGATCTAGAAGTTGGACTTGATGATCCTTGTGGGTCTCTTCCTGATCAGGGTATTCTATGATTTAGCCATTCTATGTTCTCATAGGGTGATACCATATCTAGTTAAATAATCAATTATCATAAGTTCCTGCGAGGCTTGATTAAAAAAAAAAAAAAAGAAAACCAAAATAAAAATTAGTTTTCTTGTTTGTAGGGAGATGTAAGCCCTTCTGCCTCCCTCTGAAACCAAGGAGACTAATGATTTTAAAATTAATCTACAAAATCATTATGTGTATTGTGAATGATTTAAAGGCAAAGGGTATAAGAAATAAGCATGAAAGTCACATCTTATCTTTCTTATGGCCTCAAAAACTATTTATTTACATCTTCTAAGCTCTTGTTTGGAGCAAAAAGAAATGACATCAGCTGTCCTCAGTCACAATCCTACTATATTTGTGAGGCATATCTAAAATTAAGTGTTATTTTACATTTTAAAAAATAAAAACAAGCTTATATATACATATAATTCAAAATAATATCTTTGAATAGAATATGTGTGACAGGAAATTTTTGTTTGCACCGTGCTGAATACAAGAGAGATGTCTATGTGTGGGTTGTGAGTAAAGAAAGTTATAAAAAAGGAATGCTACAAATAAAAATAAGTCAAATGTAGTATCACTAAAAAAAAAGGTTACCTTCTCTTAACAACATGAGAGAACTGGGATGACTAAGTAGACAAATCCAAGAACGTAGAGGCAAAAGGAGAGAATGTAGGGCAGAAGTAAAGCAAATGCACTGTGCTGTTGGGAAATTCACCAAAAGGAAAGGAGGAAACAGGCTTCCGCACTTCTGTCCACCTGCTAAATCCCCCAGAAGGAAAAATGAGCATGCCATATGGAAATATGAGAGGTCCTGTCTGAAGTGCAGAAATATTCTGCTACTGAGATTGACTTGCGTGACATTATAAAATGACAAGACACCATACTGTAAAGATGTGACAAGCCCCACAGACTGTTCAACTGTTTATCCAGAGATGGTGAGATGTCTCCTTATCCTCTTTCCTGACAAGTAGCCTTGGCTCTCTGCTGTTTGATAATTTCTTCTGGGGAGGGGAGACTTCAATGCTTGTATGCTATAAAGAGAGCCAGTACCATTTTAATAAATCGGCATGCCTATGACTTTCCCAGCAGGGAAACAATATACACGTTTCTACAAAATTATGGAGCAAGATTCAAATGCAAAAAGGAAGTTACTGAAAACTGCACTTGTCACACAATGCATATTGCAGTAGCCTTGAATACAAACTGTGGACAATGCTGGATGATCAAAGTTGGCACTCTTAGACTATCCTTAAGTTGCCTGCTGCTTAAACAATCACAGTATCATTACCACTAGGAGTGCCGCAGGCAATTCAATCAATCACAATCACACAAAAGCTTTGAAACAATTTAATCAGTCCAATGTTTCCCCTGTAACATTTCCACCACATGGCTTCAAATTTAACGGATATCTTAAAAATACATAAATTGCTCCAAAAGTAATGCCTCCTATTTATTTCCAAGGAAACTATAACAGGTACAAATAGTGCAATAAAAATACTCAATATAACAAATTCTCATCTACAAAAAGTTTTTTTTTTTTTTAAATGTTGCCACCATTAATTATGCATTTTTGTTAGAAATCAACAAGAGCCTGCATGCCATGATCTTAATAATCTGCATGGCTGTTCAGAACAGAGCTTGTCTTTCATACTGCTAGCACTACTGCTGAAACACACCACCCACCATCTCACTGAGCTAAGAATCACTGTTTGGTCTTCAGAAACATTCAGGAAGCTTTGATGAATGTCAATGGGTGCAATATTTTCTGCATGGAAGAATGGAATGCAGTTCCACACCTTTTCTCCATACATACTACCATGTCAGATATCACTTATTCAGACTGCCTCTCAGCTGCTATCTGTCTCATGGCAACAAAATGTAACAGAATATTGATGGGAAAGTTCAACGTCTACTGCCTTACCACCCACCAAAATCTGCATCTGAGGTCATAGGCCAGCATATCAAAGTCAGAGCCGTAACTTTCAGAGCATCACTTATAATATTCATTTATTATTATTATTATTTATAAATACTAACTAGCAGTAACAAAAATCAATTGTACTGAGATTCAGACTAACAAAGTATGTGGTGTTGAGAATTTGACAGCCTAAGTTACTGTATAGCCAGAGAAGAAGTGAAGGAAGAAAAAGGGTTGAATATATATATGTATATATATATATATAGCAGACATGCCTACATTATCTTGGAAGTGATACCATACAAAGGGACCTGGACAAACCTGAAGAGTGAACCCGTGTGAACCTAATGGGGTTCAACAAGATGGAGGGCAATGTGTTGCACTTGGGTCAAGCCAATCCCATATATGAGTACAGACTGGGAGAAGAACTTGAGTGAGACCTGCACAGAAGGACGTGGGGGTCCTGGTGGACAAAAAATGAGACAGAAGTATGCTTGCAGCCCACAGTGCTAACAGTACTCTAAGCTGGAACAAAAGGGATGTGGCAAACAGGGTGAGGGAGATGACTCCTCCTGTACTGCCCTCATGTACTGCCCCATTTAGAGTACTGTGTTCAGGCCTGGGGACCCCAGCACAAAAACATTGTGGAACTTTTGGATTGGGTCCAGAGGAGGGCCATGAGGATGGCCAGAGGGCTGGTGCACTCTCTTATGAGGAAATGTTGAGGGAACTGGTCTTGTTTAGCTTGGAGAAGGTTCATGGAAGACCTCATTGCAGCATTCCAGTGCTTGGCAGTAGCTCACAGTATTGACTTTTACACAGTCTGATAGTTATAGGACAAGGGGGAATGGCTTTTAAATGGAATGAAACTTTAGGTTAGATGTTAGGAAGACATTCCTTACACAGAGGGTGGTGGGGTAATGGAACTGGGAACTGCCCAGAGAAAATGTTTGTACACCATTTGGAGGTTCATGGCCAGGCTGTATGGAGCCCTGTATTATGCTGCTAGGAGAGGAATGAACTGTAACAGGGCTTACTACCATAGAAGATGAAATACACTGAATTATGTATATAATTTGACAGAACCAAGTGTAAACAGACCCCTGTTTTTGCTATGATTGTTTTTTAATTGGCTCTTCCCTTTGCCCACGATTGTATTGAATTTTATTATTTTATGGTGGTGAAAACACAGAGAAAATTAGGTAGTATGAGGTGTTTCCATTACTTCAAGTTTTTTTTTTTTTTTTTTTTTTTAATCTTATTCTCATTTATAATTAGTTTTTTTTCCTAATATTCCTGAATATGTATATTGTTAGGAACTTGTTGATGTGCTGTCAGAAAGTATACTTCATGTTATGAACAATCATGACAATACATTTGTCTGGTTGAGGTAAGCACATTTATGTCTGGCTATGGTGTCCTAAGTACAAAGTGAAAAAGAGAAATACAGAGAAAGAAATAAGAAATGTTCAGAAAAAGTAGATTAGAGGATTCTATTTGCTGACTTCATAGTCATAAAATACTATATACATACATACAAAATAAATAAATAAACAAAAGGAGATAAATTGAAGGATTGCTTTGACAAACAACACATAGATAGTCTGTGAAATGCGGGATTACAGTAAGGCCAGGACAGTAACGGCATGTGAAGAGATTAAGACAATATGAAAGCAGAAAACAACGATGCCTGAAATACAGTTTGCAAGCACATCTAGCATCTACTGAAAGGATCTTTGATTCGTTTTCCTCTCTTTCAATCAAGATATGGCTTTCCTACTTCCACTGAGGTTTTCAGTGCTGATCTCTGTCAGAGTATAATACAGAACTTGGAAATCTAGAGTCTGATGCAAGAAAATGATTACTATATGTGTGTGATCTGCTCTACCTTTGCTACTCTTGCTATAAATTTTCAGTTACTTATTTTTCCACGCTTTCTTGTTTTTTAACTCTCCACTCATTTTTTATGATTACGACCTGCCTTAGCCTGCACCCACTACTTTCCCTTCTCTTCTGTGTTTTCCCTTTTTTCTCCATTTCTGTGGCCCTAGTACTTTAGCCTTTATTTCCCACTTGGTTCATCTTCTTGCTCCAAGCACTGATCAGAACAATTGAGAGAGATTGCTAGAAATTAATTCCTTCTCTTCATGGATTTACCCTCATTACTTCACTAACTACTGACTTAGGAACTACTATAATTGGGCAATATACAGAGATCTCCAGGATACAGTGTGAAGTATATAAAATATTTCCATATTAAAGGAAACTATCAAATTCTTTTCTACTTCCTAAAAATTCCTTGTCTGCCTTCACCAAAGCTGTCCCTTCCTGGAGATTATATTTAAGTGTCCCATCCAGAAGAAGATTCTCATATAATTTACATCTGTTTTACAAAATTTTACATACATTTTCATGTTTACATATATTTTGCTATATCAGGTATAATCTTCTCTCTTTCTAGTTCCACATTCAAAAGCTTATTAAGTGAAAAAGACACTCTTAATGCCAGTCATAATTCAGAATACCATTATCATACTCCCTACTTGTAGTCATGCCTCTGTTTGTGAGTGTTAAAATCAGTACAGACTCTTTGCTTGTCAGTGAAGCTTGATTGCTGGGACAAAATTTCTTAACTAAGATCTTTTGATATGGAATCCAATTGCACCTCACATCATGATAAGCAGGATATTTGCAACCCTGTTGGCATGCTACAAGTCTCACTGTTATGATTAGATATTTTTCTTCTTGTTATTTTGGTTTATCTGTTTTAGTATGAATAAAACCTGAATTTCATGAAGAGAATGAGTGACATAACTCAGCTAGGAAAAGCAACAGTAGAGACAGTGGACTGTGCCAAACAACACCTGGCCATGACAGGTCACAGCAAAATGAGGCTTCGGTGTTTGATTTCTTTCTCTGTCTATTTTTGTTCGAAGAGGTGACACTGCATAGACACATACTAAGAAGGGGAGTAAATTACAGTATCCAGTAACTTTTGATCCAGCTAGGTGGCAACAAGGCTTCAAGATATTTCAATCAATAGAAACAATCAATTAAATGATTAAGATATCACAGATGGCTAGATCAATTAAAGGCAATCAATTAAATAGCTAAGAGATCACAGATGGGTGGATAAATTAATAGTAGAAATAAATCAAGTTTTCAGGATGCTCAGGAGGAGTGTAACTTGAAAAGATAATCATGGGGTGAGTGGCAGTGGTTGTAGTGTTTAGAGGGATGGCTCTATAAAGTCTGTTGTATTTGTGGGCATGTGTGGTGTGTTACTCTGCAGAGTTCTTTTCTCTGTAATTTTTACTGTGCTATTATTCAGCTTTCCTGCTGGTCTTAGAGGTATTGCTGTTGATTTTGTCCTTAGAGAGGATTTATCTTTTGAAGTGTATAGTATGGGATGCTTGAACATCAGTCTACAAACATCTTCTGAGTTTAGAATGAATGGCGAAGTGAACAGTCAGTGAAAAGAATTCTATATTCTTATAAGTTCCTTCTTAGATAAAAGTAATGAATCAAGTAACCATGTTTGCTTATGCTGTAAATCTACAGATAAACTTAGTTTGCATGTCAGGTTGTGCTTATGTATAGACAACTGAAATGCAAGCCTATATTTAAAAGAGATGGTGCCCCTCAGATGTCGCTCTTCTATACATAATTCATCACATCAGTATTGAGATCATTAGTGCTTCACAACCAAAAAATGTAAAGAAGTTACTGCTCAAGTTTTTCTTTTTGAAGAACTTGTATTATTTATTTTGAGAAATATGAAGAAATAAATAAAGTAAAGATGATAGCAGTTAAAACTCAAAAGAAAAGCTTTTACTATCTGTTTTATTAATTCTTATCTTCTTCCTTCCTGTTTTTTTCTTAAAATTTCTCTGTAGTGTGATAATTCTTAGTCTGGTAAATATATTTGTACTTTCAAATGCAGATGAGCATGTTAGCAGGAAGACTTGTCTTTCATTAGTTTGCTCCATTCTACTGCTGAAGGATCAAATTACTTAAGAGATCTGATCCTGTGATTTTTTTTTTTTTTTAATTCTAATTCTAAATATTAGAGCATGCTTTTTTTTTTTTTTTTAATAAAATAAATATTTAACTGGCATTGAAAGAGAAAGAAATTTTAGCATGCCATTCTACTCTATTATACCTAAATTGTCTGATGCTTGTAAATATGTACGGTGAATAGTAGAATACAACGATCCCTGGAAGGATGTGGATTGAATGAGGGACTGAAGATAAATTCTAGCAACACTAAATGAGGAAGCTTAGAGCTTTTGTGCACTGCATTTGATGACAAGAATTGGAGAGATAGATCTCCCCATACAAAGTTGTCTGTATATGACAGATTTCTGTAGCCTTTTCTGAGAAATCCAAGGCCTGCAATGTTGATGTTCCGCATCATATGATGGAGTGGAAGAAAATCAGCTACATTTGGTACTATATCTCCACTGCTCCTCATCTTAAAGGAAGTAGTTTTTATTTTTATATTATCACTGTTTTTGTCCATACAGTTGGGCAAGATTTTTCAGTATGTATTATAAAGGAATATTTTGATATGAATTCCAGTATAAAGGAAAAACTAAATGAGAATGCTAACGTATTACCCTGAACTTAAGAGCACAGAAATACTGGTCTGTGTTTGATCTTTCATTTTATTAATGTTCACTTAAGAAATGCTCCTGTGAAGCTGCCCTATGCTTTTCTTTAATTACCTATGTCTAACAGATAAAATCTTTTCTGAGTACTGTTAAAGACAACAGCTATGATACAAAGACATACTTCTTGTGGTCCTGTTCTGTACTTGTCCAATCTGACTCTGCCATTTATTTAACAATAGTTATATAGCCTTGACATTTTCAAAGCTCTATACAAGCACAAACTAATTAATCTTTAGTTTGCCTTAGAGGCAGATGAGTCAGTATTCTCTCTTCTTTCACAGATATTATAGTTGGAGCAGAGGAGGTAAATGAATAGCCTGGAGTCCTACAGAAAATTGGTGTCAAAACCAGCATTTTAACTTGGGCATTCTTGGAAGAGAAGGTGCTGAACCCTGGAATGTTTCAATTTTCCCATGGCAACTGACTGATATATTTGTACTATTGACTGAGATAACTGATCTGGTCACAGAAAGAAGTTGCACAGTTATTTGAGTACAGTATTTGTTACATGCATTTGAAGGGATGACAAAGGTTATAGAGGTATGACTGTCCACTTCTGGAGCTGTTTTTTTACACTGGGTGTTATCTTTGACTTACACATTGAAATGAACCCAGAATGTTTACTCTCACCATTCCCTTATACTGGGAAGTAAAAGAAGGCTTATTCACATGCTGCTGCTATTCTTAGCATTACTTTGCTTACAGTAAAGAAGTTAAGCTCACACTGGTTTCTTTAATTCCATGTATTCTTTCCTGTAGACAAAGCAGTATCTCCTTTATTGCTAGTATGATGTATTACTCATCACATGAAATATTTAAATATGTACAAATAAGACCTACTCTGTCTCATGGTGTCTTAGTTTAACAGCATGAGATGGACTTCTTCACTGACAATGTCTAGTCTGTTCTTATAATGACTGTGCTAAAGAGACTCAAACAGAATCGCCAAATATGCTTGAGTCAAGAAAAGAATACAGCTAATATTTCATATTTTCATTAAATAACAGTTGTATAGAGTATATATTGCTGAAAAAATTTCTAAGTCTTTTGGTTCAAAAAGAGGAAAACTAAAGCTGTGGTCAGAATTCCTTTGCAGGGGTCAGATAATGCTGAATAGAAAAGTTACAGTCATACACTACATAATCATAAGTTTATTTTGATGAATAAATGTATCTGTTTCTACTGGAAGAAATGTGAGAACCACTGTGTAACTTCTCCAATGGTATCATGAAAATAATTAAATACAGTCTTTTAAAACCTCGACAGTACTCAGGCTCTGATGGTCCAGCAAACTTCCATGGAATTTAAGCTTCAATCTTAAGGAAGCTAATGTGTCTTGATAATGAACTGTGAAATAAAAAATGACTAGCTACAATACATCAAGGTGTAGAGAGGCGGTGCTTGTATTGCTCTTAATCTCACTACAAGCCAAATATCTCAAGTCTCAGATAAGAAATGCATTCATCAGTTCTAAGATAATCTGTCATGCTAATCTGTACTCAAGGTCAAAACTGTTCCTTTTCCAGTTGCTTCATTATTTCTTCTTCTGAATAAGATGGGGAAAAAGTCTAAAAATAATCTCAATAAGTTTAAAGTGCCTCTAGTGTTCATAGTGTTCAGTGATTTTTTTTTTTTTTCTACTTTGTTTGCTATTTCTAGCAAAGTGCTGAATAGCTAGATGCTTGGTTGCACCCCAGTCACCAAAGATATATATATAATTTTTTCCTTCTTTCCCTGATGTGACACGTTGTATTGGCTCTTTTTCACTTAAATGTTACTTCTTCTGTTTGAAAATATAAACTGGCTTTGAAAGTGGGACTATAGATCCATGAGGGAGACACTGCTTGTGAATAAGGATCCAGAAAGAACAAGGTACCTAAGAGAGAGCTGTCAGGAAGATGAACTTGCTGGAGGGCAGAGGGTAGTCTCCTGGAACAAGTTTGAGGTGTCTTCTTCTCTGTTACTGTTTTTAACAACTGGCTTTTGTTAGTGAGCTACTAGTGCACTCCACTTGCATAGGAAAACTCCTTTATCATTCTGTTTGGCCCAGAAGTCGTCTAAATTCTCTCCAGCTAGGCTCTGAAGTGTGATAACCCTCTGAAAGGGGCACCATATGGAAAGTGAGAAGCTGCTTCTCACCATTTGGAAGTGGAAATGGAAGTTGCATTTGTCATATAAATGACCTAAGAAAAACTGAATTGTCTTTAGTCCTTAGTACAATATATGAACTAGGGAACAGCAAATGAAATGACTAGGCATGTATCTTACTAAAGCAAAAAGATTGAGCATGTAGTCATGGAGCGCAGGTTGAAATGTCAGAGGATCTTGTAAATATAGTAATATGCATGGGTTCAAAAATAACTGGCCAAATTCAAAACAATTCGGTAAGGTTATTAAATCCAAAGACATAACCTTGTCTCATGAAATCAATCTGAACTTTTCTGGAAGCTGTCAAGGTATTACCAGTGGAAGGGTCATTCTTCATGTTTCATTTATTTCTGAAGCACTTACTCCTGTCTCCCATTAGAGGGAGGATTTGGAATTATAAGTCTCTATCCGCTTCTGCTGTACTTATTTTAGTCTTTAGTATTGTGACTCCCATGGGGGAGAGTATGGAAGTGGTCAGCTAGTGCTTTGTTTCCTGCCAGGGCTAAGCTACAACATTCTGAAATGGTGACCAAATTACTAAATAAAACCCACTCAACTTCTAATGATTTTTATAGTCAAATATAAATATCTTTCTGTTCACAAACTCTTTTTAAAACAATGACCAGTCAGTGGTGAGAATAACTTTTTATTTTTATTTTTAATTTTATGAGTTCTACTCTGAAATGCCTCAGAGCATCAGTCAGGAAAGGTTAATATCTTTGCTGCTTGTAGATTTGCAGGCTATGCAGTTCAGATATGCTTGGTGCTTCTGTAGTCAGAATGGTAACATCTACTGTGCCTGTATTCCCTTGTCTGTTTCTATTTCCGAACTGTTTCTTTTTTCAGTCATTGCTACAGAATCTTTCACATAGACTAGAGATGGCAACTGAGCCGTGCCCATTTGCTCTTCATTCTAATGTATTTTGAAGGATGAGATATTAATGTTATACACAGATACAAAAAGAAAAGAGTTACAAAAGGCGAAGTTATAGTGTCATATCTGAAGTGAGCATCCACAAAATTAAATACTATCCTTAGATATCATATGTTGCTTACAAATAAAATCCACAGAACCGGAACTTTTACTGAGGATATTAACAAAAAAGGAAAGCCATTACAGACAGGGAAACTTCAGTGGGATGTGACTTCCCTGTACTTTACTAGGTCTCAGACAATGGTTCTAGAAAAAGAAGGGATAAGGGGGGCTGGAAATCTCTAAAACAAGAAAATTCTTGGACAATATCTGAGGTGTGGGGGACAAAGTGGTGAGGCCAGACTCTTTTTCAGAAGTATCTGGAGACAGGACAAGGGGGAACGGCCAGAAACTGCAGCACAGGAGGTTTCGCATGGATGTGCGCAAGAACTTCTTTATGGTGAGGGTGATGGAGCACTGGAACAGGTTGCCCAGGAGGGTTGTGGAATCTCCTTCTCTGGAGGTATTCAAGACCCACCTGGATGCCTATCTGTGTGACCTGGCGTAGGGAACATGCTTTGGCAGGGGGTTGGACTCCATGATCTCTAGAGGTCCCTTCCAACCCCTAAAATTCTTCAAATTTGGTCTAAATAATAGCAGGTTATACCTGCTACTTAAATTCTCTGTTTTTTGACATTCACGATAGAATGTATTGAGCCTGTAGCAAAAGAGGGCCTAACATCCTATTAAATGGTAGAAGATGCTAGAACAATGTTTTGCTTCTATTCCTTAGCTAAATATTTTAGTGAATGCCAGATAATTTTTTTGAAACATTCTTGATCATGTTGTCATAGCACTATTATAATGGAAACAATACTGGGGGAAGGGGGGCAATTAATGTTCAAAATCATAGAGCTATAGAAGGAAATAGTAAAGGCTGAAATGCTTCCAGTTTGATTAACCGAGTGTAAGTACTCAGAGAATTACAAATAGCATGTGAAAGTTATAAAGATTTAAGGAAAGAATAATCTTAAACATCATGAGATAAGGAGCTGCTGTGCAAAGGAGTAGGGAAAGAAGCCTGTACAGTGATTTACTTCCTTTGGGAGGCCAGAGGGCTGTCTAACTAAAGAATAATGGTAGCAAATCAGAAATGGATAATGCAAAGTATAATAGGATAAGCTAGAAATAAAGAAAGATATGAAATCAGACCTGTGGAATAAGAAACGAAAAAAGAAGCTGACAGTTGACTGAGCAGGACAAGAAGGAAAAAGATGCTGCAACACAAGGGAAGAATAGCACAGAAAACTACTCATGAAGGGCATGAAACTGAACTCAACAAAGCAGGATTAAGAGAGGATTGGACTGTTACAGAAGAGAGATAATAATGACAGGAAAAAAATGTTAAAAAAACAGGGGTTAATGAAATAGTAAGGTAGAAGCTGAAGTAGTCATAGTCAGGCATCACATAGCATGTTTACATTAAAAGAATGAGAAAAACATAACAAAATATTTTCATGAGAAGACACTTGAGTAAGAGCTATGTAAATATTGAATTATTTCAATGCCATGACATATTCATATGTCCATGAACAATGTAGACATTTTGTTTATACTGCAGAAATATGCATTTTCGTTATTGTTAAGAAAACAGCTTTTAGAAGCAATTGTACTTCTCCCACATGAAATTAAGTGTACATTGCATAAATTTCTGGCTACATTCCTGGTCCTGACTATTTAGTCATGTCACATTGGTTTAAGAAATAAGTAGATTGCCATGGCATCATTTTACAAAGAAATACTCTGGCAGTTTTTGTTAGTTGGCTTTTAATCTTGTTTTCTTTTTTAAGAATGCTACATATTATCAATCTTTTCATATTTCCACACTCTGAGTATAATTAACACCTGAAGAATTTTGTCATTCCTGTTATGTAACATGAAATTTTCCTTCAATATTTTTAAAATCAATGTTTTCCTTAAATGGAAACTTGATGTTGACTTGTTTGAAAACTGCTAAAGTGTAAGGTACTTTGTTGTTGTCGTTGTTTCTTGAAGTGTGAATATCCTATTACACTATATAGTTTACAGAAACTGCATTCTAATTCAGCAGGAAGTAGTACTCCATTAAGATTATGGGGAGGAGAACTTCAGACTCAGTTTACAGAAAACAAATTTTTTCATTAAGGACAACTGTGGAAATGAAAACAGGGCTTGAGTTCTTCTGAGTTTGATGGACCAGGAATAGCTGCTTCAGTGACCCTGAGTGTCCTGTTAATAGACGTTTAACTTTCTCTAGGACTATACAAACTGGACACATCTCTAGGTAAAAAGGTGTATACATATTTGCCAAGTTAGACATCAAATTGTACATGTGCAAACACAACACGCTTCTCTCATTAGAGAAGCATTACAAGTGCACAAAAAGTTACTAGTTTAGTAATTAGTGTATATAGCATTGAGGAAGTTGCCCATCAAGGTATGTCTGACAAGCTGAGAGAGATAGTAGAAGAGTGTGATGACAGACTCAAAAATATATGCATCGCAAGGAAAAAAAAACAACAACCCTGTAAGCTCATGAAAGACTACTGCATGTACAATTTGATGTTGATTATATTTAAATAATGAGTCTTATGTGGGAAGCTGGAATAAAAAGACAAAGAGGAGCATCAAAATCATTTCAGTAGCTAAATATCCTATCTACGAATTCATGCTGAAAATCATGTAAAATTAATAAACAACATGCTAAAAATAAATCAGAAAGAGAAACCCTGTGGTGATTCAGGCAAAGGACATATCAAAAGCTCCCTGATTGGGTCAAGGAACTCATTAGGATGCATCTTTCATGCATGTGACTCTGCAGCTCTTGGAAGTGTTGTGAACATCTATTATTTAAGACCTACTTATTCTTTTGCACCTGAAAAGAGTTATATCATTATGTAAGTTCCAAGCTGTAATTTTGTGGTCAATAGTTCTTTCATGGAATTTCCCTTCTGAAGTGCTCTAATATTCCCTGCTTGACTTCATGGGGATGAATGTGAATGTCTGCATTGCTTAGAAGTTTTTCTATCACCCCTCAACAAGAGGTAACTTGGAGAAATGAAAATACACTATATAAGTGAAAAATTGAACTGTGTGTATTCCAAGGATCTGTGTGCTGTTCTTATTTTTTATTTTTTTTGTTGTTTTTTCTTTAAAGTCCTTCTTGCTTATTAAACAAAATAATAAAAGGAATGGAAATAAAACTGACAAACATAAATAAATACATATGGTTAAAAAAAAACAAAAAACAAATAACAAAAAAACCCACCTGAATTTAAAATAAAGAATTACAGGAATTCAAAGATGAACCGAAAAGTACTACTTCATAGTTCAGAAGAATGCTGGTAATCACGTATGCCTAAGACACAACAGAAAATTTAAAATTTAACATCTAAAATTTGATCTATTTTTTTTCTCCTGAATATTTAGAAGTAACTGAGATACTGGAATTATTGTATTAATTTCCACGTATGGATGAGTCCTTCATGCTATTCATGTGTGCACTGTTGCCTCAACAATTAATCGTATTTAATTTTGCTTTTTTTTTTCCCCTCTTTCTTTCTGTATGGCAACTACTGAATTACAGCCTGAACCACTGGTTGAGCACCTGGAGAAAAAACCCAGTCAGCCCTGGGAGCACAGGTGAAGGCAATTCACCTGTTTGACTGGAAGGGGTGGAGCCAGGCTCAATCCATCTTAGACCCCATTTAAGGGCTAACTGCTGTGGAGGAAGCATTTCTTGTTGGAGATGCTTCACTTGTGGAGTTTTTCCCTGCAAGGCTTGATCCTTGGAGATGTGTGAGCCTTCTGCTTTCTTCTCTGTAACGTTTTCTCATTCTGCTGGTCCTGTTGCTGTTACACCGCTTCATTTTCTGATAGTGGAACAGCAATAATGGCAGGCCAGGTTCTTCATTGGCTTAACTTTGCAAACCATGGTGAAGGTACTTGTGAAACAAGCCTGTTTCATCCGAGGAAGTGATTATTTCTACTTAAGTTGATTCTCGGTCACTTATCAAACTGTGCATTGTTTTGGCTTTAGGAGAAAGGCGTGACATCATACCACATACTATGAAGAAATTAACTCTGTCTCAGCTGAAAGCAGGGAATGCGAGGTCAATTCCTCATTTTTAACATTTATAAAATAATATTACTAAAGTGATCTTAAATACATTATAGTGATACAGAAATAGTCATACTTAGATTTGGTAGTTGTTGGAGTTTTACTATATCAATTCTCCTTTAATTTCAGTTTCTTAAATACCTGTGTGATTGACAATTTAGAAATTTCCCAGATCAATCTATAGAGCTTTAATATATACTTACGTGCATGACTGTGTGCAGAAATACATATATAGGATGCATTACTTAATTTTGCTCTCTTTATAATTAAGTTAACAAAACAAATATATTTTGATTTTTTTCTTGACTAATCAAAGTATTTAACTAGTAAGTTTGATTCCTGTTTTTGACTGCCCTAATATTATCTGTTAGAATCCCCTCTGGGAAGTAGGTTTTCACTCCTATCATAGGTAACTTTGGATCACTCAACTGGTGGCTCTGCCTCCAGACACTATTCTTTTACTACATTCTGAAACATTTCCTTTTCTTATCTGCTGTTCTCTACCAAAGATAAAAAGGTAAATAAATCTTCAAATATTAATGGGAAAATAAAAATTATCTGGTGAAAGTTTTCCTCTCACTTTCTGCAGATTTTCTTTCTTTTTTTTTTTTTTAATCTGTGAGTTTTGTCACTATTTGGTCTTTTGTTATTGTTCTTCACGTTAGAAATGCAGTCTATGTATTTACCTCTCCTAGATACAATTTATGGATTTGATTAACAGTATAGCAGAAATTAGTGTCAAAATCAAACCTCATAAATAGATATTTGGGAATTTAGGCCGTTTATAAGGGTATTTGAGAATACCATAATTAAGTCTTGAATGCAAGGTATATATTTTCTTGATTCAGCATAAACTAGATAAGACCACAATTATAGGCAAGCAACATCAAATTTTAAATTAAGCTTGTTTTAATTTACGCAAATTTTAAGGTGTTTTTTTTTTTCTTTTTTTCTTTTTTAACAGAAAATGGAAGATAAATCAGCATTGGAATCTGTCTTCTATACAAGAGTTCAGACACTGCCAATGTTCTTCCTACTTGGAACTAATGTTGTTGATATATAAAAGAAAAAAGGAAACAAGCCTTGTATGGTTACTTATTTACTATTTTTGTAGTTTAAATTATATTTCAATAATGATTCATTAGGAATAGATGGCTATTCATCACTTTCCAGTTTGAGTCAAAGTTGTGAAGTTCATAATATGGTCAAAGAAGGTTTGCTTTTAAAATTCTGTAGCTTTGTAGGCTTCTTGTATAAATACTGTTCAAGCATTTTCTGTTTTTTGTTTGTTTGTTTTCTTAGTGCAGGCAGGAGGTTCTTCTAGAGTTTTAGAAGCTGAATGCTTTATGTTCTTCTGCCTGTGATGTGAATCTTGATAGGTATGTGATTCTTTGACAGCAGTAGCCTATAGAAAAACATCACAAGAGATCACTGTGATTTATGTATGTAGTAGTTTCAAATTACGAATGTGTAATCAGTGCAAAATCAGTTCTAAATTAAAATAGATATTGAACACCTGTGTAAAATATTATAAACATGAATTTTAGAAGTTGTAAGGTAGTGTTTCAGTACAGATGAAAATCTGATTGAACTTTAACATCTACTCTTCCTTAACATGAAAGCAAAGGAGGAAACAGACCTACATGGCCCTGCTTAGTTTCCTGCTGCAGAAGATATTTTTGTTTAGGTTAGGTTAATATTTCTCAAATATTGAAGTTATTTATTATAAGGAACCTGTGAGTTGTTGTAGGACTTATTATCGAAGTTACTAGGTATCTTATGTTTTGAGTGTTGGTGGAAAAAATATCATTACAATATTTAAATTTAAAGTATATTTCAGGAAGAAGTAAAGGCAACCATAAGGGAGTTTTCATTTCTAAGTGTTAAAATATCAACAGTTTAAAAGTGTCACAATTTGTTTTTCCCGGTGCATTACTTTAATATTTAGTTGGTTTTGAGTTCTTTTTTTTCTGTGTAAAGACCAATTCTGATCCCCTATAACTATTTGCTGGATGGACCTATTTTGCAGTGATGAACTCTGGAACACGTTGAGGTGTAAGCAAATGTAACCTGTGGTTTGTACTTCACTCCAAAGTTCACTCATGTTTATTATGTTCCCTTTTATTAATCTGTGTTCGCTAATTTCAAAGTACCACATACTCTGCTGTCATTTAGCTATGTTTTACTTGCTCAGGTCTCTTTGTATTCTGTCACAAGCACTCCCTGGGACCCAATTAATATTTGAATATGATTTGAGAAGTCATTCTTATTCAGCCTGCCACATTATTGACTTAAATGCCAAAAGCTGCCCCAATCTTTTCTCTAGAAGCTATTTATTTTACTACCTTTTTTTTCTAGTTTTTCTCCTACATGATTTCAACAATTCCTCCCTGCTGCTGAGGTGCTTTTAAAGTATTTTCAATCTTGAATTGTAAGCATACAAAAGCAATTACATTTTCAAAACATCCTTAAAAACTGAATATGTACTTATTATTACTTGTTTAAACCTGTTTCCCAGCCTGACAAAAAAAAAAAAAAAGTGTAGTGTGACAAAGTGTTTCTAATTACCTGTACTAGAATCAGCAAATGCATTCTGAGTACGGTGGCTTATCCTGTTTGGATATGCAGAATGCACAGGGAGGTTAGATGTGATTTTGTCTGTCATGGATTTTATTTGTGTTTTTTAGATGTTTTTTTGTTTGTTTTAAAGTAGCATGGTCTGTATTTGTGTAAATGGGTAGGAAAGAACGCATATCTGCTTAAAAGTGCCTTTCTTAAGGATCAAATCCTAACTTGCAACATATTGCATGGACATATCAGCAGTGGAAATAGTCCCTTATCCCACTAACAAAGAAGGATAGACAAGTGAACCTTTAGACTGTCTTGAAAATCTCTGTAAACAAAAGCTCTGTCCTGGTTTCAGCTGGGACAGAGTTGTTTTTCTTTAGTATCTGTATGATGCCATGTTTTGTAATTAGGCTAAAAATAATGTTAAGAACAACCAATTATTTAATTGTTCCTGAGAAGTGCTGCATAGAGCCAAGGATGTTTTAGGTTTTGCAGCTGGAACAGTGCCTGAAGGGTGGGTGCTGTGGTATAAACCCAGTTGAATTGCAGCCTGTGGGAAGCCCATGTAGGATCAGCTTGGGAAGGTTAACATCCTGTGGGAGTTATCCCATGCTGGAGCAGAAGAAGGAGGAAATGATGTAGCGGCAATGACAAAGCTCTATCGACTGGCTGAACTCGCATTCCACAATGCAGAGTGAAGAAAGCAGCATGGTGTAGCTTAGCTACCCATCTGCGTGAAACCACTGTGGTCTGTCTGTTTTAACTGAAAACCCTGCTTAGGTCAAGATAAAAGCATATCAGCGGGTGGAAAAAGTAGTTTAGAGTAATATACGATGAAGCAATTTGGCCCAGGTGAAGTAATTCTTTTTATTTTTTACTTTTTCTTTAATATGTGGAAATACAAAATATTCATCTTCTATAGCTCAGTAGAACAGTAGAAAAGATTTACTGATGACAACTTGCAGCTTGAAAAACTGCTGTGTGCAAGTATATGGATTTTATCATGGAGCCTTATAATGGATCTGATTACAGATGCCAAGTTATTTCACATACACCCACGTAATATTCATCAGAACTGAAAATCTAGGTATTGAGCAGCAAGTAGAATTCTAAATAAGACTGATCTTGAAACTCCCTGAAAGAAAAATGCAAAACACTGTATATACTGGGCTGATTTTAAATACATGGATAAAGTCATGTTCATGGTTGGTAAAGGGCAGTCCATGAAAATATTAACATCTCATTTCAAGGAATAAATAGTTTTATTAAAACATCTATAGTTACGCTGATTGAAGGAAGAGTTGCAGGAGGTAAAAGGAAGGAGAATAAAACATAGATGTGGAAAGAGATGAAATTCATATTTACCTCAAGATCTACTTTCATTCTTATTTATTGAAATTTAGAAACTTAAAATAGTGCTTCAGAAATCCTCTAGATTCTCAGCTTGTATAAGTTTCCATTTCTTCAAATATTTTTTAATGTTAACAGTTTTTTGAACTAAAATTATAATTTCTGTTCATTGTAATATTTCATACTCAAAGAAACCCATGTTTATGAAAATGTCATTTAACCATGCTATTCAAGGCTGATTTTCATGTTCAACCTGTTCAGTGTTATTTCCTTGACTTATGGTTTACAGTTAAAAAAATGTTACTTTCTAATTGACGTAGTTGAACTTTTGTTTCGTCTAACTCAGATTGAAATTTGAACCCTAGCTTCACCAAGATTGAGGTTTCTATCTCACTATGCTTAAATAACTTTATTGCAATAATCACCTGCAATTGTTGCACTGAAGTGAAAAATCCAAGTGTTATATTCCTTGTCATTATTTAATTTATCACTGTTACATTAAAATGGAGAAATTAACAAATGTTCTTAAGTATTTAAATATAATAATTTTAAAATATTTCTTGCATATAATAATTTAGGCTTCATATATATGATTTTTATTATTATTAAAATGGGACTTTGAAAAATCTGTTTTTGTTAACAGGTGTTAACAAAATTGTGGTGTGTTTTTTTTTTCCTTTTTTTTTTTTTTTTTAATTCCAATAGTATAGAGACCTACTAAGGCAACTAACAAAATAAAAATAATAGGCATGAACAAAACAAGTAGTTTAAAGAATGACCCAGCATAACTCTGGTATGAAGTATACTTTGTATTGACGAAAACAGGCAATGTCCATTGTTGTGCTGCAGCTTTCTTGTCTGTGGGTATTCTGATCTTAATGATTCTATATCATTCAATTACAGAACATTAATTTCTAATGACCGAGGCTGAAATTACTCATTTTTAATAATGAAGATGAAAATTTTTCGTATGAAAACTTGTATAGGTAATTATTTCACTTATGTTAATCTCTAAACTTGATAATGAAAATAAAATTTGAAAAATGATGAAATCTAAATTCTTTATTTTGTGATTAGGTAAAAATAGAGAAATATTTTTTCTAAGCTCATTTCTGTGAGCATTCAATGGAGCACAGGAAAAAAAAAAAAAAAACAAACTGAAGTATTTAGCTGCCTTGTAAACTTAATGTAAATATCCATGTCTTAGGATTTCACTTCCATTTTACTTTCTTCTTTCAATGGAATTTTGGGTAAAACTGGTACACCTTGTTATTGACATAAACAAAGCAGTCCAAGCAGTCTTCCACTTTGGGTACAATCACGTATAGTAAACCTTGACTCTAATACTATAAAGATATTCTGGTGTGGATTAGCTTAGGAAAAAAAAGCCAGTTTTAAGACTTTCATTTTTCTGAACCGAAGCCTACAGTTCTTCAAATCAGAGATCTCTTTCATGCTTCTGTGACACTGCCTGTCATTTTGTAAATAAAGATGTAGCTGTACAAAATGTAAAAACCCAAATGATCAAAGCTTACTAGCTAGTATCACAAATATCACATAAGAGGACTATTAAGATTTTTAAAGTTCATCTTAGAAAATTCCTTCTTCTGTTATCTGTGCTAGCCCTTCTGCAAACAACTGCACATACAGCTTGTGAGATGTGAGCTGCAAAATTATACAGCATCTTAATTATGGGATACTGAGTGTTGTTAGAGGACATAAACATAGCTTCTTTCATAGCAAACATAGAAAAAGGTTTTTCCTCCTTACCCCTGTTTATATCTACTATAAAATTTGACAGGCTCTTTTCATCTCTGCTCCCTTTCACTTGGATGGGTACAGATTTGTAAGCACTTCAAGACCCTGTCAAGGAAGAAATACACAGCTTAAACATGCTAGCCATTCTGAGATCATGTTAGATGGTCTTGTCACACAGATTAAGTCTGTGAGGAAGAACTTGGAAACTAGATGACATCATCTAACTGATTCTTTCCCTGTGATGGGAAAAGCTTCATCTTCTGACTGCAGTTACAGAGAGTAATTTCTATGTTGTGTATCATCAAGATGGATGCAGTATCTCCTCTCTAATCAGCTACTCTACCACTCCAGTGCCATAGATATACCTAGGAATAGTTTAGCATGAGAGAAAATGTTTTTGACCAGTTGGACATTAATGTATATATACCACTGTTTCAGAAGAAGGAACTGGAGACAGGTCCGATAACACTGTGGTCAGGTAACTGCTGAAATCTGTTTTAGCTAAGGATTGATGACACTGCTTAATGCTTATAGAGCTACAGAAACTCCCCCTCAGTGAAGCAAACGTTAATTAAATCCATTAGCTCCAACATGAGGCAATGCTTCTTTAAAACACATCATCTCCCTGTGATTAAGGTACCTGCCTAAGAGGTAGGAGAAATGACCTCAAATTCACTTTCTTCCTGCTTCAGGGCAAAGATCTGAACTCCAGTTCTCTAACTCACAGGTGAAGTTTTTATATGCTAGGGTCTCAGGGTTTGTGGAGTAGAGCTCTCTTTTGCTGGAGTTATTCCAAGTTTTATAAAATACATTAATAGCACTATACAAATGAAATGGCTCTATCCTCTGATAGCTCAGGATGCTTAATACAAAGCTTTCTGAGTGGCTTTGTCTACCAACCCTTACTCTAGACCAGTTCTCTCCTATCATCTTTCACAGTTCTTGATCAATTATATTCACCCATGTATTCATCATGTCAGCCCCAGAGGTTATATAAACACTTACTAGATATCAAAGGCCATCTGGATGTGAAATGACTGCTTAGCAGTCCCTTTTCCAGCAAAGACAGAGAAATCTTACAGAATACAGAAACTTAGGGAAGCCAACCTTTATCCCCTTCAAAAATGAGAATGGTTAAGGTATTTCCAAAAAGGCAGATTCAGATCCTGTTGTTTGAGGAGAGAAATGTGTACCTTACCTAGACTGAATATCTTCCGTGTTGTGTTTCAGAGAGGAGAGCTCTACTCCCTCCTTCGTGGAAAGACAAGCCCTTTTCATATTCTGCCTTCTTTTTATGCCTGACATGATTTTTATTATGTCTCATGGAATGTTGTATGTAGATAATAAATAGTTTTTATATTTTCTCATTTTAGCAAGAAGAATAATAAGTAAAACTGAATTGGAAGAATTTTTGTTCACTTCTTTTTCAAATCGATTCTGGTACTGAAACCCAACTGTTAATTCTGTGGGCTGCTTTTTTTTTGTGTGTGTGTGTTTCTATCTTGGTCCTATATGAAATGGAAATTGGGAGAAACTGTTCGGAGGAAATTAAAAATGATAATTTTCCTTCTAGTGTTAAAGAAAAATTGTCTTAATATCAAACTTTGTGCTTTATATGCAATTCATAAGACAGATTGTTTGTTTTCCTTCACGACTATATCCCAAAAGCTGGGCATCACATAGATTTTGTATCTAAGTGCCTAGAAATAATGTTCTGATCATACTTTCCCTAAAAATAGGTTGATAAAAATATAATCGTAGTTCAGTTTCTCCGTCTTTGCTCTCACAGTTCTCTATGATTTATTCAGGTTTTTCCTCAACTGATTTTAAGCCAAGTTATTGAAATACATTTTTTAATGTCATATTTTGCTAACAAGCTGATGAATAAGATTTAATATCACTCTTATCCATTTTTTGCCATCTGTTTTTGCATTCTTTCTTTGCTTAATTGGTTTCTTGAAGCAAGATCACCGTTCAGTCATCTAGAAGTGGAAACTTCATATAACAGAATATATTAGGAAGATTGCTCTGGAGCCTTTCAGGAATTTCTTTGTGCTAATATACGTGACATACGTGATTGTAGGCTTTACAATTATTTTGAAAAGATTAAAACGGTCAACAATTCAAAATCTATTTTCTCTTTTACCTTATCATCTTTCTTCTGTATTTTAAGATAAATATTGTTATACTCCTTTAATAACTTAATAACTCATGAATCAAAACCTTTGTAAGAGCTTTTGCTCATGCTTTCCACTAGTACCCAATCTACACTATGGACAATTTTGCTATTAATAATTTGGAAACCTTTCTGTATTTCTGGAAGTGCAATTATGAGGGAAGATGAATTGCAACTTCTCTATGCTAAGCATAGAAAGGAATGTTACTTAATGTCATGAGTGTGAATAAATATGTTGCTACATAAAATACGGATGAGCTTGAGAAAAGAAGTGCATCCTCAGCACAGCTGCTTCAAGAAATGCTATTTACTGCTGCACTTTCAAAGTCTAGCAAACATTTTTCTTTCTGCATTACTGGAGGTGATATGTCTGGATTTCAACCAGTTGTTTTTTTTTTTTAATCCCTCTAACCACCATCTCAACAGCAAGGAAAGAAGAGTAGATATGTTTATTTGTTTTCCACTGCCACTAGCAGCTAACTGTGAAATAAGAAGTCTTTAACATAGCCAAGCTAAGACATTGTACCTAATTTTCTATTGGAAGAACATAATGAGAGTTAGGATTAAGTCAACAGATTTTTGCCAGTTTTCCCATCCCTAATTTAAGATTCCCTTCTCCTTAATAGTGCAAATGAAATTTTCCAAACAGTGACAAAGCAGAAGTCTTTTGGGAGTTCTGAAAATTGAATTACTAGCCATTTTCTGGCAGATATATATGCCTAGTCTGTGGACAGTACTTGGAGTTGTACATATGTAATGGAATATTAGTAAATATGAGAGTTTTGAGATATGCTCGCATGAGATGTGTAGGTTGAATAAAAAGTAAGACAAGTTGACATCGATACTAACTTTTGTAATCTGTAATCGGTAATTTTTCCCTGTATAGTCTGTGCCATGACATACAAATCCTTTTCTCCCAAAGGATATAATTTTTTTCAGCCATTCCAGTATTCTCATACAAATATTCACAATGAAAATTAAATGACTTATATCTGATTTGATACAAGGGAGGATAGTTTTTGACATCACATGTAGAGCTGTTCCTTGCTCATCTAGAGTTAAACACAAATATGGTATCTAATACCTCTAAACTCAGAAATTAATTGTGCATCTCATTTGTATGCAAAAGATATCTTATTTTTATGCTTTTCTTATTCACGTTTTCACCGGGTCTGTTGCTATGCAATAAATACATTATAATGTTAACTTAGTTTTTACTGTCAAAGTTACAAAAGCAGTAAGATGGACTTAAAAAACTATCACTTTGCGAGGCTACTTTCATATAACTTAACTATATTTTCTAGACCTTTTATGAAGATTAAAGTTTTATAAATTAAAATAGATAAGCAGCTTTGTATATTAAAAGTAGGTAAACGAAAATAAAATCACTGCTTCTTCCAAAAGAAAAAAAAAATGCAGTGTATTATTTAAATTTCATTTCTAAAAAGATGAACAAACTATCTGGTATATGAAGTCAATGTTATCAAAAAAAGCAATAGGAATTGGATGAGAGAGTGTAGTCAGGCCCTAAAAAGAATAGAGGTGTTTTGTAACATTCATATTGAACTGGAGCAGCCAATTCCCATTTGGATTTCAGAGATTAATTCACTCCCTGCTTTTTTGCCACAGACATTTGATTAGAAGTTTTCAAGGGTAGCTAGACTTTCCTTGTTCGTCCTGCAACCTATGTTAGCTTGAGACCTGTCAGGATTTAGAAGCAAAGTATACCAGTACATCATCTCAGAAGAGGCTTCATTTTCTTGCGTGCACTGGAAAGGCATCTGTCATGCACAGACAGCACTAGGGTTGCAAGAAAAAACATTTGTAACTGATTTGTCTTAAAATGTAAGTATATGGAAAGGTGTTGCTTTTTACTTTTATTAGCAGGTGCACTTAAGAAATGAGACCAGATCTTCTAGTTCCTGACAGTGATGTACCCCTACCGCTGATTGTCATCTGATGACCTCTGCTAGAATGCATATTTCCTGGTTTAGTCATCTGCGCCTGTTGTATACTGTATACTCAATTTAGTCACTAAGTAATATAACGTTGCCAATGATACAGGATGCTAGACTACAAAATTCTGCTGCACCACCTGTTTCTGGGACATTCTGGTAGTATTCCTTCTGGCCCATGACCTTCCGTAGTCTGGGCTTCAGAGGCTCGTTCTAGCAGCAGGATCACGAATATTGCCTTCCTAGATTCTTCCCAGCTCTGCCTGCATGCATTCCTCCAGATAGAAAACTCTCTGACCATGAGCCACATCCAGAGCTGGAAACTGGAAAAATGTCAGTGCTTTTATCACTTTCATATCCTTCTGTTCATGCATTGACAGCACCTATCATGATTATATACAAATAAGTATTGATAGCAAAATGTCTTGTGAGCTCTACTTCCCTTTTTCCTTGACTGCAACAAGCTGGATTTTTGACGAGGGTAATTCTGGATGTGAGTGGTGAGAAATATATTGAATGTTAACGCTTGTTAAAATATCTCCTTATGCTGAAAAAGCTTTGTTGAAGATGGGGTACTTGAGTTTTGACTTTCACTTAACCTCATTTCCTGAAAAGTTCATTCTGCAGTGGAACTTCTTGCCTGCTTTTATTTATACTCAAGTCATTGCTTCATCTAGATAAGTGCAAAGAAGTTGCTGAAAAAATAATCTGCTTGGATCTTATGAAAACCTGCACTGTATGTGTCTGCTGGAAAAATATCCTTCTGTCTCTACAAACACTTCAGCTTTTCAATGGTGATTTTACCTCTACAATGAAAAGTAATAAGATAGTTCTCTCATTCTGCCACCGGATGCCATGGGATTATTTTAAGGTGGCATATTAATTGTATAATGTGTTCTGTTATGAGGAGATAAAAATGTAAAGCAAAAGGAAAACAAGTGAGTCTTTAATTTGGCTTGAGAGACTGAAAACAGAGTGACATTCATGTCGCATTTATGAAGGGAATTCTTTACTGAGTGATAACTGATTGAATTAATAGCTGTACAGCGTTGCCTGTTTGGACAACAGTAAGGGAAAAAGAGGATTAATGAGATGATTCATCATGAATAATTTAACTGGCACATGAGAGGAAATTAACAGATTTGTAGTGCAGCTTTATAGGACATTCAAAATTTTACCATGCATTAGGAGAATTTCTGCCTGAGTAAAAGTTGTGGAGATTAGACTTGTGTTTTTTTATTATTATTATTATTATTATTATTATTATTATTATTATTATTATTATTATTATTATTTATTTCTCTCAAAGATTTCTATTTCTTGTAGAACACAGACTCTTTTTGGACTCTCTGTATATTCTTTTAGACTCATATTTCCACTTTATTTTCTCAAGGTTTAATTTAGACGCAACCAACATAAAATGCACTGCTATTCTTTCAGTAGCTCTGTGAATATCACTGAAAATAATACTCACCTAGCCATCAAACAGTGAAAGAATATCATTTTTCTATTTAATTCCCTGAGAAGTGCCTTAGAACAGTATTCTGATTTTCTCACCTGAGCAAACTGGTGAATAGAGCAGTTAGTCAGCCATTGATTGACTTTACTTTGCATTGTTGGCAGATAAATATAAATGAGGAATAGCAAGAACCATTATTTTCAGTCTGTGCTTTGAAATATTCTTTATGAGTCTCGTGCAGCTTCTGAATTAAATTCCCACAGAAGCTGATGTGAGGAAACAAAAGACTTAGGGAATCACAGAAGTTAAAATCATGCCTTAAAAGAAAAGTGAGTAAACTCAAATTTTGGCCAACTCTTTCTACCCTAACTAATTTGAATTTGTACTGCTTTAAAACTACTGCTGAGAGGGAATAATTCAATCATTAAGAGGTAAACTAGAATCAGATCATGGCAGTAGATTATAAAATGAAACAGAACATATTTGATTTAGAAGGAAGAATACATTAAGGAAAACATTACATTTGAAATCCTGAGTGAAAAATGTATAATGCAAAATGTAGACACATATAGTGTAAAATGTTTTCCAAGAGAGCTCTAATATGTAAAATGACACTGGTTCATAGGCAAGCTAGGTTATAAGGTATAGTAAAAATTTGTAAAGAGAAAAAATAGTTGAGCAAATATATTGCAATACTGATCATGCACTTCATTTCAACATACAGTGCACTTGTCTGCCAGTGTACAGTTTTTAAAATTATTTTTAAGCACATGCAACTCAAGCTGGTCCATAATCTCCCGTTTGTTATGGGATTCACTGTGACACAAAATAATCACAGAAATTTAATTCTAAGCTAGTGTGAGGGAAATACTAAGAGATTTTTTATTGTATTCTTTCACATACCAATAAAAAATTCAGGTCACAACTCTTCTTCATGGGGCACCTGAAAGTAAATAAAGTGCCATTTGCTTTCATAGGCAAATTTTTTTTCTGATACTTCTTTTAATATGAAATTGTAGTTAATGCATATTCAGCACTATGAATACACAGAACTTACTGATTATCTGATTAAATTGTAGCAATTCCTACAAACTTCCACTCTCAGTTCAGATTGTCCTTTGTATTAATTCTTCTGTGTCTGTATTAATTTTTTTATTAAAGAGGTGTTTTTTTGTGATGGTGGTTATTTTTGTTTGTTTTTATTTATTTATTTTTTTTAGTGTGGTTTTTTTTTGGAATGCATGAGTCATTTGATTAAAAACAAAAAGATGAGGGCATTGTTTCCGGTGACTTCTGATTTTACTGCAAGCCTAGGGGAAAAAAGAAGAACAAAGAAGAAAGATACATATGTTGAGTAACTTACTTATATGCCTGTTGCTCTAAATCTGCCCTTTCCTCCCTCGGCTCTGCACTGCCTCCCACAAATGCATGTCTCTTCATGATCTTCTTTCGCTCTGAACTCACATGTGTTCTGAAATTTCCTTGCTGATATGCTCCTCATCTTCAGGACAGCTCGCTGAAAAGCAGCAGTTAGGCTACAACTTCAACTCTTTGACTCTACCCTATTTTTGAATGCAACTCAGGACTACATCCTTCCTCTTTTGAAACTGACCATTTGTCAGTTCCCCTCACCCCAAATCATTTGATACACATACCCAGGGTTAGGTCTTCTTTCTTTCAATTTCATCTGTTCAGTCACACAAGCTCTTCTCACCTATTTGTTTCTCTGATTCTTCATCTCTGACACAGTTGGCCAAAATGGAGCTTCACAGCTAGCATGAAAGAACCACAGAGAAACAGCTCCCCCAAATGGTGCAATAAACCTGAAAAATGCATACTCACACACTCAAACATATGTACTTACCTCAGTGTCTGCAAACATTAAAGTTAAAAGTATGACCTCATTTTCCAAGGTCTAATATTTGGCATACTTACGGAGTTAGATTAACAATTCATAACCATAATGAAATGCAAAGCTCATACTGAATGTTCTTTCAAAGTAAGGAAACTGCCACAGATGCTGCACTCACTGTTTGTTAAGAAGTGTTCATGCATAGCCAGGAAGAGAGCACAAGAGGCACAAGCTCTATTTTCTATTAGAAATATGTAGGAACTCTCAAGATTCTGAAGCCAAAAGTGTTTTCCTGGAAAAAAAGGTCTTCCAGTGACTCTGATCTCATTACCCTCTTGCACTGTGATCAGAAAAACTGTTTTAAGCAAAGAGGTCATACAGCACACATGCAATCACAGAATATCACATGCAGGTAATATGTAAAATATAAACCCTTATGCCTTGGAGCTACCCATGTTCTGATTAGCTACCTCATTGTTTTAACCAGATGGTTTCTAGGTTGCTCCTTCCCTTAAAGGGTTAAAAGGGCTAATTCCCATCAGTAAAGTCAATGTTGTCTCAAGAAAAACTCACTTACTGTGGGGAACTGTTTAGTGCAGTATAAGAAAATTTTATGCAAAAAGAATGAATATATATGTACTTTTATTTTACATTGTGGTGTGTTTTGCCATGTGGCTTACACATTAAAAAAAATAGGATTTTTTTTTTTAAAGGCTTAACAAAAATATTTTTCAAGGCTGAAGATTGCATGTTTCATTATTCTTTTCTCCATTATTTCTTACTTTCTTAGATGAAATTAATGCTGTTAGCCCAATAAACCTGAAAAGCTGGTTTGGACAGATGCTCTGCTTCTTGCTTTGTTCTTTTGTTCGTTGTCACTAGAAGAAAATAGCTAATAGCCCTGAACTTTTCAACCTCTGAAGGATGAAACTATGTGGTTCATGTAACTCTTCAGCACCGGAGTCATTCTTCTTTTCTTTGCTACCAAGGGCAGTCATTACAGTTCCTCCCCATCTCTTTCTCTGTCTTCGCTACATCTTTGTTAAACTGTCAAGGATGTTTGAAAGCAATATAGTTCTCCTTTTTTCTAACTTCAAAGTTTGCTAGTAGATTGATAACAGACTTTGTATTGATCTCCTCTGTGCCAACACAGTTCTTGCTTCTTTGTAAATACAACACAAGAGAATACAGTATAGTGACAGACAGCTAACCGATATATACTACTTTTATCCTTGTAGTCAGGACTGGATAACAGAACTTATCTTTTTAAGTCAGATATTTTAAGGAAAAGAATAACATTTTCAAATCTGCCAAAAGTCAAGCATTTAAATCCTTTCTTTTTTCGGATATGAAAATATAGAGCTGCTTTTGCTGAGTTATGATACCTGCAATTCCTATGCATTTCAGCACTCTATGCTGTTCCAGGGACCTGTCCCAAAGTACTGGATTTCTCAGGATTTAACTTAAGATGGAAGGTAAGACTGTCTGAATATACATTTATCTTTGGATTCAAGAGTGAGACAAAGAACTGGCATAAAGATTACATCACCATGCCACATTTGAAAGCAATCAAGTTTGAGAGAATAATTCAAAAGTGAGGTAGATCTACAAGTCTGTTGTAGAATATGTCAGATAGGACACCTGGAATGCACTGCTGGACTCCAGAGCTAGGTTTCTACTGTTCTCTCTCCTTTTTTTCTCCAGCTGTCTGACATGCTCCTCCTGTTTTTGTCATTCTCTCAGGCCCCATTAATTTTGCACTATCTACATGAGGGATCCGAAGCATTTTACTGTTCACAAGAAATTTGAAATTTTTGACAACAAAAAGTTCAGGCGTTATTAAAAAGGAAAAGATAATTAGATAAAGATCCTTGGTTTTAAGTCAGTCTAAACAGGACTTTTTGACTGGTAATTTTTTGCAGATTTAAATTTCACCTTTTAATGTCAGGAGTAACTACTACTGTGGGACAACCAGGGGATCAGGCCTAGCCAGCACAGATTCGTGAAAGGCAAGTCCTGCTTGACTAACCTGATCTTCTATGATTGAGTGACCCA